>CM046893.1:20669647-20919801 GCA_025688845.1 Cucumis hystrix
GGACCAATCACAAGGAGCAAGGCAAAAAAGATACAAAAGGCTTTCACACTGCATGTTCAAAAGCTTGCAAATGCACAACGAGAGGTCGAGAATTTTGAACCCAAATTTTTATATAATGTTAATTCAGAAAGTCAAGAAGAGAATGGAGTCAAGATGGCAAGGGAAAAGTTGTGTAGTTTGGAAGATGGCATGGAGGACAAAAAAAGTGTGCAGAATTTGTGAAGAGGTGGTTGTCCAACTTGCATCTCTTGGGATTTAGTGATGTCAAAGGTTGTCAAACGTTGCCATTATGAGGAGCGGATTACATAACACATATTTAAGACAATTTAAAGCAATTCTATCTTTTATTTTTTGAAAAATGACTGCTCGTTTGATGAGCAATCAAGTTTTAAGTTCCTAGGTCTTATTTTCTACAATTTGCAATTAAGTGTATTTGAGTGACTTTTGAGTTATTTGGTCAATCCACGACCATTTGGCCTTTAAATGGCTTGTAATGCTCATAAGAAGGAACATGATGAATACTAAAAAAGAAGCTTTTGCTTATTCAACCCCTTTGGTGTTGTCTTTTTTTCTTTTCAAATCTTGTTTCAGGTTTGATGTTCAATCGATTCATTGGATTAGTTTTGATTAATCTAATTCTGGAGTGAGTCGTCTTAGGATCTAGGAGTGACCATCATAGATTCGAAGTTTGATCTAAGAGTAATTCTTCTTCTAACTAAACTCTTGGTTGGAATCAGTCGGTAAGATAGTCTCGTTTGTGTCCGTTTACAAGGATCCTAGAAGGACCTCTAGCTTTGTAAACTTAAAGCATATTGGACGCTTATCAGGGAAGCGTGCTTTATGTTTTGCAAATCATAGCATAACTATTTTGTTCTTTTTTTTTCTGATGGATGGTGTCTGGAGCAAGGCGACATTGTGAAGTATGGGTATTATTCATGTGATTCATTCATGATATAATATTATCAAGCAATAGAACAATCTTTGAAGTAGTAAGTTTTTCATTTTACCTTTTTGTACTACTTATGTTGTTTACAACTGTTGCATATTAATACCTTTTTAAAGGATGAATAAATCATGGAAGGGTCAACCTCGACATACTCACGGGATTATTTAGATGTTGTAAGATCGGAGTGGACTGCATGTTTACTTTGCTCAAAGGTAAAATTGGTAAAATAAACAACTTTATATGTTTTTTTTTGTATGTGTGGGTTTGATAACATAACGTGTTGTTGCATTGACTATCCTGCAGCTATGGTAGTCATTGAAAAGCTATTTTGTTCGATCCGCTTAGACATATGTTTCAGGAATCGTGTTGACATGTACTTAGGAACTTGATACTTTGTTGTGTTAACACTGCACTTTGGTAGTCATTGAAAAGCTAATTTTGTGTGATCCACTTAAACATATGTTTTAGGAATCATGTTGACATGTACTTAGAAACTTGATGCTTTTTTTTTTTTCTAAACTTTGGAGGAGGGGGAGGAGGGGAGGGGCTAAAAGTAAGTTTATGCTTAAGTTTCAACTTGATGCAAACTAGAACATTATTGGGTCTGTAAAGACTGAATCAAAACTTACATTTGCAACACTTATATACTATGCTTATGTAGTTGGTGTTTTTATTTATCTGTTGCGTTCTTTATGAGTCTTTTATTAAAAAACCTTGGTTTATTTTGAAAAGTTCATTTATCGGCATTATTAAGAAGATGAAATCTCCTTGACATGTACTTAATGTTTATGCTTATGCTTATGCATTTTTCGTAATGAATGTTAGCTAAAGTTCATTTCTTCAAATTTGTAGGTAGTTGAAGAATCCATGAACCATGGTATCGATTAAGTCCATTTATGCGTCAATTTGATTAGATTAGGTCACACATGCATGTAATATTACAGTTAATTTATCTTGTGGATTATTGTAAAACCTTTACCAACAATGTAATTTACATTTTTTATTATCAATATAAAAATCTTTCTAAACATATGTGGGTCCGTTGAATTATGTATTTAATTATTTTTTATAGGAGAAATATATGATAGAAAAATATGTGTTGCGAATTGAAAAATAATGACGCCAAACAAGTGTCGACAAACTTATTTAAATAGAAACAGTGTTGTCAAATCACATTTCTTGACAAGAATTATGTGTAACAAAACATTTAAACATGACAATATATTGGTGTCAAGTTATAGATAAAGGTGACACATTTAAAGTGTCAAAATAAGGGTATTAATGACAATATATTCATGTCGAGTGATAGATAACTATGACACATTTAAAGCATAAGGATACTAATGACAAAATATTCGTGTCGAGTGATAGACAATGATGACACATTTAAAGCGTCAATGTAAGGGTACTAATGACAATATATTGGTGTTAAGGTATAAATAACGATGACACATTTAAAGCGTCAATGTAAGGGTACTAATGACAATATATTGGTGTTAAGGTATAAATCACAATGACACATTTAAAGCGTCAATGTAAGGGTATTGATGACAATATATTGGTGTCGAGTTATAGATAATGATGACATATTTTTTGGGTCAAGGTAAAGGTATTAATGACAATATTTTGATGTCATCTAAGCATCTTTAACAACACATTTTTTGAAGTATTGTTAAATAGCCTTTCTTGACAAGGGCTTCGATGATGCAAAAATTGTGTTGTCCAAACTCTTTAAGACACATCTTCAACCAGACTACAATCTATGGGCACTATTGCGAAGACTTTGACTTCTTCAATGGGGATGACCTATGTGTTTAGACTGGATCAACCGAGTCTTTACCAATTTGATTATCATTTTTTCGGCATCTAGTGATGGGACTATAGTTGGATCAACCACACTAACGTCGGGGTCCTCGTGTGTAGACCTATTCTCATCGGTCCTTCTTTGTGGTCATTTTCATCGTTGGTGTCTCTAGATATTGAGTGAAGATTATGAGAGCCACTCTGAAAAGAAACAGAAAATTATGTCAAACATAGACGATCGTGAACTGATAAATTAAACATTAGTGTACTGATAATTAATTAAAACGGAAACAAAAACAATGCACACACAACATATTGCGACTAAGACCTTGAGCAACTCCTTTATGATCGATAACTCGACCGTAAAGGAGGACTTCATGTGATCTAATATGTTGAACCAGTGTAGCACCTCTAGAGGGGGGTGAATAGGGTTTAATTAAACTTTTTAACAAATAAACCTAAATTAAACTAATTAGATAATTTTTTAATTAAATAAAAAAATAAGCTAAAATATGTTAAATAACAAGATTAATAAAAACATATGAAATAAAGTATGCACTCAAACTCAACCAACAAGAATATGTAACTAAAATAAAATGCAAAAATAATTAGAGAAAAGAGTTAGAGAGGAAGACACCGTAATTTTATAATGGTTCTGTCAAACTCGACTTACATCCACTTTTCTAAGCACCTCTTGGGATTTTGATTGAAAATCTTCTTTTGACTATTTCCATGGATTAGAGTCGAACCGCTACTTGCTCCTTTTTCAAGTTCAGGAGAAAACTAGATCCTTTCCACGGGTTAGGATCCAACCGTTACAATACGTTGAAGTTTTAAATCACACTAAAGAAAACTCTCTAAAAAAGTGAGGATACAATTTGAAGCTCTCACAACAATTAGTCCTCACAATACAATAAAAATTCTCTTAAGGACAAGATGAAAAGAATAAAAATTGGAAGCTTTAGAGAGAATAACAATAGTGGCTTTTTCACTTTTTGAGGATTGTAAAGTTGAATAAAACTTGGAGAAAATGAAGTATTTAAAAAGAGGAAAAAGATAAATCCAAAATCATTTTGGGTCATTGAATGTAAGTAAAAGAAAATTGAATGGTTGAGATTTAAACATAATTAGCCGTTAGACACAACACAAATAATAATATAATAATATGTCTTATTAAAATAATTTGTTTAAAGCCCAATAAAGCAAGTTCACCATCTTTTAAAAAAAACTAGTCGTTAGACACAAAGATAAATAATAATATTAAATTCATTTTCTTTAGAAAAGCCAATAAAACAAAAGCAAAAGCCACATGTGTTACTCCTCCATTGCTCCAAGTGGCTTTCTCTAATTGGTTCAAATTGATTACTTGGCCGCCACATCACCATATTTTCTTTGTTTGAACTCCAATTTGGGTGATTCAAGAGGTGTCAAAATCATTATTCTAAGCTCTACGTTATGGACTATTCAAAATAATAAAATTGTCAATAAAAAAATTCAGATTTGTTACCATCAAAACATTAATTAATTTGAGATTGAGGGCCAAAAAGCCAACAGAATATAGAGTCCATGCGGTCCAACTTGAACTCAATCTCGTCCATTTTGGAGTCCAAATGGTCTTCACACGCTTCTGCCTCAAGATCCATACATGTCAAAGGCCCACCAATGTCTGAAGCAATGACATTGGGGTTATATCCTCACGAGGATGGGCAAGAAGTGGAAGTTGATGTTGGCCTTGAGGATGGGCATGATGTGGAACTTCATATTGGACATGAGGATGGGAAGGGGGAGCATCATCATCTCAAAGAGGAGCATTGAGGTTATCCTCGTAACCTTCCGTAAAAGAGATATCAAGAACTCTATCTAGGGATGCAAGCTTCTCATCCATGGGCTCAATCAATTATATATGAGCCTGAATTTGGAACATCAACCAACAAGTATTAGTTATTAAACCCTAAATTCTAATGAGAAGGTGAAAGAACAAAAGAAACCAAGACTTACCGTTTGGGACCCAAATACTTGTGACTCAATGATCACCTTCAACCCATGTGAGTAAGTGCAACTCCATCGCATGGTGCATGGTACCGTATCATGCGAAGCTCTATTGGCTACTCGCCCACTTGTGAACGACACTATCCCGTACGTTCAAACCTAAAATTGCAAGAACGTTAACAAAAGAACAATAATCACAAAGCATATAACTAAAAAAATATAATAAGCTAAAATTGGGATACTAACCTGAAAGTCAAAGGGGAAGCCATATAGGTTATAGGACTCTAGAGACTTTTTATTTTGGGGCTGAGTTTCTTCTTATGCATGGCAACCTTTCCTCTCAATGCTCCTTTCAAGCTACCTAGGGTCTTGATCCATATCAACTCGCCTCAGTCATAGCTCATCCAAGTCCTCGATGAGGCCTAACATGGTCCAGTCCACATGTTGCCTATTCTTCCTCCCTACCATGGCCAATTCAATTAAATAAAAGAGAGACATCTTCTCGGTATCCATGTCGCTCTCAAAATTTAGGGTTGGGTACTCTTTGTCCAACTCAAGTCCATTCATGTTTGACCTATCACCTAGGTACAAGCGTCTTAACCTCAGAGCTTTATCCTCTTCAAACTGAATGGGACGTCTCGATCTAAACCTCAATCCCATGATATTATCAAAATCCTCCCTCCTAAAGGAGACCTTTTAACCAAGTAATTTTAAAGAGATAACGTCATACCATTCGTCTTTCACCTCTCTCAAGAGGATGTAGTGGCAAAGCGGTACATTGAACACCAACTTCATATCCAAGAAATGACCAAATAGGGTTGTCAATTAAACATTTAAATCTTCTTAGGTGTTAGCTTCTTTTTTATGTTTGACACTGTCTTTACTAAGGGCGAACAACATGTTAAGTTGGCTAAGATAAAGTCCTTAAAGTTGATTTTTGTGACAAGAGGCATCTGCAAAACAAAAAACACATGTTGATGCACAATCAGTATTATGTGTTAAAACTTAGGGCAACCTTGGGGAAATCTCTATGAGATCAACATGAATTGTCAATTGAACTCGGGCAACATTGCATCGGGATGACACGGGATAAAGGTTTTACATACATTTTATGATGTATCTTGTCCAATCTCGGGTGAAATCGTCACTAGGATTACCCTAGAAAATGCATGTGAAACGCATAAGATCTCAAGACTCCTTTAACAAATCTTGAGGCAATTTCATAGATCTCGACTAAGATTCCTTCTATGCACGGGCCTAGATTGATGAAATTGTCAAGATTCATCCGAATGAAACCACCTCCATTAACTTAAACTTTAGTTCACATCCAACTATATCAGAACACCAACTACAAAGTTTCCTGTCTGCCTCAGATTTAAAACTAAAACTAAAAAGTAAACCCTAAACTATGTAACCATTTAAAGTACTTCACCTTGACAGATTTAAGTTCGATGATGACTTCTTCAAATTTTGCACAGCAAAAATCAGAGAAATTCGTTCAATTTTGGGAGCAATCTTATTTAGTTCTCGAGAAAAATGAACAAAGTGTCTAGGATTTAGAGTTTTGTGAGAATATCTAACGTTCGGACCTTCAAGGATATTTCGTTCATTAATTTAACAAAACACACAATCTAGACCGAGATGGATCGAGAAATTTTTTTGAACGAGCTTTTTAATCATCTTGAATGAATGTTGCATGAGTTTAATTGGTAAGTCATACTATTATTGAACGAGATTGACCCGATATTTCCTCTGAGATTTAACACGGAATACTGATTGTGCTTTGTTATGTGTGTTTTGTCGACTTTGGATTTTTTAATAATTTTGCTTACAAGCTTTTGTTCCTTAGGTGTGATAACTGTATAAATACCCGTTATTATAACCTCTTTTATTAGAATAACGAGGTCAAAACACATAAGAAGATTATCAGGGCATGTGACTTAAGTTGTAAATATATAAGTATTCATAAATACATCTTACATATGTATCATGTCTGTTTTACGCGATTGTCATGTTTAAATACAGGATAAGTGGACAAGAAAGTAGCAAATCACTGAGGACATCTCGCACACAAATAACGCGATGGGAACTCGCTAGCGAATAACACCTCTAGTCGAGGAACCACGTCATTATGCGAGGAAATCTCGCTAGAAGACAAGCTAGAATGGTAGTTCAAGTGATGTGACTTCATAGGACCAAAGTTGGCGCTGACAATTTTAGAAGAATAGAAGGTTTCCATCCAAAGTTGTCTATAAAAGTACTTTATCTTCATCACCAAAAAGATGGGGGCCTGAATGGGCCAAAAATGGAGCTTGTAGGGGCAAAAACCTAGAGGGCCGGTGGCAAGGATTAGCCTAGCCACTGAATGTACAACACTTCTTTATCTTTTCTGATCAGAGTGTAACGCGAAAGCTTAGATTTTGAGAGGAAAAGAGTTGTGTCTCATTCCCCTAACTTGTATTTCATTTTATCTCTCTTACCAGTTTAGTATTTCTTTACATTGTATTTGGTTATATTGTATAATGGCCGAAGGCCTTCATTCTTGAATTCAATGTATATTTATACATTTCTCAATCCATCCATGCCTATATTGTTCACTTATTTTCATGTTATTTGTAATTAGGTCTGTGATCTTTCATTAAGTAGTATGTATTTCTACTGCTTACTGTTAGCTAAGCTACACTCCATACTTGGCCCAGTGTATATCGCCAACTACCCGAGAGGGTGAGTAGCAAGGACATGGCTAACACACGTAAGGTGGAGGTCGCTCAACCTTGCGAGAGGACTTTGGTCATTTTTATTTCGTGAGGCAAACAAGTGTGGACCAAGATGCCAAGAGGTTGTTGTCTTTAAATGAGAAGCACTCTAAGCAGAATAAATAAGTATTCCTAGATATAAATCATTTCTCTAATCTTAGTCATTTGGATTCTGAAAGGAAACCAAGTGTGGCATTTAATTATTCCAAGAGGAGCGCGCATTAAACATAAGATAGCTTGATGAGTTATACCGTAGTGAGGTAGTCATACAACTTACTTGCATGATAATATGAGATCTTCCTTCACCGCTTTCTTAACGCAAGTTAGTTCACTCAATCCTCCATTTTACCATAATCTATCCCCTTGTGCATGAGTCTCTAGGTGAGTGTACATAACTTTAGTTTCCTTTATTCATTCTTTTATTGCAATCATCATAACTCTTAACTAATGAGTAAAACCCTAGAACTAATATCTTGAATCAATTCCCCGTGTTCGACCTTGAATCACCCAGGTAAACCTACTCTTTCACTTGCATTTGGGCAAGCAATAGGAAAACTTGAACTCAACGATGACATAGGCTTCACATCATAAAAAGGTACATAGTGAGCACTTTGCATGTTATGATCATGACCCATGACGTATCGCTTAGAATTAACCACGCAATACAAAAAGACATGGCGAGCACATTACGTGCAGTGAACCTACTTAGTGATGTATTGCAATTGTGTTACATAAATGTTAGAATAGTAAGCCTAAGTCCCAAGCAACACACATATGTTAATGTTCCAACAACAGAGAATCAACAACAAAATCCAACCAGGGTGCATAAGCAAGAACAACCTTAAAGAAATGAGGGTTTAAATTAATCTACATTATATTTGTGTTAGCTATTTAATGGAGTGTTTATCGTGTGTCTATCAAACAAGTCAACCAACAACCACCTCAACTTATATTCTCAAATTTTAGCATAAATTAAAATTATCCACCTTAAAGTTATTAATATATGATGGAGAATCATCAAGACAAGGTGAGACTGAGGAAGATTTTGAAGAGATGAAATGGAAGATTTTGAAGAAATAAAAGATCGCTACAATGATAGCAAAAAGAATTCGGATGAGTCATATCAAACACTACACCAAATATTCATCACTCAAAAAAATGTTGCAAAGGAGACTAATTAATAAGGTTTTGTACTCACAATTTCATATTTTTGGTAGCATGATAATTGGTTAATAATTAAACATAATGATAATCAATTAGTTAACTAATACAACAATTTACGAAGCAATATCACCATTGAAGATCCAACAAGAAAGAAATTACAAACTCGGGTCAGTTTCGACCAAAATGAGCATAGTGTTTGGGATTTAGTGTTTTGTAGAAATATCTAACGTTTGGGCTTCCAAGGGTAATTTGGTTATTTGGTAAATCCCTTTATTTTCAATTTTTTTTTAAAATCCACAATCTTGGTGTTGATTACGTCAAGATAGATCGAGAAATTATGTTGAACGAGTTTTTTAAAATTAGTAAAGAATCTTGGTGTTGAGGTCAGTCGATATTGACTGAGAAAAATAAAATGACGAGTTTTCCGAAAGTGTGATACTTTTGAAATATAAAACCAAAAGTGTGCTACTTTTGTCAATTTTTCAACTTAAAAACATAAATTTAAAAACAAGATAGTATTTTATTTTAAAATAAAATATTATTTTATGTTGATATATATGTACGGTAGCACATTAAAAAAATTTAATTCTAATTTAAACAATTGTTTAAAACATGTTTGATATTATTAAACTATTGTAGTTACCCACTAGTATTTAATTGATAATAAATTATTATTATTTTATTTTAAATATCTCAAAATTAATAAAATATATATACAAATATCTATTAGTGATAAACATTAATAGACATGTCTATTACTAATGACAATGTCATTTTGCTATATTTGTAAAAATTTTCACCTAACTTTTCATCTAAAATAATTTTCCAAAAAATAATGATATAATTATTATTTTAAAATATTATACAATTTATAATACATTACCAAATATTGGTTATATTTTTTAAAAATGAACTAAATTTATAACATGACATTTTCAAATATAACAACATTAGCCAAAATATAGCAAAATTTTAGATCTTCCACTAATAGACACTGATAGATTGATAGGATTTAAAATTTTAGTATATTTTTGTAAATATTTCAACAAATTTGTCATTTACAATAGTTCCCCTATTGTAAGTATTTCTAACCATTATTTATATCTTGGTTAAACAATATTGTATCTTAAACAAAAAAATCTTTGTAATTTAGATTTGGATATACACGATCATTTCGATTCAGCTATAACGATCTTGTACCAAATATAAAAGATTTATTTGGTACACGATCTTTTTTTATCGTTGGAGATCGTGTACCAAATCTAAACAAATCTTGAAACACTATCGTTTACCAAATATATTACGCATGAGTGGCCATTAATACGCATGCAAGTGGCCAATTAATGACATGTTGATCTAGACATTTTTGGTATTTTTCATTGTTGGCCTGTGGATTTTTTTCATGTTCGAAATTATACTATATGGTGTAAATATTTTGACAATTTGTTATATTTTTAAAATTTTTCCTTATATTTTTATATTTTAAAATTTAAAATTTAAAATCTAGATAGAAGGAAAAATATAAAAAATGTTGTTTTTAAAAATTTGACTTATTTGGATCAAAACCATTTGAAAACAAAAACAAAATCCCATGGTTGCTAAAAGAGTCATAGTCCATAAATTAAAAACCAAGTTTGACTTAAAAAGTACATTTTGTTGGACACTTACAAAAATAGCAAAAAAATTAATGATAATAAAATTTATAACACTCCATTTTTTAAATTGTAAAAGTAGCAAATTTAAAAATCGATAGCCTTTTGATATAACTAATTTTGTCATATTCGCAATATGCAAAAAAATAGATGTCATGGGCTGTTTTTTCTAAATGTTTTTGACATATGATGCAATTTCTCCCTCTTTTTTTTACATTATAATTAGTTTTCGAAAATTTTAAAAGAAGAGATAATGGTGGAAATAGCAAATTCTTAAATAGCAACTTGAAAAATGGCAAAAATCGGAAATAATAAGAATTACAGCAAAATCGTCGACTGCCCATTTTAAAATTATTTTAAATTCGATTATACCCTTTTCTATAGGATAATCCATTTATTTCAAATACAGTCTATTTGAATAGCTCCAAAAATGAGGAATAATAGATTCTTTATATTTCAAACAATTTATTTGGATAATTCATAATATAATATATGTATATATATGGAGCATTTTTAAAAATAGCAAAATAAATTAAAATATTTACAAGCTGTAGTAAAATTTTGGATTTTATCAATGATAGTCTTCTATCACTATAGCATATCAATGACTATCCATGATAGAATTTGCTATAGGTGGTAAATATTTTGTAAAATTTGTTATTTTTGAAAATTTCCATATATATATATATATATTTAATAACAAATTATTTGATTTTTCAAAATACATAAATCTTGAATTTTCATAATAACGTAAGGAAAATACTCAACAACTTTTATTTTTAAAATATTTTATTAATAAACTTTATAAAATACTAAATAAATAAGGTTGTTTTTTTTTAATTTCTTAAATAAATAAGGTCAGTAAACTATCAAATTAATTTCATATTTCTTTAATAAAATTCAAACATTTAGCAAAGTTTTTATTTTTCCTCATTCTTATAATTGATAATTTCGTCTTCTTTTTCAATTTTTCTTTTGTTATATGTTGTTTTGTCCCAAAGTTATTCAATTACAATGTATTTTATATATCCGGGAGCGATGTAAGTATAACTACTTTGTAAGTTACGCTATTGTAGTTTATTGGTATTAAATTTAACCCTCTTTAGTTTGCAATTAAATTTTTATATGTTTTGATAATCGGAATTTGAAGACTTATGTTCTCATTTAGGGACAAGATTCATTTTGTGTTATATGTAATCATAGTTCCTTACAGAGCATTTCCACTATGAAAATTGTTGTATTCAAGTATGGTATATTTCGCGTACACTGTATTTATTTATATATAGTGGCACCTTCAAAATGACTTACAATTTAAATATATTACAATACATTTATCGTTATTTTAAATACTTTGAAAGATGCTAGTGCATACTTAGGCACACTCGCAATTCACCCTTTGTATATATGATATCTACCATTTTCTAACAATTAATTTTTCATAAATCTAGATTTTTTACTATATAGACAATTTTTGTTATATACTTTTACTTGTTTTAACAACTAAGCCAAAACTTGAAAACTAGAAAACAACTTTTAAATTTTTGCTTTTGTGTTTTTGAATTTTGCTAATAATTCAACCACTATACAAGAAATACGCAAAACATTATAACAAATGGGGAGAAAATATACTTAATTTTAAAAAATAAAAAATAAATTATTAACGAATGAGAACTTACTTTCTCATATTCACTTGGTCTAAAATAAACGTGTTCTTAAAATTAAGAAGAAAGATTTAAAAAAAATGTTGCAACAATAAATAATAATGCTATTTCATCTCCAAATACACTGTCTTTTTGAATCGTCGCATACTGGAATACCTATTGGTACCCCTGGTTATAGGATAATTCATATATTCAAAGTACAGTGTATTTGAATGGCTCCAAGATGAGGCATAATATCGTAGATTTTACGAAGACAGTGTATTTTGCAACAACCTTCAAATTTGGAAAATTCTAACTAAATCGACTATTTTGTTGTTTAACAAGATTACAGGAAAGTTCCCTATAATAATGCCAAATATATCTACAAGATTTTCAAGTTTGTTATATTTTAAACAATTTATTAACAATATCAGTAATTATTATTTACATAATATATATTTTTAATAACAATTTGAAATATATTTTAGATTAGATTCCTTAATTTCAGCACAAATTATTTTTTATTGCCTTTTATTTTAAAAAATCTATTTTGGTGGCAATGCAAATTACGTTTTGATGAAGAAGCTACTTAGCAAGAAGAAAATCTTTTGCTTTGCGCCGAATGTATGAAGAATTTGAAGGCTTTGAAGGGGAAGAAGCTTGAAGCTCAAATCTTCTCTGATGGAAGACTTTGAAAAGGACCAAGGGTTTCAAGAATTTTTTTAGGTGGAATCTACAGAAGCGGAAGATAGGGAAGCGAAAGATGGGGAAGTTGTAATCTTTTTGGCTTTGAAGAGTTTCAATGGTTTCAAGATGTAAAGAGAGTGATAAAGTTTGAATGACTGCACGATTTGAAGAATATGTGAAACGAATGTAGAGATTATATGGAACTTTGATGGTGATAGGTGTTATTTTTTGGGTTTTGGAGGAAATATAATTTTGATAGGTTTTAATTGTGTGTGAAGAGTTTCATTTAATTATAGGGTATTTGTTGTTTATTGAATAATTGTATTTTGAATTCAAGTTTTTCACTTAGGTAGGGGCATTTAAGACATTGTTCCAGTAATTCTTTTTCATATTTTTTTGTTTTGCTATTTTATTAATTTAAATACAAAAATTTCATTTATCCAAAGTAAACTTTCTATTTTCTATTTCTTCTTGTAAGCCCTTAAAAGAAGCCAGGGTAATCACATGTTTGAAATGTGGGGGCGAGCAAATGGGCTAAAGGAATTTCGTATACTTGATAATATGAAAAGTACTTCGTATTACATTGTTATCACACCCCAAACCGTACTATCAACGAAAATGTCGAAGTAGTAGGAATAGGATGTGAGTTTGTTACAACTTTGAAATTTTCTTATCGTAAAATATTATTCTCAACTCCTTTTATACTATCAATAAAACTTAAAACACAACGGTGGTAAACCTAAACGCTAAGTATAATAAATACCTACCAAAACGTTTATTAATAACAGTCGTTTGATACATAATTACAACACTTTGACCAAACAACCAATACTGTATTTCCAAAACGTCTGGAGTCATCTCGCCTCAAATCCTTCAACCTTCTTCTCTACTTGGCCTAAACGCCTGATCCTGGAAGATGAATTTTTTAAAGTGTCTAAAAGACTGAGGTTTTATGAAATCCTTTTCACAATACCTTTTCATAAATATCAGTTCGCATAAATAACATCAAATAATTTCATTTCGCATAAACCTTTCTTTATGCTTAACATGTTCATAACATAACAATTTCACATAAACACACATTAGTTAACATTCATTCCTTTTGCTAAAAATCCTGAATCGTTCTCTACACTTGGTCTCATTACGTTGCGTTTGACTACTGTATCAACAGCATCCGAGAACATACAGATTCGTCCTTATGGCTCAAGCCACTATGCTTTATACGCTCCTTTCAATGCATAAGCCAGCTTCTTATCACCATGTGGTCCATACACCCCATGGCGGCCTTAACTCTTTATGTGCACATAAAAGTTAGCATCATCTCAAGGAATCAACTAATGGTTTGAAAACCATTTCATTGTATGGAAATCGTAATCATCAAATCAAGCTTTAACACTCTCATTTGAAATCATCTTTCAAAATAGTAAAGTGAAACCATAAAACTTTATGAAGAAAACCACTCACCACACTTTACAAAAATTCTCCTCTTCCTTCTCTTCTTGTGGAGAGGGAAAAGACATTTTCTTAGTTAGACCTTACTTCTCGCCTAACCCCATACCTCCAGTACAATTGTGTTTGAATTCAATGGTTTTTTTTTAACGTGTACATAGTTGGAGAATGTATTGTTTTCGTAGCATCTTAACCAAAAGTTGTAGTGAACGACTATCTTCCAATTGCATACATGTCAAAAAATTATGTCAATGCGTTAACGGATTTATGCAATAATTTTGCACGACAAAACATAAGAAAAGAAAAAATGAAATGAAATGAGCTATAACGGTTTACGAAACAAATATTTTTCTAATCGAGGGGTACATAAGAAAAATATTTGAAAACGTATATAAACAAAAAAATTGGTTTATTATAATTACATAAATTAATATTTCTTATTTACAAAAAAAAAAATCTATGATATGTTTTAAAGGGAAATTGCATTATATGACAAAAAAATTTAGAAAAAAATAGCTTATAACACATCTTTTTTGCATATTGCAAATTTGGCAAATATGACGGTAATAGACAGTAATCAACAGTAATCTGACGGTAATCTGCTTTTAAATTTGCTATTTTTGCAATTTTAAAAATGTAAGTGACATGAGCTCTATTATCATAAATTTTTTAGCTATTTTTGCAAACTCCCCTTTTTTAAATTCATATATTAATATTTCTTATTTAAATAAAAAAAAGTTATCCTAAATCCATCAACATAATCCTTGCCCCAAACACATATTATCATAATACTACACTCATAATCCTTCCCCCAAACACATGTTATAATAATACTACAACAATAATCCTTTTCCCAAACACATATTATAATAATTCTACAATAATAATTCTTCCCCCAAACACGAATTATTATAACACTACTATCATAATCTCTCCTCCAAACACATACTATCATAACACTACCTTTCATTTTTCTTCCCCCAAACACATATTACCATAACACTACCCATAATAACCCTTCCCTCAAACACCTATTATCGTAATCTTTTTCCTACATAAGTCTTTCCCTTCCCCAAACTCACCTTAAGGGCGTGTTTGTTTTGAGGAAAGGAAAAGAGGAGAAAGGAATATTTATTCCTTTTTCCGTTTGGCAATTGAAAGAATGGGGAGAAAGGAAAAAAAATTCCCCCCATTTTCCCTTTTTTATTCCTTCTCTTCCCAACATTTTCCCTTCTTTATTCCTTCTATTTCCAAAAACATTACCCCTTCATCTTCCTTCTTCCTCTCTTCCTTTTCCCTCACACGAACACTCCTCTGTTAGTCACGATTTCAATGATCTTCACCTCATTCCTTCTCCATTTTCATACTTTTTTCTTAGCATTTCTTCCCCATTTTCGATCTCCTTGTTTAAACTCCTTTTCCCCTCACACGAACCCTTCTCTGCTAGCCACGATCTGAACGATCTTCACCTCATTCCTTCTCCATTTTCATTTTGTTTTTCTTAGCATTCCTTCTACATATTCCTTCATTTTTTTTTCTTTTTAGTTCCGACTTGGAATTGATTCCTCTTCACTTTCGATTCGTGCATGGCTTCTCTATTTGATTTGCGCTCAGATCTAAATCGCATCCTTCGTCTAACACCTTGCCACTCGGATCACCCCATTGACTCTCCGATTTCTCTCTTATGATGAGTTTGGATACTACTCGGTTGTGACCTTGGTGGATCCGAGCATGGTAGGGTATTGAGGTATACATTTCTTCCTTTTTTTTATGTCGATGATGAAGAAAAAAATCTGATATATTATTGTCCTTGGATCCTTGTTCATGTGTTCATGTGTTATTGTTAAATTTAAATTAAAATTTTTTAAAAATTAGTTTGGACAAATAATGACCATTGTAGATGTAAATATTTTTCTGTTGGGTTTTTATCTTTATTTAACTTGAGTTCTCAGATCTGCCTTGTTCATGTGTCATTGGATATGATTTTACTTCTCGGTTTACATGTACCTTCGATATAGCACACGTTTTTTTAAGCTACATACATGTTTGTTCATACGATATTTTGCACATTCTTTTGTTTTTGTTCATATTCATACAGCAATGTGCATACTAATGACTCTGTATGTTGTAGACTATTTTTTTCCTTATATTATGTTGTCTGCCTCTTTGACCATATATTGTTTTACTCCATTTAGGGCATTGTATCTAGTTCTACTCGTTTGGTATGATCTTATGTATGTGACGATTATTTAAGTTCGATTTCCTAATAGTGAACTACTACTTTCCTCTGAGGCACCAAAAAAAAAAAAAAAAAACTTGTTAACTGTTTGATTTTTTTCCTACATGTACTTTTGATTTTTTTTCGTACATATAATTTTGGTGCACGTAAGTTGTAACAATTTCGTATTTGTCATGCCTACACGATGATATGTCTATAGTTGAAGGTATGCGTCCACGTCCCTTTCCATTTTTTTCCTTTCCACACATAAGCGGTTAACACAGTTAATGACTCTAACAAAAGTTCGTTCTTTGTCCTTGTAGTGCGCGCGAGTACGTAGCAACTACATCTTCATGTACTAGGGTACCAACATTGTCACACATAAAAAAGGTCTTTAAACGTGCATTTTTGTGTTATTTTTTTCAGTACATCTGTAATTAAATTCCCTGTTTAAGCTGACGTGTTTGTAAGATGAACTTTCACATTAACCGTGTTTAAATTTACCCATAGGTTTTCAGATTTGTTTTAAGCATGTCCTTCACTTCATGCATGTTGCACGTTATTTTGTTGACGTTCCATGCTACGTTATGCGTTGTATATGAACTAGCACTCGAAAACAATAATAAGATTTTTAATTCTCAATGGTACTTCATAAAACAAACAAAAAAAAATGAAAAAAAATGAAAAAATGTACTTTCCAATATTAATTTCATTAAAAAAAGAGGAATAAAATTTAACATATGTCCTTGTTACGTTTTTAAGGAAAGAGACAAAATACAAAAATTGAAAACCGATGAACAAACTGATGAACATATATGTTATCTCATTTCGTGGAAGAACAAATGAAAAAGAAAAAAAAAAGTACAATCTTAAAATGGTTTTTTTTTTTTTTTTTTGTAAATGAGTGAAAATAAGAGATTTTGAATGTAAAAAAAATTGATACTTTATAATTGCTTGTCTAATTGGTGCATTCCAAAAAAATATAAATCTACAATACAATAAACTTAGTTTAATTAATCTCATTTCTATTTACAACTTTGTAAAATATATACATATATATAAAATGAAAATAGTTGTCCATGAAATCTTATAAAATAGTAGGGATTCGTACGGTAAGTAATTAAGTTTTAAAAAACTAATCTTAAAAAAGAAATTATAAAGTAGTGAAAGTCATAAAGTGGTTTTAAAAAATGAAAAAAAAAACGTCAAATCAAGTATTTGACCTCTTAAGTGGTATGGTGAGGGCAAGGAATCTTCATAAGATGATACTACAATTGGATTGCAAGGTAGTATTATTGGTAAGCTAATTAAAAATAACACTTGGACTTAAATACTGTGTTAATGTAGTAGACAGAATCTCAACCGTTCATTTCAAATATGACACTTACCTCTAAATCCCAAACATATTTACAAATCACACCACGTTGACAAACACACAATCACATGACTGTGAGAACGGTATTATGTGAAAAAAAGAAAACACAACTTTCCTTTACAGTTTCTTACCATCTCTTCCTTCGTTAGCAGGTTTTCCATTCATATTAGGTGGAAAATGGACCCACAAGAAATTGTTGTTGTTGTATCTGCCTTCACAACCACTCAACGACAGATGCTCCTAATATTGGAGGAACTGTTGAATGATCACAAGCAGATAACTCACATACCAGCTGACAATAGACATAGGATTAGGCACCTAGCCTACTTTCACATGTTACACACGTCTAACCTTGTGTGTCGCCAAAGTACACGGATGGACAGACGTTTCGCAATTCTGTGCCATCTACTAGGAACAAGGGTCGACTTAGAATTGACGGAACTCGTCGACGTTGAGGAGATGGTCGCCATCTTCCTTCATGTGCTGGCGCACGATGTGAAGAATCAAAAGGTCTAAAGGGAGTTCGTAAGGTTTGGTGAGACAGTCTCCTGACATTTCAACAGCGTCTTGATGGTCGTTCTTTGTCTGCATGAGGAGTTATTGGCTACGCCACAACCTATAACGAACACATGCATAGACTTGAGGTGGCAATCTTTCGAGGTTAGGGCTAAACAACTTACCATTTCTTCTTAACTTATATACTGGAACTGGTCGAACCTAAAAAACATCGTGTGTGTTTGGGAAAGATCTGCGACTGATGCTCGTGCAGAGTTGTTTGTGGACATAAGGTCCAACGTGGCAGGACCCAATGACGGTGTCCCCGTAGAGGATGGCCTTGAGACTGAGTTCTCGACTATGTGTAGCCTGAGGATGAACATGTCGCCGAACGACATGATGGCCGGTTGCTCTGGTCGGACAAGCGACACTAGTGCAAGTTCTAGTGGACAGAAAAGGAAGCGCAACATGCAATAGTTGAAGACTTACGACCTGATTCAGGATTACATGGACACTGCGACTGATAAGCTTAAAACCATTGCAGAATGGCCTGATAAATCGATCAACCAAGAGGACACGATGGTGCAGGAGGTCATTATGCATATGGAGTCCATCCTGGGCCTTACTATGGAGGACATCAGTAAATGCATGATGATAGTGACAGAGAAGGTGTCGCCAATGAAGAGCTTCATCATGATGTCGAATCCGATGAAGGCCGCTTACTGTAGGGTCCTCCTCTGCGATAACCCATGAATATGGTGCTCTGTTCCTCGCACAAGACTTTTATTTTGTTTTCTCTTTGCCAAAACCATGTATTTGTTTTGCTTATTTGCTTACCCATTTTCTACACTGTATTGGATGTTAACTATTTATTTCAGTTTTTTTCCTGATGTTGCATGATGCGTAAATAATTATTTTATGGACATTTCGCCTAACGGATAGTACTGTATAGTTGAAAATGACTTCGTTATCGAAATATGATAATGACACATGATTTACGATAGCAATTTAATGTTCTATAGAAATAAATTTTTTTTTCACGGGCCATGGTTAATGAACAGAACTTCGATTAGTAGAAAAAGAAAAAAATTAAAAATTGAAAAATTCAATTTATTTAAAATAAAAACTAATACAAAAGAAAAAAAAATGTCATAATCTTTTCCCAAACAAGAATTATAAATAATTATTTTCTTCCTTTGTTCGTTCCCTTCCATTTTCCTTTCTTTCCCCTAAACACCCCTAAGTTTGTTAAGAAAGGAAGAAAGACCGCACCACTCCGGCTTCCCAGTCTCAGTCCCACTCCCAGATATTTATTTTTTTCGTATTTTATTTTACATTTATAAATTATTTTCGATTAACTGAACCTAATTGTGAAGCTCCATCTTCTTCATTCTTCAATCCCATCCTCATCTCTAAAATCAATGGCTGTTCTCAACTACATATCAGCTACCTCCTCTCCCATCTCCCAGGATTTTTCAATTTCACCTCCCATACCTGACCCAAGACAAACCAAGGTCATTCTCCCCAAAAAGAGGCCCGAAAAATGGTCCACCGGTATTGCCCCGGGGGACTACGGCGGCCCCCCTACCAGTACCAAGCTCCGTAAGTACTGGGGTGGTGAAAAAGATGATCCTTTAACCTCCGATGATTATATCTGGAATAGAGAATTCATGGCCCGGATGAAAAAGTTTGTCAAATATCAACCTGATGATTTATCTCTTACGGTCAATAAGCCTAAGGTTTCCCCCTCTAATTCCTTCTCCTTCTTTCGTTTCTACTCTATTCTATTCCATTCTTTGCCTGATTGTTCTATTATTTAGGTGGTTGGATATTGATTCTTTCTTTGCCTGATTCATGTTAAATGCCCATTTTAACCTACGTTTACTTTGGTATAGTTTTAAACTGTTACTCATTAGCTATATGAACTTTATGAAGTATACTCTTCAATTCTTCATTTTTGAGAACCAGGCATTTGCTAATTATTCGATTGTCTTAAAAAATTGGAAAGTGTACAGGATGTGTTTTATGATGCCATCTATAATGTGTTGGTGAATGATAATTTGACCGCTGATGACACGATCTTATTGTATCAGGACGCCAAGCCTTCTGGATTTCTTAGCTTGAATAGAGTCATGACTCTTGATAGGTTGGTTCTCAATTCCTACTTATATGTTAACTGCAATCACGTTTTTTTCTTTTATTATTCTGTTTTTCAGCATCATAATTTTTCCACTTGCAAATAATGCAAGTACAGTTTGGATGTTGATTTGAGCAAAGAACTATCGGCTCCTCCAATGCCTAGGTCAGAAGATTTGGTCGAGAAAAACATTCCGGTATGATGCCATCGTAGATTCCACCCCTGAAATCTTTCATAAAATGTGGAAGATTCTATTTCATTAACTAATTATGTAAACGACTACTGTAGAATATGAGCAACTTCAAGTATGCTGAGATCTCAGGATATTTTTAGTTTGTTACATTCTCTTTTACTAAAATGGAAATGAAATGATGGGTCAGATTGACCACCGAAAGTCACCCAGATGGAAGTTAGCACCGACAAGGCGTGAGCAAGAGAAGTGGGATAGGGCATATGAGACAGCTACTGGAGGCAGTGTATGTTCTTTGACCCCCTTGGTTTATCTCTAAGGTCTCATCTCAAGAGTCCAGCTTTTCTTATAGTGCTTGGAAATTGAAATAGTGTCAATTTTATGGTTTGGAGCTTATGAAGCTATTGGACAATTATAATATTTAGAACGAAATAGATCTTTAAGATGTTTACTTGTTTTGAAAAGAAGCTTAAGGGTGAATTGTAGGATATGATGTTTCGAGAATTGAGACGACCTCAAGGGAATCCAGAAGTTTTGGCTGCCTTATCCATGGAACAGTATTTTAAGGTGCTTTATTGTAAAATGACCTCATGATATTTCTATTTACAGTTACACTCCTTTGTTTCCTATATTGAATGTTGTTTCCTTCCCTTTTGTTTTCTTTTGACTTCTCAGTTAAAGAAGAAGATGCAAATTTTAACACTGGCAATAGGAGGTGTTGGTTTGATCTCAGCTTATGTTTCATATTCTCCAGAAGTTGCTGCTAGGTTTGTTTGATGTTAATTTCCTTAAACAATTTTGCCGGGGTTCTAGTAATGACTGCTGCAAATGCATTTGGTTTTAGTAATCAAATTTCCATTATTATAAGTTGATCTGACAAATTGTTTGAGAAAAGTTACAAACTTAGTCTCTTTACTCTGAGGTTTGTGTCTATTGGTCTATGAGCTTTCAAGATTACAACTTTAGTCCTTGAACCTTCAAAATTTTATAATTCATGGATCTACGAAGTAGTAGACTCTTTACAAATGGCCAATGGTATCCCTTTAAAATTCAAATTGTTTTTATAAAAAAGTCCAATTTGTCAGAGATCAATTAGACTCAAAATTGAAAGTCTAGGCACCAAATAATACAAACCGCAAAGTTCAGGGACGGGAGTAAACTTGTAATTTAACATGAATTGTTTTTATGATCACACAAGTGGGTTGTGCTAAAGGTGTTCTGATGCACACAAGTAAAAAAAAACCTCAAAACTTCATTAAAATGATAATTGAATGCACAAATGACTGCCCTATTTATAAGTAAGGCAGCAAGCCTTATGTAAGGGGAACTTTGGATGGATAAGTAACTGGTTACAAACAGACATAAAATACAAAAAAGTCAAGACTTAATACAGACTAAAGATACAAAGGAAATATTATAAAAGTCTATGAATAAATGCTAAGAAACTATCCCTTCGAGGACATCTGATAAAATTGGAACAATAGAGAGAAGATTAGCATGGCTCCTGCTCAAGGATGCATGCACAGAAATGCCAAGAAACTACAAGAACATCAAGATGTTACTACGTCACGTTCCTAGAAACTTCTCTTCTTCTTTTATGCCTTCCTCTCTTTCCTCTAAAGCAGCAAAAAAAAAAAAAAAAAAAAAAAAGAAGTTTACAATCTTTTCCCGCCAACATTTTCAATTATTATTTCTATAAATGCTCCATTCCCTATTATCATAAAACATTGGATTCTATTTTCAACCAGGATCCACTGTGCAATTCATTATCTTTTGCTTTTTGTTTTTTATTTTCCTTTGTTTCTTTGTTTTGCTTTGTTTTAATGTCTTAAACAAATTGAAACAGTCATTTTGAAATCAGGTCATCTAACATATCATTGAGTACTTCATATTTCAGGTATGCTTGTATACTTACTAGTTGCAACTGTCCAGATGATCCTTTATTCTCTCATTTTTAGACAAAATAAAACTTTTTCTGAAAAGTGCCTACTGGCTACATATTGAAAAAGTGGGAAACATCCTCCCAATCCAAATACAAAGGAGATCGCATAAATTTTTAATTGATATCAATAGGAAAAGACAATTAAGGAAGTTTTTGCATAAAGAGGACCATGAGGAGGCTATAAAGTATGTAAACTCTAAAGATAAAACATATAGACTTGTCTACCTCTTCAAAAACCCGCTTATGTCAATTTCTAAGTTTCTGTAAGACCCTCAATCATTCACACATATAAAAGGATGGGCAGAAAGGTAAATGAACAAACAACTAATGATGACTGGAAAGGGATCGTGCGAGTGGGGCCCAGGGCAGGAATGGAAGAATGATGAGAGGAGGTATTTAAATAGGTCTTTTCGGGATTGGGTAGGTAGGTTTTATTTTATCTTTTGTCAAGTCGGCTGCCATAGCCAGGGGAGGGTATTCAGCTATCACAAAAGGAAGCTGGGTATGTTCTTTACTGTTTTTGTTGTTATTTTAATATTGTGATCAGTGTAACTTTTTGGCCTATATTTAAATAAAATTTACAGAGTGCTGCCTCTGTTTTGCCATTGTGAGGGTGTGATATTGGTGTGAGTTAAGTAGAACCCTTACATTTGGTATCAGAGCCATCACACTGGGGGTGGTCACGCGCCTCATGGCTCAGCGACAAATAGAGGAACGGGTAGATGGGATTGAAAAAGAAATTATGGGTTTAAAGGAGATGATGTTGGAGATGAAGAAGTCGATGGACCGAATGGCTGAGGAACTGCGAGAAAACCACAGTACAAAAGAGATGAGGCAGGGACTGCTGAAGGTCTGATGTTGAAACTTAAAGGGAAGCTCGAGGATACAGAGACGACCAAGGAAAACAGTGAAGGTAACGCGGACCGGAGTAAATACAAGAAACTGGAAATGCCAATGTTTACCGGAGTCAATCCCGAATCCTGGGCCTACAGAGAAGAACATTTCTTTGAGATCAATAACCTACCTGAAGCGGAGAAGGTCAAGGTAGCCGTTGTGAGTTTTGGACAGGAGGAAGTAGATTGGTATAGGTGGAGCCACCACCGAAAGAAGGTTGAGTCATGGGAGGACTTGAAGGGAAGGATGTTTGATTTTTTTAATGACACAGGGCAACAGAGCTTAGGGGCAACATTGATCTGTATCAAGCAAGAAGGATCCTATAGCGATTATGTTAAGAAGTTTGTTACATATTCAGCATCACTTCCTGACATGGCCGAAAGCGTACTTCAGGACGCATTTTTGACCGGGCTCGAGCCAACATTACAAGCGGAAGTGATTACTAGACACCCTCAAACTTTAGAGGAGTGTATGAAGGAAGCCCAACTGGTGAATGATAGAAATCTGGCCTTACAATTGGCTATGGAGGAGGTGAACAGAATTGAGCCCAAAAGAATTGAGAGCACAATCAAGATTCAAAGTAAGGTTGAACCAAAGAAGACAGAGTTTGCCATGAAACAGATAACCGTTCCAGTAAAAGGGGGTTACCAAAAAAATGACCCACTAGTCAAGAGGCTATCCGACGCAGAGTTTAGAGCAAGGCTTGATAAAGGACTGTGTTTCAGGTGTAACGAAAAATATTCACCTGGTCATAAATGCAAGGCCAAAGAAAAAAGAGAGTTGATGCTCCTTATATTGAATGAGGAAGAGAGTAACGAAAAGGAAGCAACCACAGAGGATGAGGTAGAGGAAGTGATAGAACAGAATCAGTTAGATTTGATTGAGGCTGCTGAGATTGAATTAAGGCCGATCACGGAAGTCACATCCAAAGGAACTATGAAATTGAAAGGACATGTGAATGGAAGGGAGGTAATACTCCTTATTAACAGCGGTGCTACCAATAATTTTATCAGTCAAGCGTTGGTGGAAAAACTGTAGTTAGACACTGATCCAGGAATCCAATTTGGAGTAACCATTGGAGACGGCGCCCGTTGCAAAGGAAAAAGAATATGTAAGAGGGTAAAAGTGAAATTGAAGGAGTTAACAATCATAGCTGACTTCTTGGCGGTGGAGCTGGGGAACGTAGTTTTAGGGATGCAATGGTTGGATTCTACAGGAACCATGAAAGTGACGTAGTTTTAGGGATGCAATGGTTGGATTCTATAGGAACCATGAAAGTGCACTGGCCATCCCTAACTATGACATTTTGGAAAAAAGGAAGAAGAATAATACTTAAAGGGGACCCTTCACTCATCAAGTCAGAATGCTCGTTGAGGACCATAGAAAAGACATGGCAGTCAGGGGATCAAGGGTTTCTTTTGGAGTTTCAAAATTATGAAGTTGAATGGGAGGAAGAATATGAAGCAGAAAGGGAGCTAAAAGGAGATGAGGAAGGATTACCTATGGTTCAACTTTTACTCAATCAATATGCAGACATATTTCAACTGCCAACGGGTTTACCCCCTAAGAGAATCGTAGACCACCGCATATTAACTATGCCCGATCATAGGCCAATCAATGTTCGATCATATAAGTATGGGCATGTACAAAGAGAAGAAATTGAAAAAATGGTGATAGAAATGTTACAAGCAGGGGTGATTAGGCCAAGTCACAGCCCGTACTCCAGTCTGGTACTGTTGGTGAAGAAGAAGGATGAGGGATGGAGATTCTGTGCAGACTACCGCAAACTGAATCAAGTAACAGTGGCAGACAAATTTCCCATTCCGGTGATTGAAGAACTCTTAGATGAACTACATGGGGCGACCGTGTTTTCTAAATTAGATCTTAAATCGGGTTATCACCAGATAAGAATGAAGGAGGAAGACGTGGAGAAGACAACTTTCCGCACGCACAAAGGACACTATGAATTTTGAAATCAGGTCATCTAAACCCTAAACCAGGTATTCAAACCCTTCCTCAGGAGATGTGTTCTTGTTTTTTTGATGATATTTTAGTCTATAATGCTAATATAGACGAGCATGCGAAACATTTGGGAATGGTGTTTGCCATATTGAGGGATCATCAGTTATTTGCAAATAGAAAAAAATGTGTAATAGCCCACTCCCAAGTTTAGTATTTGGGGCACATGATTTCCAGTAGAGGAGTCGAAGCAGATGAAGAAAAGATTCGAAGCATGATTAATTGGCCACAATCGAAGGACATAACTGAACTGAGGGAATTTCTAGGTTTGACTGAATACTATAGAAGGTTCGTGAAGAGTTATGGGGAGATTGCTGCGCCATTAACGGAGTTACTCCAGAAGAACGCATTCAAGTGGACTGAGGAAGCCACAGCAGCTTTTGAACAACTGAAATTAGCAATGATGACCATACCAGTGTTAGCACTCCCGGATTGGTCACTACCATTTACAATTGAGACCGATGCTTCCGGATTAGGCTTAGGAGCGGTACTGTCACAGGGAGGACATCCTATAGCATTTTTCAGTCAGAAACTTTCCTCAAGAGCTCAATCTAAGTCCATATATGAACGGGAACTAATGGCTGTGGTTCTATCAGTGCAGAAATGGAGGCACTACCTACTGGGGAGGAAATTTACTATTATTTCAGATTAGAGAGCTCTGAAATTCTTGTTGGAACAAAGGGAAGTTCAGCCTCAATTCCAGAAATGGTTAACTAAACTCTTGGGGTATGATTTCGAGATATTGTACCAACCGGGTCTGCAGAATAAAGCTACTGATGCACTTTCAAGGAAAGATCAAACCGTGTAGTTGAACACAATGACTACAACGGGCATTGTTGATGTAGAGATTATAGAGAAGGAAGTTGCGAATGATCAAGAACTCCAGAAAATCATAGCAGAGATAAAAAAAGGGGTGGACCAAGGAGGAAAGTACCAATGGAATAATGAGAAGCTACTATATAAAGGAAGGGTAGTGCTATCACGACATTCTTCCCTCATTCCTAGGCTATTACACACGTTCCATGATTCCATATTAGGCGGGCACTCTGGGTTCTTGAGAACTTACAAAAGGATTAGTGTAGAGCTATTTTGGAAGGGAATGAAGGCAGATGTGAAGAAATATGTGGAAGAGTGTGACATATGCCAACGCAACAAATTCGAAGCTACAAATCCTGCCGGAGTCCTACAACCTATTCCTATTCCTAAAAAGATATTGGAAGATTGGACCATGGATTTCATAGAGGGACTACCTGTAGCGGGAGGATGTAATGTAATTATGGTAGTAGTCGACCGTTTAAGTAAGTATTCCTACTTCTTAACTCTTAAGCACCCCTACACGGCGAAGCAAGTGGCCTCTATTTTTCTGGAAAGAGTGGTCAGCAGACATGGTATTCCCAAGTCCATTATTATCGATTGGGATAAGATTTTTCTTAGCAATTTCTGGAAAGAGTTATTCACTACCATGGGCACGCTTTTAAAAAGAAGCACAGCGTTTCATCCGCAGACTGATGGACAAACCGAGAGAGTAAATCGATGCCTGGAAACCTATCTAAGGTGCTTCTGCAATGAGCAGCCAAAAAAATGGGATAAGCTGATTCCTTGGGCAGAGTTATGGTATAATACCACCTTCCATGCGTCCACCGAAACAACTCCTTACCAAACTGTTTATGGCAGACCTCCCCCTCCTTTGTTATCTTATGGGATGAAGAAATCTCCAAATAATGAGGTAGAAGCTATGTTAAAGGAAAGAGATTGAGCAATCAATGCCCTGAAAGAAAACCTCTGTATAGTGATGGGAATCGTATGTAGTATGAAGTAATCTTTATTAATACTCTCTAATCATTGACTACACATGTAAGAAATTCTACTTCTTCTGTATCTTGTCTTTCAAAGATGCACAGAAATCTCTCTATTTTCTCACTATAGTTTTTCTGCCCTCTTTCTTTCATAGTTTCTCTTTTTATTACAGTTGTACTAACTAATTTCTTAACTACTAACTAGCTGTAACTTCCTGATTAACTATTTGTGTTAACAATCTTCTAACAGCCTTCTAACTAACCAGTCTTCTAACTAACCAGTCTTCTAACTAACTTTCTTCCTTCTGCTGTACTGGTATTTGACTGGAGGTCTATCATATAGCCCAAAACAGAATGAAAAAAATGGTAGACCGGAATCGCAGAGAACTGAAGTTCAAGGTGGGTGATGAAGTTTATTTAAAACTACGGCCCTATAGACAAAGATCATTAGCTAGAAAGAAATGTGAGAAATTAGCTCCGAAATTTTATGGACCGTATGAGATTGTTGAGGAGATGGGGGAGGTCGCTTACCGTTTGAAATTACCACCAGAAGCTGTCATTCACAATGTTTTCCACATTTCCCAATTGAAACTGAAGTTGGGAAAACAGCATGTCGTTCAACAACAACAGCCTATATTAACTGAGGACTTCGAATTACAACTATGGCCGGAGACTGTGTTGGGAGTTCGCTGGAACAAGGAGTTGGGTGGAAATGAATGGCTGATCAAATGGAAGAATTTACCGGATAGTGAGGCCACATGGGAATTACTTGCTGAATCAACAGTTTCCTAACTTTCACCTTGAGGACAAGGTGAGGTTAGAACCTCGGGGTATTGTAAGACCCCCAATCATTCACACATATAAAAGGAGGGGCAGAAAGATAAATGAACAAACAACTAGTGATGACTGAATGATGGAAAGGGATCGTGCGAGTGCGGCCCAGGGCAGGAATGGAAGAATGATGAGAGGAGGTATTTAAATAGGTCTTTTCGGGATTGGGTAGGTAGGTTTTATTTTATCTTTTGTCAAGTCGGCTGCCATAGCCAGGGGAGGGTATTCAGCTATCACAAAAGGAAGCTGGGTATGTTCTTTACTGTTTTTGTTGTTATTTTGATATTGTGATTAGTGTAACTTTTTGACCTATATATAAATAAAGTTTACAGAGTGCTGCCTCTGTTTTGCCATTACGAGGGTGTGATATTGGTGTGAGTTAAGTAGAACCCTTACAGTTTCTTACATTACTGCCTTTGCTGCATTTAACCAAAACACCTGCTTTGGGCCCTAAGATGATGGTGACATACAAGCATGCAAGGTGCACCTTAAATTTATTGGAAACACTACTGAACTCTGAATTATATCTATGATAAAAGCATGTCAGGTTCTTTAGACAAATCCTTTGTGGCCTTGTTAACACAATGGATCGGCTTGTGAGGAAGATTCCTTTGGCCCTTTGCTTATTGAGCCTTTTTGATGCCTTCTTTGTGATTATTGCAAAGCAGTTGGCCAAGGCTATGATATTGCTCCGCT
Source organism: Cucumis hystrix (assembly GCA_025688845.1). Lineage (NCBI taxonomy): Eukaryota > Viridiplantae > Streptophyta > Magnoliopsida > Cucurbitales > Cucurbitaceae > Cucumis > Cucumis hystrix. Next base: position 20,698,327 of record CM046893.1, read on the forward strand.
TCCTCATCATCCACCAATAAACCATATCAAGATTTACTAGAAGGTCATAAGGAAGGCAAACACCAGAACTTGCCTAGCTATGTTCCTCAATTGATCTAAGAACATGGTTGGTTAACTGAGTACTTGGGTAATATTTTTAGGTTAGTTACTTTTTATCCTCACTTATAATCTAAGAAGCATGGACATGGACATGGATACGACAGGACATGACCACACGTCAATTTCTAAATATGACAGGGACACGTTGGGGATACAGTTTTTTTTAATTATTTTTTTAGAATACATGTAAATTTAAGATAAAATACTATATGTACTTGACTAAGAAAAGCAGAAAGTGTCAAATTTCAAGTTAATTAACCATTGTAGTTTGTATGAGTAAAGACAACAAAACTCTTTAAGCTGCAGTGACTAGAGTCTGTAGATTTCATCCAAACATTTAACAAAGAAAAAATATATGTAACAGAGTTTCAACTTTAAATAGGCAATGGCGAACAACTAATATGATAGACGAATTTAAAGAAGAAGAAAAAATTATGAACTGGGAGTAACATTTGAAGTTGGCTGTTTGGGGCTGTTGCTTAATTTCTTGAAGTGCACGAAAGGGGAGTCTATTCAATTTAAATTTTAGGTTTTGTGATTTTTTATATTTTTTAAAAGGGATAGATGCAAATGTAGCAATTAGATTAGAAATAATTAAGTATATAACAACATTTTAAAAAATTGCAAATATAGCAAAATCTGTCAAAGTCTATCACTGATAGATCATGTTATAAATATTGGTTTATCACATATTAACCATAAGAGTCTATCAGCGATAAAAATCTATCACTAATAGACATTGCAATTTTTTCAAAATGTTGCTATATACTTAATTATTAGGGAAATTGTATCAGATGACAAAAATATTTAGAAAAAAACAGTCCATGACATCTCTTTTTTGTATATTACAAATATAGCAAATATGACACGTAATTAGTGATATCATATGTCTATCAGACGGCTATCAGAGGGTTATCGACTTTTAAATTTGCTACTTAGGCAATTTAGAAAACATAGTGACATGGGCCCTATTATCATAAATTTTTTTTGCTATTTTTGCAATTGCTCATTATTATAACTACCCTTTCTAAAAAGAAATTTAATGGGCTTTAAATTTTGGCCCATGCTACTTTATTTTCCTTTTCCAGTGTCCATGAAGTATATCTAGCAAGTCTGAATTAAAAAAACAAAAGGACATGCAAAATGACATGTCGACATGTCGGACATGTTTTCAGATGAATCCATGTTTGCCAAGTGTCTGGCTTCGATAGCACCTCTAATACAAAGTGTCGTGCTTATAGCTTGTAATTAAACTCTATAGGAGTGTTCCCAGCTTGTATGAAACAATTATTATCACTTCATTAAAGATGCCCATAATTGATTCTTGGAAGTTTATTTCTTGAGAATACTTGGACTACATCAATTTGGTATTAGAGCAATCTAACAAAGATTGTCACTGATGAAAGACCTAGAAACTCTTAGCAATGCCAATCACGAGAGGGAGCTTTTAAGTGTTATTCTCTTTACCAATGCCCCCCAATATATTTAGGGGGAACTCTTCAAAATTCAAGTAAGAAAAGAAGAAAATTAAATAATCATCAAGAGTGGACTTTTACAACCCAAGAAGAACGTTGAAGGCTCAAATTACTCTTTTGGTTATGAAACACACCAAGAAAGGTTGATTCCTATTCAAAAAAATTAAAGAATTAGTCCTGTACCTATTATGAGATGGAATCATACTCAAGAACCCAACAAACTGACTATTTTGATCCTATAGCATAGAAGAATATAAAAAAAAAAAAATAGCAAAAGGACTAAGCTATTCATTGGGTAAAATGTGTTAAAGAATAGATAAATTATCAATTCATTTGCAAGAGTTCTAGAATAGATTGATTCCATATACCAAAAAAAAAAAAAAGAAGAAAAACAAAGAAATCACAGTTGAAAAATTTTCAAATAGAAAATCTTGAAAATAAAATTGGAGAAAACTTTGCTGAAACCTATGTAGTTAACAGAGGTGATTGGACCAAAAATCATGTGAACGAAGTAGGAAAACAAGAATTTGAAGAAGTTGACTCGGAAGTAGCTTTTCAAGTGAAGAAAAATCCAATGAAGAAGAAAAATTCAATAAAGAAGATGGAAAATAGGTATCAAACATTAGAACTCTAAATGACGTGGTGGAAATAAAAAAATTGAGCGAGAAAGACACACTGACTGCATTAAATAGGTTACTGCAACGTCAAAGAACCTGAATCAAATGATGAAGAATATGTGATTTCTGAAGGGTTCTCTTTGTAAACTAATTCTTTTGTGATTAGTCCTATGATTCAATTTTGAATGAGCTTGATGGAAACGTCTTTTTTGGGTTTATGGCCAATGGTGAATTTTATCTTTCGATGGCAATATTGGATTTTCTGCCTCAAATTTACTTTTTTAATCAGAATTATTTTTGTTCAAAATTTAGGAGGTTGGTTTGACCATATCATTGAACAACTTTATTTTATTCTTGGATTGTTTCAATTTTCTTCTTAAAACTCAAGGACTTATTTTCTTTTTGGAGCGATAGAATGATGTAAGAAAAATGAGATTAATTTGGTAATATTCTAAGTTAATTTCCTTTTTATCTCCATTTGTAATAAAACTCTATAAATAGGAGTTTTACCCTCTTGTATGAAACAATTATTGCCACTTTAATAAAAGATGCACAATATTGATTCTTGGAAGGTTATTCAAATGCTTAATTTACATCATCAAAGGTAAGTATAAAGGATATGAGAGGATTAAGGGCATGAACATGTTGAACTTGGTGGAAGAATGCAAGAGAATGCAAATGAAGGGTTCTGTAAGGCCCCCCCATTATCCACACCTATAGGAGGAGGGGTAGAATGGTAACTGCACCTAATATTAATGAAGAATGATTGGTAAGAGGAACGTGCAGGGTAGGGCCCACTGGGGTGAAAGAAAGGAGGGTCTATAAATAGCTATTATTAGGGTATGAGGTAGCTAGGTTATTTTTTGTCTTCTTTATGGTGCAAGGCTGCTGTAGCCATAGGGATCTCTTTCTGTAGAAGGGATTGGTATGTTTTCTGGGTTATTTCAGTTTGCTTTATCTTATTATCGTGACTTGTAATCATTTTGGCTTATATATAAATAACAAGGATCGGCGGTACTCTGTTTAGCCATTGTTAGTATATTTATTGTTAATATAGTACCAGTAGCCTAATAGATTCTTAGTTCATTAAAGAGTTACCGAAACAAGTTTATTAGGATTGTTAACCAGGAAAGAGCACTAGGAGTTGATTCATCTGATAATAGATAGGTCTAGAATATTCTTGAAGGGCTAGACAATTGTCAGATAATTGATGTAAGATTAAATAAGTAATTTATCTGAGAATAGACTTAGGAGGCGTTCATTGGTCAGTCGACGTTTTTAGGCAAAAGTCGGTGTCAATCATCAACATCTTGATTTCCCTTAGTGGTTTCCAGCTGTTTTAAAGTAGTTAGGAAGAGAGAAGAAAGGAGATTAAGTGAAAATCGATATAAGTGAAACAAAAAAGGAAGAAAGGAAAAGGAGAGTAATTGAGAAAGAGATCTTAAATCACCAATCGATCCAAAAGCTTAAGCTAGTAAGTAAAGGAAAATTTAATTATATATCACTAACACTTTCCTTCACCTGTGGGCTTGAAATATGACGGAATAACTAGTGTTGTTTTTCTATGCGAGTGAGGACTTTTGTTTGTGTTCGGATTTTACAAATTAGTCTAAGCGGTACGTCACTGAGCATGTTCCCCCGCATGCAAGGTGCTCACTATGTCTCTCTGTATCGCATGATTAATTTTATGCGAAAGTCATTGGCCATGATCAATGTATGCTAAGCACTCACTATGTATCTCTTTATCGCATGAATACTAAATCCATATCGCGTACAAGTTTTTCTACTGTTTGCCAAAGTGCAAACGAAATAGTAGGTTTACTTGGATGGTCCAGGGTTGAACATAGGGAATCGATATAAAATCTTAGTGCTAGAGTCTACCTCTCAATTGGGCAGTATAAAAGAATAAACAATTAACATATAAAAGAATGAGAACTAGAATTAACACTACTTAATTATTTCTGGAAAGTCTATAAAGATGTGGAGATGGATGCGAGATAAAGATGTGAACTAACTTGTAGGTGAGAAAGAGTGAGGAATGTCCATGCATTATAATGCATTGAAACAATGCGATAACCTTGATGCGATATAACTTACTCAATCAGCTTATGATTAAGACGTGCTCTCTTGAAGTCATTAAACGTCACACATGGTCAACTCTCGGGATCCACATGACTAAGTGGGGTTAAGCAAGATAGATCGAGATGAGTTCACTTATAGACATATAGAACTTCACAATTAAGGGCAACAATCTCTCGGCGCCTAGTGCCCACACTTGTTCACCTTTCGAGATGCAAATGCTGGAAGTTATCTCGTAAAGGAAGAGAAGCTATTCCTTACGCGCGTTAGCCATGTCCCTGCTATTTACCCTCTAAGGTAGTTGACGACTTATGCTGACCAAGCGATGAGAATAGCTCAACTAACGTGATAAAACTTATAAGCAAAACTTCTTATCAAGAACTTATCACAAACTTAAACTACAAATAACACATTGACGAATGGAAAGTAAAGAAATGATGGATTGAACAGGTATAAACATGTAATATATAACAAAGAATATAGGCCTTCCGCCCTTGTACAATATGAATAGTATATATTACAAATGAATACAAAAAATGGAAGATAAAGAGTAGGGGAATGGGTACAAGTTAGGGGGAAATGGAAAATGGAACCTTTGCCACTCGGACTCTAAGCTCTCACTCACAGTTTGATCGGAGAAGGAGAAGAAAAACACTCTTTACAGACGGCGGAAAGGCTATTCCCTTCAGCCCCTCCAGGTTTTGGCCCATCCAGGCCTCTTTTAAATTTTGGCTCATTCAGGCACACTTATCTTGGTGATGGTGGAGTCCTTTTATAGGCACTTTGGACGGGAGACTTCTATTCTTCTAAGCAAGTCAGCACCGATTACAGCCTTGCCAAGTCACATCAACTCCAACTGCCATTCTTGTCTTCTAGTGAACCTTCCTCGTGTGATGATATGGTTCCTCGCCTAGAAATTGTGCTCGCTAGACAGGGTTTTGATCCCGTAACGCTTGCGCGAGCTCTTATGCAATTCATTAGTTCCTTTCTTCTTATTTATCCTGCATTGAGACACTGAAAACGGAGTAAAAGCAGGCATGGGCATTTATGTAAAATATATTTTCAAGTATTTATGCAATTTCAATACAAACTAAGCATTTTGATATAATTCTTCTTAATTTCGGCCTCATTATTCTAATAAAATGAGGCTATAATAACGTGTATTTCTACACGTTATCAACAATTCAAGGGTTTGAACATAGGACCTCCTGAATCACCCGTTGACCCAAAAGCTTATGCTAGTGGGTAAAAGCAAATTTAATTATATATCACTAACAAGAAAAAAAGAAAGAACTTTTTGTTTATTTTTTAAAGTAATGACTTCCTTGGAAAGAGGAAGACCTTCCCAAGAGAGAAGCCTACAGATAGGTTCAATATTGAAACTGGATTCTTTTGAACCAATCTGTAATAAACAAATTTTTTTATGCTTGACTCGTTGGCAATCTCAGTCAACTTGTCTGAATACTCTTCAATGGACTCAGAATCCTTTATTTGCATTCTCTCAAATTCTCTCATCAAGTTGAACACTGGCCTTCATCCTCTCGTTTTCTCCCTTTTCACTTTTGAGAAACTCTCAAATCTACTTTCTTGACTTCATGGCCACAATTTCATTGAATCTGATTAGAAACACAACTGTTGGCAAACTTTAGCCTTTGCCTTCCTGGTGACCTCCTTATGACTCTTGATCTGGTTTATTATTGGATTATCAGAAAATGGAGCACCATTATAGTATTTGATAAGCAAATACTTGACAAACATAGAATAGTAACTTTCAAGCTAAGCTTTCCAATAAGCTTGAAGGGTTGCAACACTTGGAACTTCAAAAGTTATTTGGACACCCAAAAGTCATAATGAATCTAAAAATTCAGATTCATTCACATCTTTAATGCATTTCTAGATTCATTTACATCTTTAATATGTACTTATTTAATGATATGTACTTTCATTTATTAGGACAGTTGAAATGACATAAAATTAAATGTTGTGTCCTTTCCTATAAAATTTTTAATTAGTATAAATAGGGTTGTAGTTTCCACATTTTGAGGACAACTTGAATTTGAATGAAATTTCTCATATCTTTCAAGCTTTATGTTTTTCTTTGTATATTCTTGTGTTAGAATGCATGTTTAGGACTTTCAATCTAGTTTGATCAATTAGATTTTGGAGAGTTCGAAATCTTGAAGTTTTACAAGTTCTCATTTCTTCTTGATCTTTGATCAATATTTTCAAACCAAAATCTGTTTAGCTTTCTTGGGGTTGTTTGGCTATTTGTTTAATCGGGGTTATTCTTATTACTATTGTGATGGTTCACCTAGAATAAAGAGAGTTCTCCAACGTGATTGAGGTAGTTCTATTTATCAGTATTGTTTAGTTGCTTCCCCATGATCATAACTGTGCAAGTAGGCTTGCATTTTAATAGCTCATACTTCGTAGTTTTCACAGTAGGTGGGGTTTGTAAAGAAAGACGGCTTGATGATGACTCTATCTCACGTAATTCTTACAGTTGTTCACTCTTTTCCTCTTTAGAGATATCTTACTCACGGCCTTTAAGAATTTAGGGCTCGAATACCATTGAAGATTAACAGAGAGAAATGAGGAAGTTATACAATTTCATTCAATCACTAGAAATAAATCCAGAGTTTAATGCTAAAGAAATCTTATCTAACTCCACAAAAATAGTAACTTCGTACTTGGTATTGATGTATGAAGAAAGTGGGGAAGACCTTATCCACCTCTTTCTTAGATGTAAATTTATTTTTGACTTGTTTTGTATGCCCTGTGAGACTTTAGGCATGTCACGGAACAATGTATACTTAACCTTTTGCAGAAGAAAGAGAAAGTTCTTTGAAGAAATGCTGGTTGAGGGCTTGTGTTGTTTATTTCATTGGACAGACATTCCAGTATCTTTAAAGGAGCTGAAATGGATTTTAACTTCTTCTGGAACTCTTTTAACTGTTGAGGAAATGAAATCAATAGAAAAATAAATTTTAGAAGCAAATCAATGTCTCAATGCTTGCTAAACAAAGAGAAGATGAAATTGAGTGAATGAAGTCCTGTGGGTGAAAAAACTTCTATGTTGGTGATGCTAAAATAGGATACTGAAGATGTGATACACAAAATGTTGTCTAAGAAATGTGATACTCTGAAATCACTCATTGACCCAAAAGCTTGAATATCTTGAATTACCATTCTTGTATTTTAGGATTAGTTATTCGTTAGTTAAAACTTGTGTATCTTGAGTTACTAATCTTGTATCTTGAGTTAGTTATAAATAAACTAACTCAACTCCAAGTTAGTTCTACAATAACTAACTTCTAACCACTCTTATAAACTTCCAGCCTAAAGGCTTCTCCTCTCATTAATAAATCATCATCAAAAGTATTATTCATAAAAATTCCTAAGCTTTGCCATTACTGCATCACTTTAGCTAATAAATGAAGAGTAATTTAATATCATATCATCGAACAGGTACAAAAGTGTTTTGCTTAAGTGTGATACATATACTCTTAAATCATTGATTAATCCAAAAGTTTAAACGAGTGGGTGAAGGCAAATTTAATATCATATCATTCAACACTCCCCCTCACATGCAAGCTTGATACATGAAGAAAACCCAACAAGTTAAAATGCATATTGGAAAAAATGCACCTATCATGGTGATAACCAAAAAGTCCGTATTATCCATCAAAAACCCAAAAGTTCATGTTATCCATAAGAGGTGTCATCTTCATGTTTTCATACCTCTCTTTTTTATGGATGATACAGACTTTTTGGTTATCACCTTGGTAGGTGCATTTGGGGGAGGAAATAACATTGCAGGGGCTCGAACACAAAACCTCCTTAGACTATTTGCTTTGATACCATTTTAAATCATCAATTAATCTAAAAGTTTAAGCTAAGAAGTAAAGACAATTTTAATATTATATCATTCAACACATGTCATGAAAGTTCACCTTTACAGGGGCAGAAGAGCAAACCTAAACTTACAAATTAAAAACGACATTAGTACTTCAGGAAATTTAAAAAAATTAAATCTAACATCAACTTTAAATTGAAAATTAAAATGATAGACCACCTATAATACACCAGTACAGTAGAAGAAAGAATCTGAAGGGAAAAAGGGAGGAAAAGAAGTGAGTTGAAAATATAATGGCCCAAGGGGGACCACCATGAGTGGGACGGTTTAGAGAGGGGGGACCACAGTGAGTGGGGGAGGAAAATAAATAGAGAAGGGGAGAGTGGAAGGGGTATCTTTTTGGTGAAATTATCTTCTGTATATTCTTGAGAGAAAGAGTAGTAGAGAGAGGAAGGAGAGTCTATCGAATTGGCGTACCATCCAATTCGATTTCGTTTATCTTGTAATTTCCTATTTTCTATCAATATAGTACTATTCCAGTTTCTTTACCTTGTGTTGGAAAATCTGGGTTAAGGAAACTTAAAAACACAGCTGGGAAAACCTCAAATCTCAACAATTTTCTCTATTTCTAGTTGGACTGCCTTAAAAAAGTTTTTTTTGTCATTATACTCCTTTCTTCATTTTTTTTTATCAATCCCATTCGGAGTTTTTTGGCAAACTTTTTTGGAGAGTCCTTCAGGGTGATTGCTTATTCCCATGCTACCCTCTTCCTTTTTTTTTGTGGGTGGGTGGGGGGGGGGGGGGGGGGGGGGGGCGTGGTGGGTTAAATCTCTGGTACCTATTAGAAAAACTACAGAAGTAAAAGGAAAAAGTGAAACACTTCGTCCTGAGTCATTAGTTATGAACACTGTTCACTGTTTGCCACTTGATCATTTCGCCATGTTATTAATGAATGTTGAGTTTCTAATTATTATTATTTTAATTCTTTTTTTAAATCCTGCCAAGCCAACAACCTGAGTTGCCGTTTATTGTGATTAACAATTTTTTGAGGCATGGGATGATGTGGTATGATACTTTGTTGGAAACACATTCATATTATTTGCCTTCCAATTTCAGCTTTGGTGCTGGGCTAATTGGTTCTCTTGTGTACATACGGATGCTGGGGAATAGTGTGGATTCTCTGGCAGATGGAGCAAAAGGACTTGTTAAGTATGTATTATACAACTCCTTTTGTTATTACAGTAGAATATTGATGATTTTCACTAAATCGTGTATAATCTATTTCTTTCACATAAGACTATGGTACCATAGTGAATACTGTGTTCTTTGTTCTAATTTTTAACTATGGACCGTATGGGGCACCTTTTATTTTCTTTCCTTGTCTTTGTTTAAAGTTTGGTTTCTCATTTTAAGAAAAAAGAAAAAGAAAATGACAAGTATGGTGTATCCTCAAGCATCAAGATCTTTTAGGACAAATCAATATAAGATATTTCACAATTCATCTTGTCAATACAGGCGGTGCTTTGAAAGTTCATTTCTATAACATGACGTTCCTTGATTGGAAGTCGTGAAATATACATTCCACGATAATTCTTTGTACCAGTATAATGAAATACTGATTTAGTTTTTTCTTGAAAGAATTAAGATTGAACTTGTTTTGAATTTCGTGTCCTCTTAGTGAAATTGTGGCAATTTCGTTGCAGGGGAGCCGTTGCACAACCACGGTTATTAGTTCCAGTCATATTGGTGATGATATATAACCGTTGGAATGGGTAAGTATGCTCCCTACCTTATTAGTTTTCGCAATTTTGACCCCTCTATATGGCCACCATAAGCATTCACACTCATTACCAGAACACATTCATTTTCTCGCTCTTCTTGTCTAAGGTTATTTTGAAACTCAACTTTTTTTTAGTATATGAAACTGTACATACGATGAGATGATGAATCCTGTAGATCCCTTTTACTGATACTTTTTTTTTGGAATAAAGCTTGGTCTTATTCTTGATTGACACCAGACCATGAATTTCAGAATGTGAAATCAACAAAACATTTTAGCAGGGATGACTGGGGTCCTAATTCGCCTAATTTTTTGCCCCTTTTTTTTTTGTAGCATTCTTGTTGAAGATTATGGAGTTGTGCAGTTACAGTTGATACCAATGCTAGTTGGATTCTTCACATACAAGGTTGCTACTTTTGTTCAAGCTATAGAGGAGGCACTTACCGTTGCTAAGAAGGAGCCACAAGCCTAGGATATACATGTGCATATTTTCCTGGTTCGAACGTATATATGTATACTCAAATTTGGAAGGTATCCTTTGACAATATCGATTCTTGTTCTCTCTTGCCCAACGTGACCTTTTAGTACAACAGATGAGAGAAAAAGATGGCAAAGATAAAAATATTTGGTGATGAGACAACAGCTAAATGCACGAACTTATGTCATTTGTTGATCTATCTGTGTAGTTTTGAGCTGTCAATTTTGCCCAACTTGACATATCATGTACCATCAACACTGAAAATTAGCAAAGGGTAAAATTGAAAGAACCAAAAGAGAGAGAGAAACAGAAGAAAAGAAAAGAAAGGAAAATAAAAAGTAAGTAGATTAAGGTGGTCCCGTTTCTTGAATAAAATGGCATAATAAGATTCCAATATAGCTTTCTTAGAGGGATAGACATGGTGGGAAATAAAAATGAAATTAGACAAGTAGGTGAAGATTTCAATCCTAATGATCAAAACAGACATAGTATTTTTTGGCTTTATACTCCCAGTTTTTGGTATTTGGAGTGCTTGATTGGTTATTATAATTTGGGAGTTATAATGGTGAGTTATAATAGTTTGAGTTTGACAGACTATTTTTAATATATGCTATAATATTTTGTTATCAATATTATCATCACAACAAACATAAAATTATATATGTATTGTAGATCTGAACTTAACGAATTTATGTTGTCTCCCTAAGATAATTTTACTTATCCTAGTGCTTGTGTTTTGGGAGTAATTGTCTCACAGGATAGAACAAATCATCTTTAATTTCTTCTACGAGTAAGCACCACATCTAGAAGATCAATGAACGAAACATTGTGGATCTATCGAATGTCAAGATTTTGAAAATGGAGATACTTTTTTTTAAGAAGATAAAGGATTGTAGAAAAGGTGTTTTTTCAACCAAATAAAAAAGGATCTTAATTATAAATTTATTCGTGGTCATTTGAAAAGTCAGGTATTTTTCTATAATTAGTTATTAGTATTTTTTCATGAAGTGATGCATCTATTTATGAATAAACACAAACAATTAATCATTTATTCCAACAATTCTCCCATAAATGGTAAGTTGACAAATTAAGACAAAAAGTATGGAAGAAAATAAATGTTTGGTATTTTTCAATGGAGAACCGGCATTAGGATAAGTAGTATAAACTTTTCGAACATCAATCGAGTTCATTTGGTTAGTCAGTGGACAGGATGCCTTGAACTGTCAACCGTTCTAGAGTAAACTAAAACAATAGATATTACACAGCTTCTCTTTATAACAAGGTTTGTTCTCATGATTGTGTTCGTTTTGGCCTTGAACACCGTCTGGTCTCATGAGTGTTTTAGAAAACGTGCTTTAAAATTCTCATAGAAGTGACCTCTTCACACTCACATAGGTGATTCATGTACATAACATCGTATATGTTTTTTTTTTTATTAATAATTACCACTTACATAAATCATTAAAAGCATAATGCTTACCTTAAAAGTACACTAGCACTATCTCATCATTCGTAGAATGAGTGACTTCAATGTTATGTTATCCAGAGATCGATCTTTGAGTAACTTCATATTATAGGCATTAATCCCATTCTTTTTTATGAACTTTCAACCAACTCCCTAGTTGGGTCTCTAGTAAGTGGATTTATAATATTATCTTCTAACCTCACATAGTCAATTGTGATAATTCCACCAGAGTAGTTGTCTGATTGTATTATGTCTCCGTCATATATGTTGGGACTTACCATTATACATAATGTTCCATGCCCTTCCAATAGTTGCTTGGCTATCACTATGTATACATATTGCAGACATTAGTTTAGACCAATTGGAAATATCTTCCAAATCCATCACTATAATCATTATATAACATGTTATCTAGTCCACTCCAAGTGTGATTGTTGCATACATATTTTGCACATATTTTTATGCCTTAAGTGCAAGCAACTTTGCTTTGTTGGCTTCTCCTTCAACATTGCAATAGCATGAATTTCCAATAATTGCAAAGCCAAAGAATAACATTTCTTATCCATCAATATTGAAATTATTGCCATCAAATTTCTCATATAAACTTTCATGATTTCCACCAATACCATCTTGTACAACAATTTTAAATTGTTGATGACATTTATGTGAAATTAATCACCAAACATTTGTGAAACAAAGTAAATAACTTTACTAAACAAGTTCTCACAAAGTAAAATCAAATAAAGCAACAAATAAAACTGAAGACATTATTTTGTTAGGCTTGAAATGTAATATTTTATGAGAGTATTAGACTTAATGCCCAATATGTATACACAATATACAAAATGAGCCATTAATGACATAAATAATACAATACTCATGACTTATTATTAAATGCACACATATGTATCAATATAAAACTAGTGCAGAACATCAAATAATAATCCAGTGCACATATGCCAAACGATGAACTCATGCTAAATTATATAAGTGGCAAAAAAAATTATTAAAATCTTGTCAAAGGAAAAATCTCAAATGTCATTTGTCCAAGAGTTTTATAGACTAATTAAAGTACATAATAACCCACTAAAATTTAGAATCAATTGAAACACTTCATGCGAATATTATTTGAATGAAAACTAATATTGTCTTAAGATTGTTATCAATATTATCATCAGAACAAAGAGAAAACCATATATGTATTATAAATCTGAGTCCAACGAATTCACGTTGTCTCTTTAAGACAATTTTACTAACTTTAGTGCTTTGAGTTTTGAGAGTAATTGTCTCCGATGATAGAATAAATTACATTTCTTCTACGAGTAACACCACATCTAGAAGATCAATGAACACAACTTTGTTGATCTACCGAATGTTAAGATTTTGAAAATTGAGAGACATTCTTTTTGAAGAAGACAAAGGATTATGGAAAATGTGTTCTTTCAACCAAATAGAAAAAAACCTTATTTGTAGACTTATTCGTGGCCATTTGAAAAGTCACATCATATACTATAATTTAGTTATTAGTATTTTTCATGACGTGATGCATCCATTCGTGAAGAAATACAAACAAATAACCATTTATTCTAACATATTTTGTGTTTCAGGTGTAGATTATTTTAGTTTGAATAAAAATAGTAAACATTGTAACAAATAAAGAAATAGAGAATGAGTAAAAAATAATGAACATTACAACCAATAGTAAATACCAACAATGAAGAGGGATTTGGAACATTAATAATGTAGTTAACTGTATGTTATAAGCCTATAAGAGTGGTAAACATTATCTATTATAATTGAAGGCTCAAATTTGGAGTGGTATAATTTCATTTCGTCAGCTTGAAGTTGAGATCCAAACTATATCTTGGTATTTGTCATAAGAGATGTTTCAACCACTATTAATATTGCTCGTTTAAGGAGAAAAAATGAAGATAAGAAGAAGAAAAAAAAAAAGAAAGAAAAAATGAAAGTAAAGTGAAAAACCTCGCACAAAAATGAAACCATGCATGAGAGATCATCGCAAGAGGGTAGAATGTGTTAAATTATAGAATAAGACTTTCTGTTGGTTGATTTTGATTAAGGGTATCTTTTAATTGCTTCCTAAGTGCTTAAAAACACGTTTTTTTCCCTAAAATATAATTCAAACAAGGATAAACAATGATGGAAAGATAAATATGGGGTATAATGGTGGAAGGGTTACTCTAACTTTCAAAGAAAAGAAAAGGGAGGGAAGAGAGAAGAGAGAAAAAGAGAGATTTGTGGGGTAGTGTGGCCTACAATACATCAACTTAGTAGCTTGGTGGCAAAGTGAAAGGATAAAATATTCTGAGAGCACAACAACCTATTGAGATTTAAATGATTTTTATGAACCCAAAAAGAAAGCACTAAACAAAGGAAAACGAAATTTAGGTGGGGTTCGACTCTTCAACAGTCTGTCGGTACATTATGCCAAAAATTCATTACCTTCGCAACAAGAAATTTCGTTTTTAGTGGCGCACCAAAAACGTCACTAAAACTCAAAAACATGTTGCTAAAACTTTTAGTAACACAAAACCATTTGTCACTAGAACTGTTGCTAAATTCGTGTAGCTAAAAGTATTAGCGATGCACCAATTACACGCCGCAAAATATATACTTTTAGTGACATTTCCACATTACTAAAAGTGTACTTTTAGTAACATATGTTATGTCACTTTTAGTGACATATTGTGCTCGCCACTAAAGGTAACGTTGTAGTGACAAATAATATTGTTGCTAAAGGTTAATTTAGGACCGTTAAAAATATCTTTTGCGAACTATTGAAATGCATCACTAAAAATTCCTACATTTTTTTTTTAAAAATCAATGCTTTTGCGACTTTATTGAAAACACCCATAAAAGTATTTTATTATATAAAAAAAGAATATGAAAAATAACTTGCATATCAAGCATCCTCACAATACTCTCACTGGTGGCTATTGGCTATTGCAAAATAAAATACCTCAACTTTGCATTCTCAAGCAGCCAGATAAAAGGATCTTAGATTAAACATACTGCCTAAATTCCTTCGAAAGATCTCTAAAACTCCCAAAGGAAAAAGTCCTATGGCACCGAAAGATTTAAAGAACCATTATTCAATTTAATTTGTGAATCTTAAAATACCAGTACATTAGCAAAATTTAGAATCAAAATTCTAAATAAAAACTAAGCATGTTTTTAAATTAAAAGATACAGAGAACTTACTTTCAGTGACGTCTTTGAATTTACAAATCACCGAATTTGAGACACTACCCGTCAGAGACCTTTCTATCATATGAGATTGGTTTGTGGAAACCAATTGGGATGAGAAAAGATTTAGAGATATTTGAGAGAAACACTTTTCTTTTTGCAGAGAGAAAAATTCTTAGCTTTTTTCTTGATGAATTTGGTTTAAAGAAAATTGTTTTCTTCTAGATATTTATAAGTCTCTTTCCTTTGTGGAATGGAAAAATGAGTAGGAGAGAATCATGAGATTCTATTATCAAATCTACTAATTAATTAACAATTAATCAATATCTCTCCTTATTTGAATAAATATCTCTCCAATTTCTTATAGATTTATATTAATATAATTAATTAAATCATATTTAATTAATATTTTATTCAAATTCTATTTGAATGAATATCTCTACAATATCTTATAGATTTAATTAAATCAAATTTAATTAAATAAAACTAAATTATTAATTAATTCTCAAACTAATTAATAGCTAAATTAAATATCTTATATTTAACTTAAATTAAATTTGAATCATATTCAAATAGAAGTTTCTCTTATAACCAATAATTTTAATATGAATCCAATTCACATTAAATTAATATTTGAACTCATTCAAATATTTTATCTCTCATAAATTAATTTTGAATCATATCCAAAATTAAATTTATATAATAAAGTTCGATAAACTTTATATTATAATGTATCATTATACATTAAACTAATTCCCAAAGTAAATTTGAACATTTCAAATTACAACTAATATGAATAAATCTCATTACCCTTTACGAGCTAAGAAGGAGACCTAATGGACCTACAGATCAGAAGCTACAACGATATGAGATTAATTAGCTAAACTCATTAACCACATTAATCAATATTCGTTAACTGTGTGTACAATCCACTAAAGACTCACAGTTTAACCCTTCTTACTGTAGATATATTTATGTGTCTACGGATATAGACCAATAACAGTAAGTTAGTCCTTCACGAGTGTTCGTAACACCAGCTGGGTCAATTTACCGTGTTACCCCTCGGTTACCTGTAATCCTTAAATACCAGTGCTCCTCCAATGAACAACCTGTTTATGGTCTTACCAATAAACAAAAACCCTTCTCGTGCCATAGAGAGGGTAGGGCCCTTTGTTCAATACCTGGAGAGACCATTTAAGTGAACACTCATCTACTTACCCCAAAGTAGGGAATGAGTGAAATCCATCTTGTGTGTTTATGTTCCCAGCTCCCCACTCGGCCTTGTCCCCAAAATGATAAGCTTATTGAGTCGGCGATCTGGCCACTCTCACCTGTACAAATCAAAGGACAATCCCTCGCGAACAGGAGTTCATAACACACTCATGATTAAGACTAAGTTACCTAGGTCATCCTAGTGAAATAGAAACCTAACTAGTTAACGGAGTTACATTTAGTGGTTACTATTTCGCGGTCCGATTTTATGCAAACTCATTGCATAGGATACTCTCACTCGCATGTCAACTACACGAATGCGTTGGATCATTGCGTTTGTATCAAATACAAAGTGAGCCGTATCAACAGTGTTACCAGGATAAGGTACCTAGCCTTATCCCTATACTATAGACCTTTTAAGCTGATCTTGAACATTGATCCTTGTATGTCTCTACATACTGTTCAGACTCATTAAACAGCTTAGGATGTTAGTTTATTGGATTTGGGTTATTAAGACAAAACAAGTAATTTAAGCAATAACAATTATTACAATAATAACACTTTATTAATAACGGTCAATGGATTATATTTACAATCTACGAATTTTAGGACATAAATCCCAACAAATGGAATAAAAAAGGAAAAGATTTAGAAAATAAGAAAAACATTCCCATAATCTTTCCATAAATATTTTAGGATTCTAATAAGGAAAATATTTAGAAAATATGGAAAGGATTCTAACACTCCCCCTCAAGTTGAGACATAAATATCAATGAGGCCCAACTTGCTAACACAAAAGTCAAAGTTTGGTCTGAGAAGCCCTTGATAAGAACATCAGCAACCTGTTGACTCGAAGGGATGTACGGAATGCATATGCTCCCACTGTCAAGTCTTTCTTTGATGAAATGTCGATCAATCTCAACATGTTTAGTTCTATCATGTTGAACCGGGTTGTTAGTAATACTAATAGCGGCTTTATTATCACAAAAAAGCTTCAATGGTGTCTCACATTCCTAATGAAGATCTGACAGGACTTTATGGAGCCAAATTTTCTCACATATTCCCAAACTCATAGGTCTGTATTCGGCCTCAGCGCTGCTCTTGGCCACAACAATTTGCTTCTTACTCCTCCAAGTTACAAGATTGCCCCAAACAAAGGTACAATAACCAGAGGTAGACTTTCTGTCAACAACAGATCCTGCCCAATCCGAGTCAGTATATGCCTCAATGGTCTTTCTGTCTGTTTTTCTAAACATCAGCCCTTTACCAGGTATTGATTTCAAGTATCTCAAAATTCTGTTGATAGCTTTCATGTGTTCCTCATAAGGGGCCTGCATAAACTGGCTGACAACACTCACAACAAATGAAATATCAGGACGAGTATGGGATAAGTAAATTAATTTACCCACGAGACGCTGATATTGTTCTTTATCAACTGAAACTTGATCATCAGAGTTTTCTAGTTTATAGCTGAATCAATAAGAATGTCAGCGGGGATGACATCCCAACATACTTGTCTCGGTTAGCAAATCAAGGATGTATTTTCTTTGAGATACAGAGATACATTCTTTAGATCTGGTTACCTCCATTCCAAGGAAATATTTCAGATTTTCCAAATCCTTGATTTCAAATTCATCACCCATTCTCTGCTTTAGTTAATTGATTTTTGCCTGATCATCTCCAGTCAAAACAATGTCCTCCACATAAACTATTAGAACAACAATCTTCCCTGTCTTGGAAATCTTTGTAAATAAAGTATGATCAGAGTGTCCCTGACTATACCCTTGGGACTTGACAAAGGTAGTGAATTTGTCAAACCATGCGCTGGGAGATTGTTTCATACCATATATGGATTTATGGAGTTTACGCACATGCTGACCAAACTAGGCTTCAAATCTAGGCGCATGGGGCTCATGTAGACTTTCTCCACAAGGTCTCCATTCAAAAAAGCATTCTTAACATCCAGCTGGTATAGAGGCCAATCTATGTTCACAGCAACAAATAGCAAAACTCTAATAGTATTTAACTTAGCAAGTGGAGAAGAAGTTTCTGAATAGTCAATACCATAGGTTTGAGTAAATCTCTTTCCAACTAACCTTGTCTTGTATTTGTCAAGAGTACCATCTACTTTATATTTGAGAGAGAACACCCATTTGCATCCTATAGTTTTGTGTCCATTGGATAGAGTACAAATGTCCCAAGTACTATTCTTTTCAAAAGCTTTCATCTCTTTCATGACAACATTCTTCCATTTAGGACACTCTAAAGCAGTGTAGATATTTTTTGGTATTACGGTAGAGTCAAGGCTTGCTGTAAAAGCTCTGAACTGAGGAGAGAGATTATCATAGGAAACATAGCTGCAAATGGGATGAAAAGTACAAGACCTGGTGCCTTTTCTCAGAGCAATGGGAATGTCAAGAGAGGAACCATACTCATCAGGTTTTCTTGTATGACCTTGTTCTGCTTTATTATTACTGGTTTCTGTTTTGACCTCAGTCTCATCACCACCATTCTTTTCTTCCACATTTTCAAGAACAGCAACATTAGACCTGTCATTCTCACTTATCGTATTATTAGTACAAGGTTCAGTAGAATTTTCCATACTTTGATCTCGAGGAGGTTCAAAGTCTTGGACTGGAGCCGGTGGCTGACTAGTAGGGGAACCGACTTCCTTTTTGTGATTCCTCCTGTAATACGTTTTCTAGGGAACTTGGTTTGAGGGTAGGACTATGGAATGAGGATCAATGTCAGACACGATACTAGGAGTAGATTAGATAAATTCAAAGGTGTTGTTAGACTCTTCACTCACACTCTTCCCCTGAAGATGGCTAACTGGAATGTAGGGTCAGTCCTCACAGAAAGTAACATCCATGGTGACAAAGTATTTCCTAGATGGCGGGTGAAAACATTTATAACAACGTTGGTGAAGGGGATACCCAACAAACACACATGCCTGAGCTCGAGGGGTAAATTTGGTCTGATTGGGGCAAAAATTATGGACATAAGCAGTACACCCAATCACATGAAGAGGAACCACAGAAACAAGATGAGTAGATGGGTAGGACTCCTCAAGACAATCTAATGGAGTCTGAAGATGGAGAATAAGTGAAGGCATTCTATTGATTAAATGAGCTACTGTAAGAATAACATCTCCTCACAAGTATGAAGGAAGGGAAGTGGAAAGCATATGGGAACGTGCTACTGCAGAAGGTGACGGTTTTTTCGCTCGACCACTCCATTTTGTTGAGGAGTGTAGGCGCATGAGTTTTGATGAACAATCCTCTTGGAAGCGAGAAATTCGCTAAGGTTATGGTTTTGGAATTCCCAGCCATTATCACTTCGAAGAATAACAATTTTTTGATGGAATTGTATTTCAATGGTGTGATAGAAATTGTGAAAAATAGAGGAAACCTCAGATTTATCAGTGATAAGGTAAACCCAAGTAAGATGGGTATGATCATCAATGAAGGTTACGAACTACCGTTTTCCAGATGAGGTTGTTATCTTGGATGGTCCCCAGACATCACTATGAACAAGAGTGAAGGTTTGAGTTGGTTTGTATGGTTTTGAAGGAAAAGAAACTCGATGTTGTTTGGCCTGAATACATACATCACAAGATAAGGTAGACACAACAATTTTAGAGAAGAGATGTGGAAATAAATGTTTCATATATTGAAAATTAAGGTGGCCTAAACAAAAATGCCACAATATACAGTCTTGTTCAGAAGTAGTGAAATAGGAAGATAAGAGACTAGTCCTAGAAATGCTACTAGAAGATGTATCGTCATCAAGGAGGTAGAGTCCCCTACTATATCGGGCAGTGCCAATCATCCTCCCTAAGCTCAAGTCCTGAAAAAAGACAGAATCATGTAAGAATATTGTTTTGCAGTTTAACTCATGAGTGATATTGCTTATCGAAAGCAAGTTATAAGAAAGTTTGGGCAAATGCAAAACATTGTGTAAGAAGAGCCCTGCACAGGGAGAAATCTCCCCCTTTCCATCAATGGGGGGCCAAGGAGCCATCTTCAATTCTAATTGTCTCGTTTCCAGCACAAGGAATGTAAGACACAAAATGTTCAGAAGACCCAATCAAATGATTTGTGGCACCAAAATCTAGAATCCAGGGGTTCTTCCCATCAACACTAATAAGACCGAAGGAGTGAGGTATACCTGATTGAACAATGGCACCTAAAGTAGCAGGACTGGGATCAGTTTGGTTCTTGTGTGGATCAGATTGTTGAGGAGGTTCATCATACTCACTCACATATGCCCGCCCTGTGTTCTGTTTGTCTTTGGGAGGGTGTTTCTTACCTCCTAGGGGTCGACCATGTAACTTCCAACATTGTTCTTTGGTATGGCATTGTTTTTTGCAATGCTCACAGACAGGAATTGGTTTCCATTATATTTGTCACAACCACTGTTAGAAGACCTCGCATTAAAAGTAGCAAAGTCAATAGTAGGAGTTGCAAAAATATTCATAGCACTTGTGCGATCTTCCTCGAGGCAGATTTATAAACAAACTTCCATCAGGGATGGAATCAGTCTTTGGCCTAGTATACGCCCTCGAACTACATCAAATTTAGGATTAAGGCCAGCAAGAAAGTCATAAATCCTGTCATTCTTTTCAATTCTAGAGTACTGCACACCATCAGTGGGATCACGCCAGACTAGCACTCTGCATAGGTCCATTTCTTGCAAGATAAGATTAAGCTTATTTAAAAAGGATGTGACATCCATGGTTCTTTGCGTGCATTCATGAACTTGCTTCCTCAGCATGTATAGGCGAGAGGCATTCTGATGTTTGGAGTAAAGTGTCTAGGTCATGTTTCAAATATCTTGGCTGTTGTAGCAAACAATAACGACTTGTCAATTTGAGGTTCCATATTGTTGATCAATATGAATCAAAGAATAGTGTCCTCTGCCTTCCCGTATCGTTCATGTGGTTCGCTCGATGGGGGCGAGGTATTTCCCCTGTCAGAAAGCTAAATTTATGTCGTCCATCGAGGACCATCTTCACTGACTCAGACCGTGGGAAATAGTTAATGCCATTAAACTTTTCTCCTGAAAGATGATACACCGAAGACTAAGCCACTGTATTAGTCACATAAGGAGAGGATAAATGAGGGAATGAGTTTATCGAATTCTCAGAATACATCGATACAGAAATATTGGATGTCGTCCCTAAGGTAGCCTCAAGTGATGCTATCTGTTGTTGAAGCCCTTCCAGCTACTGTTCAACTATTCTCTAGGAAGCTTGTACATTACGGTTGAAATGTATCGAAGATTCACCAACCTCAAATGTTGAGTGAATTTGAGAATTCTTAACATCAGAATGATAGCTAGGGTCAGTTGATGGCTGGACATACAGATTTGACTACAGAAGTGGTGGTGGCTAATCAGAATTCGGTGGCAGAACATAAATCGGGGCGTGGGAATCAATATGGGCCATGGATGAAGAAAAGTGTTGGATAGATGGGATGGCCGGTGCCATCTGAGGAGGAAAATTTGGTGCGTAGAGGTCCAGCGACGGTGCTTGGAGGTCCAGTGGGGGCGCATGAGGCTGGTTCGACGGTGCGGACAACTGCAGAATTGACGAAAATTTATATTTGGACATTTTCTGTAGCCAGTTGAATCATTTGTCCATGGTAGCACTCATCTGAGCATCGACGACAGCGGCAACGACAGCACTAAAACTAGTGGCTGTCTCTTCTGTTTGCTTCTCATCAGTGGTTTTTTTTCCAGGGTTTCTAGGGTATGTTCGTTGTCCCACTTTGATACTGTATTGAAAGGAGAGACAAAGAGCACACACCAATTTATGTGGAAACCCCAGTATCGGAAGAAAAATCACTACTGTTTGTTGTTATTATTTTCTAATGAATAATACAATAGGTACAAGGGAGAATAAATAGATTATAGAATGGAATAAAAAAGGAAAAGATTTAGGAAATAAGGAAAACATTCCCATAATCTTTCCATAAACATTCTAGGATTCTAACAGAACTTACTTCTACAAAGTTGCTCTAAAATGTCTTAACTCTCTTACCTCAAAATTGTAGAACAAAATTTCAATAGACGAGTTCTGTAGCCAACTTCTTGGAATGCACCTTGCTCATTTTTCCTTCCATAATGACCTTTTCACTTAATCTTGATCCAAACGCAAACCTTCTCACATCCAACTTGAACAACAATCCTTCTCTATAAACTAGATACATTTTCAGTACTTTTAAGACTAATTTGAGTGAATTTGCGCGAGTGAGTTGTGAGAAATCCTTTGTTGAAGTTATTTATAAGAGTCCTTAGACTCACCTATGAAGCTCCTAATTACACCTCATACCTTTCCTCCACATCCCTCTTGGCCGAAAAATGCATGTAACATGATTAAGACACTTGGATTAATCCTTAAACCGATTACCTTAAACACATTAATGTCCCAATCACATAGCTAACCTTCAAGGTCTTCTCGCATAGCTTGGTCACCTAACCTCTCAATGAATAGCCTTGGTCGCCTAGCCAACCTCTCAACGCATAGCCTTGGCCACCTAGCTAACCTCGCAACGCATAGCCTTGTGTGTAATCTTGCCACCCGGTGACAAACTTCAAATGCATGCTAACCTCTAATGACTCCTTGCCTAGCCATGCTTCTTGTCTATGTCTTCTCGCATAACCTTTCAAAGAAAACCTTTCTTATCCATACTAACCTTTCAATTGGTGGCCCTTTTTGCCCATTTAACCTCTAAATCCTTCTCGCCTAGTCATCCAAGTGCCTAGACAATCTTTTAGATGTTAGTTTCCATAGTTTTGGCCGCCAACCCCTTCCTCCAAAATGCCTAGCACAAAACTTAAACACCTAAACATGCCTCAAAACTCTAAATAATCTCTTTAGAGGTTCTTTTTCTTCCCTTGGCCACCCAATGCATCACCATTATAACCTCTAAGGGACCGTTTGGTAATGTTCTCATTTCCTGTTTCCTGTTTTCTATTTCTTGTTTCCTGTTTCTTCTTTTTTTAGAACCAGAAACAGGAATGTGTTTGATAACTGTTTCTGTTTCTTGTTTCTTGAAAAAAAGAAACAGAAACAGAAAATGTGTTTGAAACTGTTTCTTGTTTCCTGATTTTCTTCGAGATTTATTTTTTATTTTAATCATGTTATTTTATTCACGTCTAATTCAATTAAACATTAAACAAAAATCTATGTCCTCCATTAAACATAAATTATCAAAAGTTTATTAATTGAATACAAAGAAGTACCAACAAATAAAAATAATGACATAAACATAAAATTGTATCTATCCTTCAAATGTTGCCCAAATTTGATTGACAATATCATCTCTCACTCGGGCCATTTCTCTTAGATGATGTTGACTGACATCTAATTCAATTATACTACTATGAAAATTGGCTGATAAATTTTGTGTATCTTCAATGATCATTGATTCATTGCTAAAGTTATTGAATAGATCATCTTGACGATCATTCAATCTAATATAATTGTGAGTCGTGCAACATGCTATCGGTATATATTTTTATGTCTTGATCGGGTATGGAGGCATTTGCTTAAGAATAGGAAATTGAGCCTTCAACACACATAAACAAAGTTCAACGACATTTCGCAGTGAAGAATGTCAATAGTTAAACACTTCTTCTTTACCTCTAGGGCGATGTCTTCTTTCTCTAAAATCTCGTAAATGATATCTTTGATCACAGAATGGTGCTAAAAATCCAGACATAATTGAATATCCTGAATCGACAAGATAGTATTGATCTGCATTTAATAAAGCAAAAAAATTATCATGTCATTTAAAGTTCTAAAAACACATAATTATTTACCTCTCTTAGGCGTAGAAAATTTATTCTCGGAATTCTTGATACATTCAAGAAGTATGTGAGAATCATTGGCCGATCCTTCCCAACCAGACATGACATACGTGAATAACATCAAATGAACAGAGGAATAACATCAAATGAACAGACACACATTATATTCCATGTTGTGTTAGTTTTTCTTCCACGAAACGGTATTTGTTCATTTTGGAGAATACTTGCAGCAACATGAGTGCCATCAATAGCACCAATACAATCCTAAAGGATAATCATAAATAGAAATATATTTTGAATTAGTATGAACTTCGTGCAAGAGAGGGTAATGTTTCAAACATTAACGCATTACCTTAAAGAAAGATTAATAATTTATATTTGATACGATCTCCATTGGTACAGTGTCCATATTGGGTGGGCTAATAATTTCTAGTCCAAGCTTGCAAACTTTTCTCATAACGCGGTTAAAAGCTAGAGAAATAGTATGACCTGAATGTTGAACTCTTTCTGCTGCTATACGATTGCTTTCATTATGTGATATGATTAATAAGAATATAACAACCTTTTCGTGAACGCTGATATATCTAGATGCTTGCAGATTTGTCTTAGAATTTGAATCTTCACAAAATCTTATGAATGTAACTCTTTTAATCCTAAAACAATAAAAACATCTACTATCGTTTCCACTTAGCAACTTGATCACATAATCATGTCCTCTCAGTGCAGAGGTTCTACATGGTTGTTTAGAAGATTGTAACTTGTGCAAGCTCATGTACAATAAAGTGGAAAAGATGCAGATAGCATTGTCAGGGTCGTTAGAATGAGAATCCTCAAAATGATTGGCTTGAATCAAATTCATTTGAATTCACTAGTATATCCCTAAATCAAACACAAAAAACATACAAATTCATCTCATTATAAAAAAAATAGCCATGTTAAAAAACAATATAAAACCAAACATACAAAGTCCATGTTTGAACGAATATTAAAAAGTAAATGACATAATCCTAAAACATCCATAAGTGACATCTAGAGACTATTTATGAAATCTTGCCTCCTTGAATCTGCCATTCGCAAAAATACTTTCCTCCAAGCCAGATCTCCATGCAAGAGTTTTAGTATTTTGGAATAAGCATCTCCATCAACATCCTCCATTGTATTTAAAATGTTCAAACATTCCATCAAGTCTTCATCGAGATCATCTTTTTTTGCCTAATGTTTGGCTTTCATCAACTTGGCTAGATATACAACCAATAAGTCTTTTCTCAAGGATGTCATTTTTCTCTTCACATTCTCAACATATACATTGATGAATGTAGAAAAGAAACTGCCAAACTCGTTTTTCTTTCTTTGAACTCGTTTTTTGCTTCTTTGTTTATCATTTTCTTGAACATCGAAGTTTGTATTACTTGCAACATCATTTTCATTTTCATCTTCAGAATCAGAAATAAGTCTAGTTGATGAGTAAGCATTTACACCTGTTGCAGTAGTATCTCCAAAAATTCTCATGAGCTTTTTATAATGTGGGCAACCACTTTTCTTAAATTTTTTAGCTCGCTTTTTCACCTATAGAAAATGAAATTTTTTTAGCTCTCTTCTTCGCTTATAGATATGGTACGAAGTTGTGCTAAAAGAATGCAAGTTTAATACCTTAAAAAGTTTGTTCCATTGCTCATCTTCAAGATTGATAGTGCCTAATAATGGATCCCAACCATATCCTGTCATATCACTCAATATCTTTTTAAAGTCTTTGTAGATTTGTCTTAATTTATTGAACTTGTTTTTCAATTGATCATGAGAATAATTATATTCCGTACTAGCATTTAGTTGGCCTCTCATATAATTCCAACTAGTCTTTGTAAATGTTGTTGTTGGTCGATTGCCTTTTACAACCTCTTCATCCAATAAGTCTACAAATAATTCTTCACTCTTATCCGACCATGGTCCCTCACTTCTTAATCCATCAATTTCAACAACCTCATCCATATTTTGTGACATCTAGAATGTAATATTAATTTTAAAGTAAGTTATTAAGTCGAAAGGAACAAAACAAAATTTAACATTTAACTCTAGTACCTGTGATGCTTTAAAAAAAATGGACAGTACTTCGAGTTGATATTTCAATTGATTTTGTGAGTGGTTGATATCCTATTTATGTTTCATTTATTAAAATAATGCCTAAAGAAAAACTCACGTTGAAATATCAATAATAATAATAAAAAGAATGTCAGTAGCACAATTCAATAAAAAAAAACAATTACAATTGACGACACAAAATAACGAATTAGAAGAATAATGGTAGCAGCCTGTAGGATTAGCAGATTGCCTGATCGTTGTGGAAACCAAAAAAAAAAAAAGAATGTGGGGGAGATGGATTTCTAAAAACACAGCAAAATATCAGAATTGATATTAACAAAAGAAAAAAAAAAGAAAAAAAGGAGTGAGATACAAACAAAATTTGAAGAACCCACATTGGTGGTGAAAAAATATTTATGGCAATATTTACGGCGGTGATAAATGTTCAAGTTAAATCGTGTGCAATATTTTTCAGAGTTATAATAAATATAACAAAATTATTGTGAAATACCTTTTTTTACACCTCAGTCTTGAATATTTCTTTTCCTCGCTGACGATTTCAATTCCCACTTTTGACCTCGATAGCGACCTTCTATCTACAACTTTGTAAACTTAATCGCAGAGTTTAACTAGTACATTTTGTATACAAAAAACTAATCTTTTCACAAACAGAAAATATATTAATTACACCACTCACTTGATAGGAGGTCTTCTTGTAATCTTATGGAGAACGCGATGAAGATTGAGAGGAAGAAGAAGAAAACAACGACTGATTTGGGAAGACAATGGAGATGAGAGGAAGAAAAAGAAAACGTGTGGAGAGTGGTTATTTGAAGAAGAAGATGAAGATAAGAGGAATAAAAAGGAAATAACGTAGAGTGGATAGGACAATAGAAAAGGAACAGGAAATAGAAAGATAATTGAGAAAAAGGAAAAGGAAACCAATAAAAATAATTGATAAAAAGAAAAAGAAAACCAATAAAAATAATTGATAAAAAAAAACAAGGAAACCAATAAAAATAATTGATAAAAAGAAAAAGGGAAACCAATAAAAATAATTGAGAAACGGAACGGGAGAAACTCTTTTTTTTTGTTCCCAATAATTCCTTATAAAATGAGAAACGTTTCTACTTTTTTTTTTTAAAATGAGAAACAAGAAACGTTACCAAACACCTCTATTTCTTAAAAAAAAATGAAAACAGAAACAGAAAACAGGGAACGAGAACGTTACCAAATGGGCTCTAAACACCTAAAGCTTCTTTCTTTAAACACTTAGTCATTTTTCTCAATTTTCTTCACTTGATCACATTTTGTCTTATCCTTACTAATTTTCAACAAGTTCCAATGGTCTTAGAAAATCTGGGTTTCACAAATATCTTCGGGTACCAGACCACTTAACTTTCAGTTGCTTTTGTCCCATGAAGCTTATGCTTTGATACTACCTAGTATCAAGCTATTCAACCTTGAATCCAAGTCTTACTCTTATTTTCCAAGAAAATTATGCTCTGATACCACCTGTCGCAAGAGGTATGTGTTGAATGTCTAGGCGACACACCCTCCATTTGATCGTGTGGTGTGATATTTGGGACGGGACGTGACATGAAGTCTTGCTGAGAATGTGTTTTTGGTTGGCCAAGTTCTTTTTTTTTCAACAGTTCTAGCCATACCTAATTTCATAAGCATCTTTATCAATTTCTGATAATATAACATGCCAACTATTATTTAAAGCCTTGTGATTGAAAAGTCAAACTAATAAACTATAAGACATGAATATTAGTCATATGTGTCAACTATTATTTTCCCTTAGACTTTGCAAGCATTATGGATGATCTTGTGATGATTAAAAACAATGATTTTGACGACAATGATGATGCCATGTGTATCCTCTTCAGTTTATTGTACATCAGCTTGCACAAGATACAATCATTTAGACAACCATGTAGAACCTCTGCACTGAGAGGACATGATTATGTGATCCAGTTGTTAAATGGAAATGATAGAAGATGTTTTGATTGTTTTAGGTTTTGTGAAGATTTAAAATCCATGACAAATCTGAAAGCATGTAAGTATCTCACCATTCAAGAAAAAGTTGCTATGTTTTTATAAAGTATATCACATAATGAAAACTCTTGTGTTTTATTGAGAAAGTTTGCAAGCTTGGATTAGAAATTATTAGCCCACCCAATACAAACACTATACTACTGATGATATTACCCTTTCTTTAGGTAATACATTTGAGTTAATGTTTTGATTTATTTTTTCAGAAATATAATATTTTGAAATACATTTATGTTTATGCTTATCTTTTAGGATTGTATTGATGCTATTGATGGCACTCATGTTGACTCAAGTATTCCCTAAAATAAACCAATATCGTTTCGTAGAAGAAAAGGCACAACATGAAATAATGTGTGTTTGATTTGATATGATATTCACGTATTTCATGTCTGGTTGGGAAGAATCAACCAACGATTCTCGCGTACTTCTAGAATGGTATCAAGCATACATAATAAAAATTTCCTATGCCTAAAAAAGAGGTAAATAGTTATGTGTTTTTAGTAATTTAATTCAATATTTATTTGATTTTATGATAATTATTTATTTGATTTTATTTGATTTTATGTAGATTAATACTATCTTTTCAATTTAGGGTATTCAAATATGCCTTGATTTTTAGCACCATTTCGCGTTAAAGATATCATTTATATCGCCCTTCAGGTAGAGAAGAAGTGTTTAATCATTGACGTTCTTCACTTTGAAATGTCACTTAACGTTGTTTTGGCATGTTGAGGGCTCGATTTGCTATTCTCAATCAAATGCCTCCTTACCCACAAAAATATATATCAATAGCATGTTTCACAATTCACTATTATATTATATTGAATGATCATCAAGATGATCTTTATTCAATGACTTTAGCAATGAATCAACGATCGTTGAATATGCAAAGTTTAACAAACAACTTGCAAAGTGATATAATTGAATTAAATGTGAGTTGATGTCATCTAAGACAAATGTCTGGAGTGAGAGATGATATTGTCGATCAAATTTGGGCAACATTCAAAGAATAGATATAAATTTGTTATTGTTTTAGTTGTGCACTAAGACTTATTTGTATTAAATTATATAAACTTTTGATCATTTGATTTTTATGGTTAATGTAGGACAATTTTTAAAATGAAAAATAGAAGAACCCTCCTTTGTTCTTTATTTAAATATTAAAGAATTGTTGATGTCCATGCTTGCATGTAATAATTGTGCATACCATTGATCGTATTCTCTATGAAAAATTACTGACTGACCAACGGTCTCACCGCGCTTTATCTTTTGCGACTTACGGTTGGGACCATCAAACGTAGTCGAACACTTCATGAAATACACAATTTCAATTTAACATTGGACTTGATCTTTAATTGCGCCTGTTGTCTTCAATTTTTTCTCCTGGATTTCTGGATGACCGAACAATATATACTGAGTAAACTGGAATACTTACAGAGTTCACTCACCAATTATTTTAGAGATGAGAATTCACGTTTTTTTTTTAAAAGAAACTTTGACTTTTATTGAATGACTCTGATACCAATTGCTCTATGCCAATGCAAAGAGAATTAGGATCGATCGATTGCAAGAAGTAGGCAGTCAGAATATTACGAGCAGAGTAAGGTGTGCTCAATAATATTTCGCAACGTACCTTGGATTACAACTTGGAAGTTTATTATAGACCCCGAATTTCAAACATAATTGAAATGAAAAATATTAAGAGATAAACACGAATCAGACAGGATAAACCCCTTATTTGATAAAATTTAAAAGAAGATAAAATCAAATCAGATAGGACAGGACCCCTTATCTGATAAGATTCTCTTTGAAAAAAGATAAAACCTATTTGTAATTACAAAAGAAATTGACTTAAATAAAGACTACCTACATACTTTATCATAATGGTGGAAAATTCCACTATCTAATCATTTCATTATATCACATAATGGAAAGTTTCCATTATGTTATATAATGGATATACTATTACAAAAATATATTTTCTAAATATTATTATTATTATTATTATTACACATATTTCAATTTAACGAAATTAAACATAAGATTAAAATCCAAAATGTCCACTAAAAAATAGAAGCAACCTCCTTTGTTCTTTAATTAAATATTAAAGAATTGTTGATGTCCTTGCTTGTGTGTAGTAATTGTGCATACCATTGATCGTATTCTCTACGACAAATTACTGACTAACCAACGGTCTCACCGTGCTTCATCTTTTGCGACTTACGGTCGAGACCATCAAACGTAGTCGAACACTTCATGAAATACACAATTTCAATTTAACCTTGGACTTGATCTTTAATTTCGCCTGTTGTCTTCAATTTTTCTCCTAGATTTCTGGATGACCGAACAATATATACAAAGTAAACTGGAATACTTACAGGGTTTACTCACCAATTAATTCAGAGATGAGAATTCACATTTTTTTTTACAAGAAAAGTAAATTGCATTAATAGTAAACTGGAAAGAAGCCTTGTTTGTGAAGACTCTACATGGAACTTACTTTCTTTTCGAAATAGGTATATATCGTCGAAGCTCACATAGGCTGCGAGTCGAGATATGGATCGTCAAGGTCGTATTCTGGTTTCGCTTGGTCTTCGTTTTCCTGTATGGAGGAAGATGCTGACTTTGAAGATGAAGATGCATTTACTGCCGTTGATAGTAACCTTTGGAAATCTGCATCAGTTGTGGCCTGGGCGAGTGCTGCAAGAAGTTTGGATTTGTCATTTAAAAACTCGGCGTTCTTCCTTTGACCAATGTCTTGGAGATAACCATTCTCTATGAACCATTCCTTCATATGCTTGATTGTGGCATGTTGAAAATTGTATTTTTTCCACCATTTGATCTTGAGGTTTTTAATCAGAATTTTGTATTGAGGATATGAAGTTGTAGTGAAACTCCAACAAAATATCCATAGAATTTGAAAGTAAAGGCAGAATCTAATTGAATTGTGGAATGAATTCTTTTGAATTGTTCTTGAAAAATAAAAATAAGATTCTTGAATGGATGTTGGTAGAATATCGTCTGTGAGACCAAAATTATTCCACCATTGAATAAACCAAAAAGGAAAGTTGATTTTATATGCATTTTGACAAAAGAAAAGGAACCAAGAATGATTCATGTTGGAAAACCAAAATACTCTATACCAAGCTTTGATGTAATCCTGATAAGAGTAAGATTGAGGAACAAAAGGCTTTGAAAAGGACTTTTCTGTAAAAATTCCTTGGTTCCAATGGGTTGGATTGATTGCTTTAAAAATCTTTAGTTTTGAATAAGCAATCCTTGAAGAATCGTTTTTGTCTGGAACATGCGTTATTTCAACATAATTGGTATCATAGCCATTCAATAAAAGTCAAAGTTTCTTTCCATTGATTTCAATTTCAATTGCTGGGGGAGAAGGGTTTGATAATTTAGTTAGTTCTACTCAGTAAATTTTGTTCTTCAAGCTTTTTTGTTACTTCAAGGAATCAAATTTCAAAGCCCAGGTTCTACTTCAACCTGTACGTCAGTGTCTAAGTTTGTGGTCCCGACAGCAAGATGCAAGGAAGCGCTGTGAGACCGTTGGTCAGCAGTAATCCGACTTAGCACATACATGTCTAGATTCTTGGCCCAATAAATTTTATTTCTAGAATTAATAGAAAATTTTGAAAAATAAAAATTTATAGTATGAGAACTTAAAATTTTCAAATGTCTAATTTCTTGAAAAAATTTATATCTTCTAAATCATCTTCAAAAGAACTTTCTCAAAAAGAAATTGAGGAGCAGCATACTGCTTGCTCAGACGCAAATGATATTACTAATGAATCTATACGAATAGCAAAAATAGAAAATGATTTTCTCAATTGGGGAATTTCCAAACTTGATTCAAAAACAATTTATTTTCAAAACACCTTTAATTTTATGGAAAATCTTTGTGTAAAAATTGTTGAATGAAGAATTCCAGTTTACGGAAAAATCGATTCCATACAACTATTTCCAAGAAATGATATTGAAAAACATCAAAAGGAATTTTCTTTTCTTCATATAGACGTTGTACAAGTAGCCTTAATTCCAATGTTTAGATCTGGGCTGGATACCCCAGTTTTAGCAATTTTACGTGATAAACGTCATAAAGATTTTTCAAACTCTTTGTTAGGAATTATTGAATTAAATTTGGCCAATGACCCTGTCTATTTTAATTGTTTTCCAAATTTTATGGTGTCTCTAGATGATCCACACGTTCTTAAAATCTTGAGCCTAGATATCACTAGACAAGGTTTGAATTTTGAAAAAGTTAAGAAATTAACACTTGTTCATAAAATTACCTACATAGTTTTAACTACTACCATGCATCCAAAGGCTTTAATGTCTTCTGCAAAAGGAAAAACCACGTTGATAGAAACCAATCTAAATAAATCTTTTGTTAGTGTGCTAAAACTCCTCTCTTGGGAAGAAGTTACAAAGAGTTCCCGTTGGATCCTTGACAATGCTTCTGTCCCTCAAAAGAAAGAAAAGGAGGTTTTCCATATCATTGAACATCCTGATGGAAAAGTAGAAATCAAGTTTGAAATGTTGGAATTTATGTCCTAAAACCATAGTTTGTAATCATATTCTATTCAATAAAATCGTTATTGATACTATAATCTTAGAGCCAATAAATAGATGTCCTAAGGCTATTATTGTGTAAACTTGAACTATATGTAGAGACATAAACGTGGATCAAGTTCGAGTATATAACCTAAATAGTCTATAGTATAGGAATATGGTTGGGCACCTTATTCTTGGGACACTATCGATGCAGTCCGCTTTATAGTTAGTACAAACGATGTGATCCTACATTGTTCATGTAGAGACATGGAAGTGGGGGCATCGTATGTAAAGAGTTTACATAAGACTGGAACCATGAAATAGTCACTTTTAAGTTATAACATCGTTAACTTTGTAAAAGTGACTATTTCGTTTATAGATATCCAATGTAACTTAATCTTAATCTTGAGCTAACTATGAACTTCTGTTCACACGAAATTATCCATAGATCTGCATAGGTGAGGGCAGCTCAATGGCGCTGGCCCAATAAGCCTCCCATTTCAGGGGTAAGATTTGGTGGATAGCTAGGGACATAGGGTGCAAAACGGAATTCACTCCTACCCGCTCTAGGGTTAGTCGATAGGTCGTTCCCTTAAGGACTGGTCCTAGGTCTTGAACAAGGGGCCCCACCCTCTCATCGGTCCGAGAGGGATTCGGTTTAAAGGTTGGACCTTAAACCAATTGTTCAATAGTGGATCAGTGGGACTTAAGGAGAAAAGATATAATCTCGGGGGTAAAATGGTACTTTGACCCAACCGAGATTATGAACAACCTGTGAAGGATTAACTTACTTATCATGGTCATATCACATGGACACAAATATATCTATAGTGAGGGGAGTACAACTACGGGACTGTAGTGGAATGACCCGTTAGTTAACAAAGGTTTCATTAGGTTCCCCCGCTAGCTCATAAGGAATCAACTTAGAACATTATGATGGAATAATTCGAATTGTTCGAATTAGGTAAAGAGAGAGAAACTGACAAATATATCTGATATAGTCATCGGTTATAACTTAAGATAGAGCTTCATGTTTAAATATGATTTCAATATGAATATGGATTCATATTTGGAAGCTCGAAATTGATGAAAAAGGTCAAAGAAGTAAAAAGTCAAAATGTTGACTTTTGACTTTGAAAAATCAAACTTTGACCGACTTTATATTCAAATATGATTTGAATTTTGGAGAAATGAATACGGATTCATGCTTGGGAGGTTGAAATTAGTCAAGACGGACAAAATGGTTAAAAGTCAAAATGTTGACTTTGGACTTGAAAAAGTCAAACTTTGAATTTGATTTAAATGTTGAATTACCATATTGCCCTTAGACTAATTTAAATAATAACACTTGTTGAGATTTGGCAAGCTTATCACTTGCATGTTGTGTGCAAGTGGCTTATTGCATGCAAGACACCTACCCCACTAAGAATGTCAAGTGGTGAGATAGGGAAGCTCTTGCATGTAGTTTGCTTGTAAACAATTTTTATGCAAAGGTGAAATGACTCTTGGATTTGAAATTGAAAATTAATTTTGTAATTGAGAACTACAAAATCAAACCAAGAACTCTTTTCATTTGAGGTTTGGAACATCAAAAAAAAAAAAAAAAAAAACCTAAAGGTTAGGTTCCTCCAAAGAATCTCATCTCTCTCTATTTCCTCCACCATTTTTGAGTTCCACAACTCGATTCTAAGTCCGAAGAATAGCAGGTCAACACTAGTGGTAGTTCCGGCTTCAATTTCATGAGGAGATCGTGAAAAGCACGTGAGGAGATTACAAGAAAAGAAAATCATCAAATGTGAGGTTTTTCTTTTAACCCTATCTTTGTTATTTTAGGGTTTTTTATGCATGTTAATCACTAAACTTGTTTAGTTGCAATTAAAGTAAACTGTTAAATTAATTGGCGAGTAAACCCTATAAGTATTCCAGTTTACTTTGTATATATTGTTCGATCATCCAAAAATCTAGGAGAAAAATTGAAGACAACAGGCGCAATTAAAGATCAAGTCCAAGGTTAAATTGAAATTGTGTATTTCATGAAGTGTTCGACTACGTTTGATGGTCCCAGCCGTAAGTCGCAAAAGATGAAGCGCGGTGAGACCGTTGGTGAGTCAGTAATTTGTCGTATAGAATACACAATTACTACACCATTCTTTAGTAGTAGTAGTAGTAGTAGTAGTAGTTCCACCATTATGATAAAGCATGTAGGTAGTCTTTATTTAAGTCAATTTCTTTTGTAATTACAAATAGGTTTTATCTTTTTTCAAAGGGAATCTTATCAGATAAGGGGTCCTGTCCTATCTGATTCGATCTTATCTTCTTTTAAATTTTATCAGATAAGGGGCTTGTCCTGTCTGATTCATGTTTATCTCTTAATATTTTCCATTTCAATTATGTTTGAAATCCGGGGTCTATAAATAGACTTCCAAGTTGTAATCCAAGGTACGCTGCGAAATATTATTGAGCACACCTTACTCTGCTCCTAATATTCTGACTGCCTACTTCTTGTAATCGATCGATACTAATTCTCTTTGCATTGGCATTGAGCAATTGGTATCAGTGCCATTCAATAAAAGTCAAAGTTTCTTTCAATTGATTTCAATTTCAATTGTTGAAGGGTTTGATAATTTAGTTAGTTCTTCTTAGTCATAATTTCATTGTTAATGTAGACGATATTATTCTCGCAAATGATGATGAAGCTTGTTTAGCAGATTTTGAGAAGAAGAAAAAATATTTTATATGGTTTTCAAATTAAGGACCCGAGATCGTAGAACATTAAAATATTTTCTAAAAATGAGATTTGTTGTGTCACACCCCACCTTGAGCACCTCCTTGCTAGGCCCGAGATGTGACATGAAGCCAATTGATATTGCTCCCTTCAAGAACGACACCAACTGACCCTTAAACTTTAACCTTTAAACAATAAACAAATTGAAGCTAAAACACATAGAACCTAAACATAACTAGATAAAACCTTTTTCATTGAACAAACTTTATAAAAGTTTTACAGACAAAACGTAACCTTAATTACATAAAAACAAAACTCAACACTAACCTTCCCAAAAACCTAAGTCTGACACCACAAACAAACAACTGAACATAAGTACACAATAACAAGACACATACGATAATAAAACAAAATCCTTCAGCAGACAGATAGCAGCGCTTCAAGCTTCGAGGACACGGTATCTACCTGGAAAGTGAGAATATATTTCGAAGAGTGTGAGCTAAACAAGCCCAATGAGTGATAGCTTTTCTAATTAACTTTTCATAAACTTTGAGAAACAATAATTCATAAATCTTTGAAAACAGTAAACAATGAATAATAACATGAAAACTTAAACTTCATAAACATTTAGGAAACAATAACATAAATTCTTGTTTTTCCTACTCGAAACCCAAGTATCTACTCCTACGAGATAGTAGAGGTTACTCAATACCAGCTCGTTCATAAATTTCAGAGATGGGCATCCCAATCTCTGTTCCCACGAGGTAGGTGCCCCTAAATCGTTCCTAAAGATAAATGTCCTTACCTGTACTTGGCGCCCCTTATCAAACCTGTTAAGGTCTGTTTTGAGATATCTTGGTTTCGAGAAAACATTTATAAATCATAAACTTTAAACTTTCTTTAGAGTCCTTTTGTATAAAGTAGCTTTTACATCTCATAATACCTTGATAAACTCATTTACAAATATGCCATAAACATTTCTTAGTAAACAATAAGCTTGAATAAATATCTTAGTGAAATTACATGCTTTGGAAACTATTCATAAGACATCTTAAACATTTAATTACAATCATTCATAAAACAATAACTTAAGAACATGCTGGAAATCGCTTTAATAAATTCATTTTTCATTCACAGATACAAGCTTAAGTCCTTGGTCTATAGATTTGTCCGATCACTTGTTGACCTGAAATAATGGTAAAATAACCCATTTTATTTTCCTTAACCATGAAAATAGCAAAAACATGTCTTGACGCATGCTGGCACTCAGGGATGGGCGGCAGAGGCTGGCACGCGCGCGGATGGCCTGGGCAAGCCTTGTTGCATGCTAACCTTGCAAGGTGCTTGTCGCACGCCTCACCCAGCCGCGTGCCTTGCATCTCGCGAGGCCCTTTTGCGCGCATGGCTTGTTGCACGCTTCCTTTGTCGTGTGCGTTATACGCATTGCTTGCCTTGCGCATAGGTTGTGCGTCCAACACAAGCCTCAACACACACTAACCTCTTTGTTCTTTAAAATGCACGCCCTTCTACACAACTTGACACTTGGCTAACCTCCACCTTTGCCCAGAAACTCATTTTTCGTCCATAAACATAACCCAACTTTGAAAATTTATAACTAAAAAACCACAACTCTTTTGAGGAAACTTCCTTTCACAAAGTTGCTTAAAACCATCTTACCTCGCTTACCTCAAAATTTCAGCTCCAAATTTCAAAGGATGTGTTTTGTAGTCTTCTGGAAATGCACCTTATTCAGATTTCTCCAAAAACTAACCTTTCTCCCTTTCTTCAACTTAAACTCAATCCTCCCCTGCTCAAATTCGTCTGGCATCCCTAGACTAAAAACTAGACTCAATTTGTGATCTTTTTAAGAGTAATTTCAGACAAACGTATGAGTGAATTTAGAGAAATATTCTTCTAAAATCAACTATTTATACAAATTCTTGCATGAATCTTTATTGACACCTTCTACTAGCCGAAATTTAACTTAAGCATGCAGAGGACACCTGTAAAGTACTTTACCGACTCCACCATTTCATCATCTTGCCTAACCAAAATGTCCAATGTCCAATAACAAGCTCAAAACACCTTGCTAACCTCCAAGCATGGCCACAAGCAACTTCTTCCTCCCGTGAAAGCCCTAACCTCAAGTCGTGCTAACCTCTTTTAGTCTTGGCTGCCCAACCTAAATGCCTAGAGACATCCTTCACTGCCCAATAACCTTTATGGACAAGCTTTCCTCGCCTAGCCAAGCACATACTCAAGTTTGGCCGCCTATGACTCTCATTTAGAGGTTCTCTTCTCGCCTAATGCCCAACCAAGAAGCATTGACCTCCTAGACAAGTTCTAAATGCCTCATCACACTCATTTAGAGGTTTTCTTCCTCCTTTTGGCCGCCTAGACACCTCCAACTAACCTCTAAACTCCTTGCTCTTAAGTCCTTGATACTTAGCCAAAATTTTCCTCTTTTTCAATAACCATGACACTTTTTTAAAAAAACTTTAATTCCATTCGACACTTAACCTTTCCAATCACTTCAAAGGACTTAAATTTTTTTAAGATTCGAGGTTTACATATAGGATTGATGAAGGGTATCTTTGTTAATCAAAGAAAGTATGTTGTTTGACGTACTCGAAGAAACATGCTTACTTAGTTGCTGGGTTATAAACTCCTAATATAAAACTACAACTACTAAAAACAGAGAAACAAAAAATAAGGTCGCTATAATAAGTGGCTCCCCTAACATTTTGTCAACAAGCTCTTTTTTCCATTTTTCAAAAACATTTTTTTTAATAAAAATATATATATACATTGAAATAAGTTGAAAAAAATGGGTGAAGGACTATTTTAGTCATGTCAATATCAACTATAACACGAGGCAGGGGAAGAGATAAAGCAATCTTATGTGATCCACGTGTCATCATATAATAGGATGATTCATCCGACTGGGAGATACGGAGAGATGGGGGGATGTTAGAATGTTTCACGATTTCTTCTTCTTTCTTCCAAATTTGCGTTAAGTGAGAGTGTTGCATTCAGTTATTTAGCTTCATCAATGGCATTATGCGGAGCGAGCCAGCAGCTAGCTTTAATATCCGGCGGCAACGGGCATCAGAGAAGAGGAAGAATAAGTAGAAGCAACAGGGGTCTGATAAAAGTTCAAGCATCGACGAGCTCTGAACCGGGGGTGTATGAAGAGGGCCCATTGGAGCGGCCCAATTGGTCTGGACAGACCCCTTTGTCTCGCCTTGTCGGTGCTCTCATTTCCTTCAAACCACTCTATTCCATTCTCAAGCTCGGTGCCAGACAAGTTTTGATCAGGTCTACCCCTATATGCTTATTTTTGGGAAATTGATCTTGGTTTTGGCAGTTTGTTTTGCTTGTGAGTTGTAACGTAGTTTTTGTATGTGGGTTTGAGCAGTACAGCGGAGAAGAAGAACATTTCATGGCGAAAACTCACTTCCGATATTTTGGAGTCCGACGTTTATAAGGAGCTCGACAGTGTTCAAAATCCCTCCATTGTCTATCCTGATTGTAAGTTTCCCATAAAACCAGAAAATTAGCAACATAGTTTGAGAAAATTTGAGCCCAACAAATTCACTATCTGTCTTCTTATGACAATTTTTTTCGGTCCACTGACTAATTTTAGGAGCAGTAGTTTTCCAAGATAAAACATAGTACCTTTATTGGAGAAGCAATATCTCCTCCACAAGATTCTACCTACTCTACTTTTTGGAGTAAGCCAAACTTAGTCACTTTTAGGTGGGAGAAAAGTTTTGCTTGAAAAAGCGAAGTTTCAAAGAAGAAGAGACATATTTATAGACTGATTTGTGATCATTCAAATAGTTATTTCTCTTTTTCTATTTGGTTAGTTAAAGAAAAAGATACATCCATTTATGAAAAACGCAACTCGTGGAATTAAAATGATGCAGTTCTAAAAGAAGAGTCACATACCATTAATTCCCACACCTAATTTCTTCACTTTGATGTATTATTGCATTCATGTGTTCTACTTATTTAATTTTCCTCTAAGTGTGAATTTGAGCTTTGGATTGACCGGTGATTTCACGAGTTGCTTATTATATAAATGATTTGTTTGATTTGGTGGATCAGTTGCCTAATATTGAGCTTTCCTATAATGAATCCCCTTTTGTGTTCAGTGTCATAAGGTGGTCCAGTCAATACTTCCAAAACATAATAGGTTTTGAAATATTGTAGGGTGTCCTGTCATTGTTGTATTCGCCAGTACCATCTCAACTTGTTTCTATCCAACTTTCTCATACAAACTAAGCTTCATTAGTTAGAAACTCTGTCAAACAACCAAGTGGATAACAAAATGAGGAACTTATTGATAGAAATACTATTTATAAGCTTAATTTTCAAAAACCAAAACCAAAAAGTTTAATGGTTATCAAAACAGAGGTGTTGAAGACGTTAATCGGTGTGACCATGGGGTAACAAAACACTGTATACTTAGCATCATGGGATCTTTTCAAATCCTTTTAATTTACTATTAGCATTGGAAGTTTTCTAAAAGCTTGTTCTGTAATTAATCAGAATGTTGCTTATGTCTAACAGATTACCTAAAGCCTTTCCATGCATATGACGATGGTAATCTCTCATGGCTTGTAAGTACTCACTCCCCAGAATCTAAGCAACAAGTGAGCAGACTTCCATATATGAAAGAAAAATTGATTATGATGAGTAAATACCTTCTATGTTTGTAAGTCATCGTATATATCCCTTGTAGGCGGCAGCAGAAGTACAGCCTGCAACCATGTCGATGATTATGCGAGCTGTACCGACTGCTTCTTCAGTGGATGAAGCAAAGGAAATAGTATTTGGAAATTGGCTTCGTAGGATTGAAGAGCATCATCTGAAGTATTCAGGAAATCCTATTCTAGACCTTCTCGACATTGGTTGTTCTATAGGTTTTGGTACAAGGCAACTGGCTGATAAGTTTCCAACAGCTAAAGTAACAGTGAGTAAATTTACTCTTCTTTAGCTTCCCTAATGAAAAAACTTCAATTCTTTGAGGATTGTATAGGTAATTAACCTTCAGTTTTGTTTTAACTTTTTGTGTCTGATTCATTTGCTATAGGGACTTGATTTGTCTCCTTACTTCCTTGCTGTGGCTCAATACATGGACAAGAAGAAAGCTCCAAGAAGGAATGCAATAAGATGGTTGCATGGAAATGGAGAAGATACTGGCTTGCCTTCGAGATCTTTCGACTTACTTTCCATTTCTTATGTGGTAAGAATTCTTCTTTTATCAAACAATGTCCTAAGAAATTTAACCGTAGAAGAGAAAATATGAGATGTTTTGCAGCTACAATTTTGAA
This sequence comes from Cucumis hystrix, assembly GCA_025688845.1. NCBI lineage: Eukaryota > Viridiplantae > Streptophyta > Magnoliopsida > Cucurbitales > Cucurbitaceae > Cucumis > Cucumis hystrix. Next base: position 20,739,171 of record CM046893.1, read on the forward strand.
GTTATATAGAGTGAAGTTTCAAGTGATCTATAGTGTTTATGTCTTGAAAAGATTAGGATCGGAAGAACTTGGTTACTTTGTAACACTAGGGTAAAAAGGATATTGGTTTGATGGGAAGAACTTAGAGGATGTCTAGAGAGCTAGAACATAATCATAATTACTAGGAATTAGAGGAGTGTTAAAAAAATGTGAGTAATTGAAAACGGAGTGAAAATGAGATTGTGAAAGGTGAAAGCAATGAAAAAAAAAAAGGATAGATTGAAATTACAAATTACAAATTGAGCCTAAAAAACTCAATCCAAACATGAGTTTTTGATTATATTACATTACAAACTCATTCCATTACGGATCAAACACTCCTTAGTTGCTTTGTAACACTAGGATAAAAAGGATATTAGGAACCAAAGTAGTTGGCTAAAACTAGGATTAAACTACAAGCACATGGTAGTTAACTCGTTTCAAGGCCCAATATATATACAAGTGTAGCACTTTAAAGAAAGTAAAAATGCCCCTTTTGAAACGAAGATCCTATTTGATAACCATTTGACTTTTTGTTCTTTATTTTTTTCTAAATTAGGGGTATAAACAAACATGATTTCCACTTATAAGTTCATTTGTTTTGTTATCTAACTTTTCCAATGAACCAAACACGATTTCAACTTATAAATTCATTTGTTTTGTTATCTAACTTTTCCAATGAACCAAGCTTGATTAAAAAAATAGTGTGAACCATTGTAAGGGATTTGGGAAATTCAAAAAATAGAAAGTAAAAACGAAATGATTATCTAACGAAGTCTAAAAAATTTAGTTTTTAAAAATTCTTCTTGATTTTTTAATTTGACTAAGAATCCAATTATTTTTTAAGACGATGGTAATTAAATGATAAAAACAAGCCTAATTTTTAAAAACAGAAAATTAAGATCAAAACTTCCGTCAAACTAGATCTATATTGTTGAGTTATGTCAAATATTACTTAGTAGTAACCCTCCATGATTCTTGTCTATGATGTATGTATGTTAATGGATTAATTTAGCAATTTATACCACATGCTCTAAGAAAACGGTCAAAATGAGCTTTGTCATTGAATATATGATTATTTATTGTTTATGATATTTTAGCTCCATGAATGTCCCCACGTAGCGATAGTGAATATTATCCAGGAATCATTTCGGCTGCTTCGACCCGGTGGCACGATTGTAATCACTGACCAAGCGGTAAGGTGTCTATGCATTTATGTCTTGTCTAATTGATTACTACACGCACGTGCTTAATAATGTTAAAAATATAAAACTCGTTGCCATATAGAAAATCTAATACATTGCATTTTGTCTTGTGCAGTCCAAATCAAAGGTCGTTCAGGTATGATTTGATATGCATTCATTATCTACAAGTCTGAAAAAAATAGCTTAAAAAAGTATATGAAATCTTGATGAATTTGGATATTATGTTGCAGGAATTGTCCCCTGTACTTTTCTCCCTATTAAAAAGCACAGAACCTCATTTAGATGAGTATCACCTTACTGATTTGGAAGAAAAAATGAAAGAAATTGGGTTTGTGAATGTGACATCAAGACTCACTGACCCAAGACATGTTACTATAACAGCAACAGTTCCACTTTGATGATGAGTATGAAATACTTCATTGATTTATTAACAATAATAAATCATTCAATTTATGTGGTTTGTGTTTTTACGATTGAAAAGAAATGACAGTTTTTGGAAGAGAAGAAACCAAGTGTTCGATGCATTGGATGCGCAACTAAAACTGTTTGATGCATTTGTTGATGCTTTTTTTCTCCTTTTTATGTAGTTTTGGTTTGATTTTTCATCGAACAAAGTAAAGCTTCATTTTTTTTTTTCTGTTTTATCAACATTTAAGTTAAATCTAGGAAATAAACTAAAATATTTATAAACTATAGTAAAATTTTTGGATTCTATCCATAATAGATAGAATCTGATAGACTACTATCAATGTCACTAAGATATCAGTGTCTATCAAATGTTTGTTATTGATAGAATCTAAAATTTTGTTATAGGTTATAAATATTTTGTCAAATTTGCTATTTTTTTACCATTCCTCTTAAATTTATAATAAGATAGCTCCACGAAAAAAAAAATCTATAAATATCTATCTTGATAAGAACAATAGCAAATTTTATGAGTTTCATGATAAAGTTGTAAATGGTTAATTTACTTCTTTGTCAACAACTAATCAAAGGTGACCATTCAAAACGCAAAATCGAATCATTTCTTAATATCGAACCAAACCTAACTCTCATTTCAATGGTCACCCTATTAACTATAATAATAAAAAAATATGAACTTGAGCATGACTAAGTAGATACAAAAATATGATTATTGTCTCAAAAACTGGATTTTATGATTGAATTAAAAAAAAATTGTGTATTATTAAATATATCAAAATATTTATAAAATATAACAAAATATCACAACTTAGCTATGATGAATCATGATAGACTAAGATAAACTACTATTTGTGTCATATGTATCATGATAGACACAAATAGCAGTCTATTGTGGTATATTACAAATAAACAGACTATGATATTTTACTACATTTATAAATATTTTTAAAAAATTTCATTTGAAATAATATTTGATTTACCACATTCATAATAATAGTTTTAAGAAATGGAAAAAAAAATCTACCCATATAAGCTTGGTTCCAATATTCTATTTTTGTTATATTTGTAATTATTCTTTCTACATTTATATATAGGATAATTATAATAGGTAGTAATTTTAGAAATAATAATTAAGTGTATAGCAATATTTTTAAAAAATTACAAATATAGTAAAGTCTATCAGTGATATACTTCTATCGTTAATAAACTCTTGGTCTATTAGTATTCATAACCAAAATTTTCAACACGGTATATTAGTTTGACATATTTTGTTATATTTGCTATTTTAAAAAATGTTGATATCAATATAAACATTTTGAATCTAATGCTATATTTGCAACTATGAATCTAATTGTTATATTTGTAACTTTGAATCTAATCAATATATTTGCAACTATAATATAACAAAGATTGTTAGTTATAAAAATAAGCATAGTTTAATCCAATCCTATGCCTTTTTAGTTTGGTGCTCCAACTTCAAACCAACAGCCACCTTTCTTGTATAGAAATCTAAATATAAATTATTCAAACTAGATTTAAATATTACAAATATTTATCTATAATAAAAAGAAGAGTTTTTAACTAAGATAGCCTAAAATGGTATACTATGTTACAAGATTAACCCAATTTTTTTAGAAATGTACTAAATTGACTAATATTTTACACAAATATAAGACCCAAATAACCAATTTACCTATATTTATTATTAATAATATATTAAAAAATAGAAAAAGGAAAAAGGAAAGTGAACCATGATTAATATTTGCATTTATTAGATACCTTATGTAAATATGGTAAGTGATTAATTATATTATGATAATATTATAATAAAAAATTTCTTTAATTATTTTTATTTTTGTGATTTTGTTCAAAAAATCTTCCATCTAGATCTCTCTCACTTTCCAATCTCTCTCTTCGTCCATTCTTTCTTTCGTTTTGCATTGTTTTTCATATATTCCACCTAATTATAGTATATATTGAATAATACGGTGTATATTTTATGAATGAAAAGTTCTTATATCAATTTGTTTATAGAGGGTGGACCGATAAGGAGAAAAATCAGGGACGTTAGTTATTGTTAGAAATTTTTTAAGAAACTGTAAAAGTTTTCTTATTCGAATACGTTGAATATTGATTTCATTTTCTTCACAAAAAATGTCGAATAATAGAAGATTGGGAGAAGTATAAGTAGTGAAGAAGAAGAGCATCGCAACCAACTGGTAAAAGTGATCTTTTGAAAAAAATTTGGCAAAAATTTAAGGTTAGTAAGAATTTATATTTTGTATTTGAAATACATTAGAGTATATTGAGTATATGGAAGATAACATCATTTATGTATTATTAAATATATGAAGTAGTATATATGTAACAAATCACATAAAATATATGTATTATGTAGTAGTATATCTGTAAGAATTCAAAAACAAATACTAATTGGATACATAATCGGTGTATACAGTGATATATAAATGCAGTAAGAAAAAATCACAAAACATGAAGAAAAAAAATTATGTATGTATGATTGAATATATGCAGTAGTATATATGTAACAAATTACGAAATATAAATGAATTATTTGATAGCATATATGTAAGAAATAAAAAAATATTGAATGGATATATAATCTGTGTATATATTGGTATATATACACAATAAAAAAATCACAGAACATGAAAAAGAATATGTGTATTTATTATGGAATATATGTAATAGTATATATGTGACAAATCACAAAACATAAATTTATTATTCAGTGGTATACCATAGTATATACGAATGATGAGACATTTAATAAAAATTCTATGTCGAGCATGACAGGAAGATGAATTGAATAATAAAAAATTAAACAAAATAGAAGGAACATGACCAGAATATATGCTAGGGAATGGAAGAACAAATTTTTTAAGGAAAAAAAAATATGCTATGAAATGGAAGAAAAAAAAATATACGAAACGAAAAATGAAAGAAAAAAAAGACTAATTGTATATTCGGTAGCAAATCGAAAGGGAAGAAGAAAACAATTTTTTGAAATACAAATCGAAGAAGAAAGTCAACGCCGAAATTGATGATCGTGAGAAAAAAGCTTTTGGTTTGGGCATGAAATTGAAAATAATTATTTTGTAGTGTAGTTAAAAATATTATTACCATATAAGGTAATAATTGATACCATATTAAAATTATTGTAAGGGTAATAAATATTCTATTAATAAATACAAATATATATCTCTTAATAATTAAGGAAGTTATCATTTACATAATAAATTGAGTATAATATAAATAAGAAAATATTTAAATTTAATTTCAAAAATTATATATAATTATGGAAAATTTTCAAAAATAGCAAATTTGACAAAATATTTACAAGTTATAGCAAATTCTATCACTGATAGTCATTGATATGCTATAGTGATAGAAGACTATCAGTGATAGAATCCAAAATTTTGCTATGGCTTGTAAATATTTTAATTTATTTTGCTATTTTTAAAAATGCCCCTATAATTAATAATTATGATAAGGTTATAATTGTCATAAAAATCAACGAAAACCTAATCAAGGAAATATTTGAATTTTATTTTCTTTGTTGTCGGTGTTGGAATTTATGTTCTAAAACTCGTAGTTTGTAATCATATTCTATTCAATAAAATCGTTATTGATTCTGTAATCTTAAAGCCAATAAACTAAGGACTCGAGGCTATTATATATAGTAAACTTGAACTTTATGTAGAGACATAAACGTGGATCAAGTTCGAGTATATAGCCTAAATAGTCTATAGTATACGAATATGGTTGGACATCTTATTTTGGGGACACTATGGATATGACCCGCTTTGTAGTTAGTACAAACGATGTGATCCTGAATCGTTCGTGTAGAGACATGAAAGTGGGGGCATCCTATGTAAAGAGTTTACATAAGACTAGAACCATAGAAATAGTCACTTTAAGTTATAATACCGTTAACTTTAATAAAAGTGACTATTTCGTTTATAGATATCCAATGTAACTTAATCTTAATTCTGAGCTAACTATGAACTTTTGTTCACACGAAATTATCCTTAGATCTGCATAGGTGAGTGCAGCTCAATGGTGCTGGCTCAATAAGCCTCCCATTTTAGGGGTAAGATAGGGTGGATAGCTAGGGACATAGGGTGCAAGACGGAATTTGCTTCTACTTACTATAGGGATAGTAGATAGGTTGTCCCTTAAGGACTGAATCCAAGCCTTAAACAAGGGGACCCACCATCTTATTGGCTAGAGAGGGATTCAGTTTAAAGTTGGACCTTAAACCAATTGTTCAATAGTGGATCAGTTGGGACTTAAGGAGCAAGATGTAGACTCGAGAGTAAAACAGTACTTTGACCCAGCCGAGATTACGAACAACCTGTGAAGGCTTAACTTACTTATCTTGGTTATATCACATGGACACAAATATATCTATAGTGAGGAGAGTGCAACTACGAGGCTTTAGTGGAATGACCCATTAGTTAACGAAGGTTGATTCACTCGGTCTACAAGAGTTCAACCAGTTAATCTCGGATCGTTGGAGCTCATTATCTATAGGTCCATTAGGTTCCTCAACTAGCTCACAAGGAATCAACTTAGAACATTATGATGAAATAATTCAAATTGTTCGAATTAGGTAAAGAGAGAGAAACTAACGAATATATTTGATATAGTCGTCGGTTATAAGCTTAAGATAGAGCTTCATGTTTAAATATGATTTAATATTAAAAATATAAATATAGATACATATTTGAAATCTCGAAATTGATGAAAATGGTCAAAGTTGTGAAAAGTCAAAATGCTGACTTTTGACCGACTTTATATTCAAATCTGATTTGAATTTTAGAGAAATGAATGCGGATTCATGCTCGGGAGGTCGAAATTAGTCAAGACGGAAAAAATGGTAAAAAGTCAAAATGTTGACTTTGGACTTCAAAAAATCAAACTTTGAATTTGATTTAAATATTAAATTACCATATTTCCCTTAAACTAATTTAAATAATAACACATGTTGAGATTTTGCAAGCTTATCACTTGCATGTGATATGCAAGTGGCTTAGAAAGAGGTTTGCTTGTAAAGAGGTTTTATGCAAAGGTAAAATGACTTTTTGATTTGAAATTGAAAATTAATTTTGTAATTGAGAATTACAAAATAAAACCAAGAACTCTTTTATTTTTTACTCTCAACAAAAAGATCTAAAGGTTAGGTTCCTCCAAAATATATCATCTCTCTCTATTTTCGCTACCATTTTGAGTCCCACAACTCGGTTCCAAGTCTAGAGAATAGCAGGTAAAGTCTAGTGGTCGTTTCGACTTCAAATTCGTGAAGAGAATTCAAGAGAAGAAAAACTTCAAATGTAAGTTTTTCTATCAAACTCATCTTTGTTTATATTAAGGTTATTTTGCATGTTGATTACTAAATTTTGTTTAGTTACAATTAGAGTAAAGTTTGTTCATTTTTTTCACTGCGCATGTCTACCATTTTTAACAATAAACACTTCCACTTCTCAATTTTGGACATGGGAAAAACAAGAAAAGTATTCTTTAAAACTTTCTTTGTGAGATTTCCGAGCAAACAATGTTTATTTGAGTGTTGTGATTCCAATTAGTTTTCAGTGCAAAACTGATTGAAGAACACGATTGTTTTATCCTGAAGACGATGATGCTCATAAATTTGTTTGTACAAAGGAGCAGAGCCGGGAAACGCCTTAAAGAAAGTGAGATATGCGACTCAACCTTCTTTCTTAACTATTTTCTACTTTGCAGAAGGCGTGTTGACAAGAGACTTTTTTACCACGCAAGCTAATCATTAGGTTAATTGATTGGTATGCGACAAGTTTATGTGAGCTGATCCTTAGGCATTCTGATCAAAATACAATGAGAAGAAGCACGCGTGTTGTCTAAGCAGTTAGTCTAGGCGTTAAGGCTTCTCAACGCATTACTCCTAAGCGATTAGCAACAACAATTTTAAGACTTTTTCTTTATGCTACGATGATTGGATCATTCCAGAGCGATGTGATGTCTTCCAACCTCAACTGCCCATTTCGTTTTGAAGGTGCACATTTCAGCTTGGAAGCAAAAAATACTTTTCTTCCTAACATTGAAGAAAGTTGCTATCGCCTGTACCACTGAACAGCCAAATGTCTAAGAATCCAATCTAACGGAGGAGAAACTTAAGAGTCTTACCACGTGGACAGAGACTGACTTCATATGTAAGAACTTAATCTTAAATGGACTTGCTGATGAGTTGTATGACTATTACAGCACTATGTTAAACGCAAAAGAGGCATAGAACGCGTTACCAAAGAAATATGACACTGAAGAAGCTAAATCCAAGAAGTATGCGGTAAGCAGATACTTGCGTTATAAAATAACTGATGACAAATCCATGGAGGCTCAATCACACGAGATACAGAAGATTGCACATGAGATAATCAGCGAAGGTATGCCACTTGATGATCAATTCCAAGTTGCTGTTATTATTGATAGGCTACCCCCACTGTGGAAGGATTTCAAGAACACTCTCTAAGACACAAAAAGAAAGAATTTTCGTTGGAGAGCTTGATCAAGCCTTTAAGGATAGAGGAAGAGGCGATAAGACATGATCAAAATGAAGACATGAACGTGATTCTTAGAAAGCAACCTACTGTAGTTCTGAAATTTGACCTGAAGCCGAAAGGAAACAAAATGAAAAGAGTCCCTAACAAACAGAAGAAATCTCAGAAGCCTCAGTCCAAAAGTACGATACAAATTGTTTGTTATAATTGTAATAAGCTTAGACATTTAGCTAAAAACTGTAGAAATGGGAATCGTTTTGCTGTGCAGGTGAACCTAGTAGAAGAGGGTTTAGTAGCTATGATTACTGAGGCTAATGTGATTGGGGGGTTTGGAGGATGGTGGTTAGACACTAGCTCATCTCGCCATGTCTGTCATGACCTTAGCTTATTTAGAAAATATAATGAGACTAAGGATAAGAATATCCTTCTAGAGATCACCACAGAACCAAAGTGGCCGGCATTGGAGAAGTAGAACTGAAATTTACATTTGGCAAGACGCTTGTGCTGAAGGAAGTTCTGCATACTCTTGAAATTCGAAAGAATCTGGTCTCAGGAAATCTCCTCAACAAAGTCGGCTTCACTTAAATAATAGGATTGTATCTCTTTTCCTTAACCAAAAATAATGTATTTGTGGAAAAGGGTTACACTACTGATGGCATGTTCAAGTAAAATTTGGAAATGAATAAGAAATTATCTTCTACTTAAATGTTGTCTACTTTTAATTTTAGCATTCTAGACTTTTGTCATGTTAATAAAAGACTAATTAGCAACATGAGTAGGTTAAATCTTATTTCTAAGTTATCTTTGCATGACTTTGAAAAATGTGCATGTTATAGTCAAGCTAAGATAACTAAAACTTCGCATAAATTTGTAACTAGGATAATGGAGCCTCTAGAATTAATTCATTCTAATTTTTTTGAATTCGATGACATGTTAACGAGGAATAGTAAAAGGTATGTTATAACCTTTATAGATAACTGTTTCGACTTTACTTTTATTTATTTGCTTAAAGTAAAAGTGATGTCTTCGATACGTTTAAGTTATGTATAACTAAATTAGAGAAGCGATTTAACAAAAGGATTAAGAGACTTCGTAGTGATAGAGGAACTGAATATGATTCAATTGCCTTTAATGAGTTTTATAACTTAAGAGGAATAATACACTAAACAACTACACCTTAATCTTCTGAAATGAATGGAAAAGCTGAAAGAAAGAATAGAACTCTAACTGAGTTAGTAGTTGCTATCTTACTTGATTCAGGAGCAGCACCATCTTGGTGGGGTGGGGTGAGGAAAACAGGCGAGGAAGAGTAGATTGGAAAGACTTCAAGGACATTTTCAATGGCAAGTACTTTTATGAAACTTATAGAGATGAGAAAATAAATGAATTTCTCCGCCTAAAATAAGGAGAACTTTATGTTGCAAAATACGAGAAGAAGTTCACAGAGTTAGCTAAGTATGCAATGGTGCTTGTCGCCTTAGAAACTGAAAGGTGCAAGCAATTTGTGAATGGATTAAGAGGGGAAATCAGAACTCCTATCGTGTCCATTACGGTAAGGAATGACTATGCGCAGTTGGTAAATGCAGTCCTGTGAGTAGAGAAGAGTTTAGGTGTAAAAAAACCAAGTTTTAAATTAGACAGAGAAGAAGAAAAAGTAAATATAAGGAGTAAGAGGACCAAAACCACTGCCAGCCAAGGATCACGTTGGAGCAGCGTTCAAATGATTAAGTGTAATGACTGTGGTACGAACCATACAAAAATTTGTAGAAGAAAAAATATTACTTGTTACCAGTGTGGTGAGAAAGGGCATTACAAGAATGAATGCCAAAATAAGATGAAAATGGGTGAAGGAGGTTCAATACAAACATAAGTGGGTTCTCACTCGGTACAACAGACTACGCGAGGAGACTTTACTTTTGATAAAGGAAAGCTAGTATTAGATGTAGAATTCAAAGGGAAATAGAAAAGGAAAATCAATGTAAAAATAAATTATAGCTTGGTAACTAATTTTGTAAAGTTGTAACTACAAAAGTTAGGTAATGAAGATAGTATTTTTTTTTTTTTAATTTTGGAGTTATTTATTGTTGTCTAAATACTGAGGACGAAATTTCTTAAGAGAGGAAGAATTGTAAGACCCGCCCCTAAACTAAGAAATAAAAAGTAAAACTTTGACTAAGTGTCTTGAAACAGGCATTTGGATACTATACGCAAGAAGAGTTTGGTGTCTTAGTTAGTGTGCAAAAAAGAAGTGGCAAAACTTTTTGCAAGATGTGTTACTATGCGATTAAGGTGTTATGCGTGAAGGAAGACTAGGCGATAAGAAGTAAGAAAAAATTTCCTAAGTGTTTTAATGGGCCACGTGTAGAGTTTAAGTTAGGCATGATTAAATTAAACCTTAAGCTTACATGTGAACAAGGGCAGGAGCTGGCAAACGAACAAGAATTTGAAAATGACTAAGCTTGTTAAGGAGTAGTATAAATAGAGGTTGATGCCAAACCATTATTTATTGTTACTTTTCTCAATTCAAGAGAAAAGTTTAAAAGCTGAAGTGCTGCTAAAGTCACTATGCGAGAAGAAGAAAAATTGAAGCAATTATGAGAAATGATGTATTCGTAAGAACTGATATATATTTTTTATAATACAATGATGTTTACAAAAGGGTATTTTGTGAAAATAATTTCTTAAAAACCTCACAAAGTCTGGTAGACTTACGTTTTTAAATCTCATCTTTCAGGAAGCAAGCGTTAAGGCCAAGTAAGGAAAGTTAATGGGATTGCTAGGTAAGAAGAGCTGTCAGACGTTTTAGTTTAAGTTTTAAGTTTGTACTTGTGTAAACTACAAATTGTTGTTGTCACATCCCACCCCGAGCACCTACTTCCTTATCTTGAGATATGGTGTGATGTTATCTGAAGCCGTTCACCTCTGGAACAACGTCAACCAATCCTTAACATTAAAACGTGAAACATTTAAACAACGGATGACTTTATACTTAAAATATACTTTGAAACCGTAGTGTAACCCATTTGAATTTTCTTTTATGAATACCAATAAAAATTTATCAAACATGAAAGTATAAACTCTTAAGTAAATATATGGATACTTAAAGTAAAACTATTCCTTTTATGATTGAAAACTAAGTTGTCCTGGTAGCAATATGTTAAGCATGCGGAGATCCACAATCTGTACCTAAAAAGAGGAAAAACGCTGTGAAAAGTAAGTTGAAAGACTTAGTGAGCAACAATTTTAGAAAATAGGTTTTCATAAACAGTTTTAACGTAAAACAGGATTTTAAATACATTTATCAGTAAACAGTCATTTCATAACTTGATACTTGAAACATTGAATATTGGTATTTTCAAAGACAGTCGTCCGTAGCCACAGACAGTATTTACCCATTCGTTCGAAGACGGAACAACCGTTGGGTAGCTAATCCTCTCCTTTAAGGCATAAAAATATACACTTTTTGATGGCTCATAAACTATAGGCTCATCAACCCTACCATCAGTATGGAGTTAATCACATGTATACCTCATGATATATTCGGGCATGGAGAAAATATTTGAAAACATTGAAATATTTTCCTTGAATTTGATCATGAAATCATTCAAACATTGTATAACTTGAATAATAGTTCATAAACATTTATCATAAATCATAACTTGAAATCATGCTTTATAAATCATTTTCACAAGCAATTGTTTGTAAAGCTTGAAACCATGTTGAATAAATACTTTAGAAATCATGGTGTTACTCACTACACTTGACTAGAACATTGATCGTAATACTCCTCTCAAGCTTCCTTGATCTAAAAATTTCACAATCAATCCTTAATTAATCTCTTGAACATTAAAATATCAAAACTTTCCTTAAATTTCTGAAAAATATCACAACAGCTCAAAAACAGCCCAATGGTGCATTACATGGTAGATAGGGTTGGCTACACGCGCATGACTTGAGGCATTGCCGCGTGCTAACCTCGTTGAGGTGGGTCGTGCGCCGCGTGGTAACCTCGCAATGAGGGGTGCCGTGCATGTCCTTGCCGCCTACCCAACACACCCATAGTGTGCCTTGCACGCGTTATGCTCCTCACATCGTGCGTGCTAACCTCTTAACGTAAGGTCATGCGCGTAGCCTGGGCACTTTCCTTGTAGCTTGGCTATGCCATGGCCTTGTCATGTGTGTGCAAGCTAACCAAAATAACCTCTAAACCAAAATGCCACACTCATCTCACCCATGCATGCAAGCCTCTCGGCCACTACCTAGAACTATGTTTTACTTCCAGAATTATGATTCAACTTTGAAAACTCATTACTTCAAATCCATAACTCTTTTGATAAAACTTCCTTCTACAAAGTTTCTCTAAAATGTCTTAAATTTTATACCTAAAATATGCACAGAAAAATTTCAAGAAACACGTTTCGTAGCCTTCTATAATGCACCTTGCTCAAATTCTCCAAGAAATTGACCTTCTCGCCTTCTCTTAACCAAAATGCCAATCTTCTTAAATCCAAATTGAACAGCAGCCCTCTCACACAACCTAGACTCAATTTCTGGATTTTTAGGACCAATTTGAGTGATTTTTCACGAGTTTGTTGTGAGGAATTCATTGTTGAAGTTGTCTATTTATAGAGGTTCTTGCATGAGATTAAGTTGACACTTAATCTTGATTAGACTCACCTCTTAAGCTCGTGATTACACCTCAAACCTCTCCTCTGTTGGAATTTTTTATCCTAAAACTCGTAGCTTGTAATCATATTCTATTCAATAAAGTCGTTATTGAGAAATTGAATATTATAATCTTAAATCCAATAAACTAAGTTCCGAGGCTATTTTTTAGTAAACTTGAACTTTATGTGGAGACATAAACGTGGATCAAGTTCAAGTATATAGCCTAAATAGTCTATAGTATATGAATAATGGTTAGGCACCTTATTTAGAGAAACTATGGATGCGGCCCGCTTTGTAGTAAGTACAAATGAGGTGATCCTGAATCGTTCATGTAGAGACATGAAAGTGGGGGCATTCTATGTAAAGTACTTACATAAGAGTGAACCATGAAATAGTCACTTTTTCGTTATAACACCGATTACTGTTTAAAGCTGACTATCTCGATTAATGATGACCTAGGTACTTAATCTTAATCCTGAGCTAACTATGAACTTCTGTTCACACGAGATTATCCTTAGCTCTGCATAGGTGAGGGCAGCTCATCAGCGTTGGCCCAATAAGCCTCTCATTTCAAAGGTAAGATCAGGTGGATAGCTGGAGACATAGACTGCAAGACGGAATTCACTCCTACTTGCTTTAGGGTTAGTAGATAGATTGTTCTCTTAAGCACTAAATCCAAGTCTTGAACAAGGGGCCCCACCCTCTCATTGGCCTAAGAGGGATTAAGTTTATAGGTTAGACCTTAAACCAATTGTTCAATAGTGGATTAGTGGGACTTAAGGAGCAAGATGTAGTATCGGGGGTAAAACGGTATTTCGACCCAGCCTAGGTTATGAATAACCTGTTAAGGATTAACTTACTAATCATGATTTTATCAAATGAACACAAATATATCTATAGTGAGGGGAGTGCAACTGTGGGACTTTAGTGGAATGACCCGTTAGTTAACGAATGTTGATTAACTTGGTCTAAAAGAGTTTAGCCAATAAAATCTTGAATCGCTGGAGCCCATAATCTATAGGTCCATTAGGTTCCTCTGCTAGCTCATATGGAATAAACTTAGAACAGTGTGATGGAATAAGTCGAATTGTTTGAATTGGGAGACAAGAGAGAAACCAACAAGTATATGTGATATAGCCGTTGGATTTCAGATTAGAAATAGAGCTTTATGTTTAAATGAGATTTAAATACTATAAATATGAATACGAATTCATACTAGGAAGCTCAGAATTGATGGAAATTGTCAAAGTTGTAAAAAGTCAAAATGTTGACTTTTTTACTTTGAAAAGTCAAACTTTGACCAGTCTTATATTCAAATATGATTTGAATTTTGAAAAAATGAACGCGAATTTATGCTCGGGAGCTCAAAATTAGTCAAGTTGGACAAAATGGTAAAAAACCAAATTTTTGACTTTTGACTTGAAAAGGTCAAATGATCATTTTACCCTTGAACTAAGTTAGTGAAAAAATCCAACATTTTGTTGGATAATCCCACTAACACATAGTGGGATATGTGGCTACATGAGATGTAGACACCTAGCCCACTAAGTTCCACTAATTGTTAGTGGATTATTAGGTGTTGAGATTTGGCAAACTAATTACATGCAATCATTTTACGAGCTATTACTTGTAAAGCTTGAAACATATGTAACAATATCATTTAGAAATCAATGTGTTACTCACAAGCTATTGCTTGTGGAGCTTGAAATCATGTTCAATAAATACTTTAGAAATCATGGTGTTACTCACAATCACTTGAATATAGCCTTGGTCTCGAGAATTCCTCCTTGTCTTGAAAAATTCAAATTTTATCCTTAATTAATTCTTTGAACATGAAAATATTGACAAGTTCCTTTAAAATTCTAAAAAATATGAAGACTCCTCAAAACAGCTTGAAAACGGCTTAACAGTGTCCATCGACATAGTGAAAGGGGTTGGTCGTGCATGCATGGCTTGGGGCCTGTCGCATACTAATCTCACAATAGGTTTGTCGTGTGTCGTTTGCTACCTACCCAGTGCCCCTCGCATGCATGAGGTGCATGTTGGTGCTCCCCGCATATTGTACGTCGTGCTAACCTCTTAAGACAGGGGTCATGCACACAGCCTAAGGCATACCTCGTTGCTCGGTTGTGCCATGACCTTGTCATGTGTGTGCAACCTGATCTAATATAACCTCTATGACTAAAATGCACTCCTGTCTTGCCCATTCATGAATGACTCACAACTACTACCCAGACACTGTTTAAGTTTTAAAATCATAACCTATCTTTGAAAATTTATAACTTATAATCCATAACTGTTTTGACATAACTTCCTTTTACAAAGGTTCTCTAAATTGAGTTAACTTTCTTGCCTCAAAATTTTAGAATCAAATTCCAAAAAACGAGTCCTATATCTCACTTGGAATGCACCTTGCTCATATTCACCTGAGAAATGACCTTATCGCCTTTCGTTGATCAAAACACAAAACGCAAACTTCCTTTAATCCAAAACGTACAGCAACCCTTTTTCACAAACTAGACTCAATTTTTGAACTTTTAAGACAAGAATGACTGATTTTTCACGAGTCAGTTGTGAGAAATTCAATACTGAAGGTGGCCTATTTATAGAGTTCCTTGCATGTGAATAAGATGACACTTAATCCTTGATTAGACCCACGTCTTAAGCATGTACTTACACCTCAACAACTCCTCCAAGTTATCCTTGATCGTTAAATTTATGGTGACATGGTGATGACACTTGGATTTACTTTTAATCGAATGCCCTAATCATGCCACGTACTTGATTCAAACACATGGCTAACCTCCTTGGCCTTCTCGAATAACCTTGGCCGCACAACCTCTCCTCGTCTAGCCTTCCTCACCTAGCTAACCTCTTATATATACCTAGCCAAGCGCCTAGTCAAGCCTCAACTTCAAATGCATAGCCTACTTCCTCGCATCAAGCCTTCCCCGCGTGCACATTTTCTTGGCCAACTAACATCTAATGGAAAACCTTCCTCGAGTAGCAAACCAATTGGAAAGATAACCTCTTTGGAGGTTATCTCGGCTAGCTTGGCCGCCCAATGTCAAGTCTTAAACGTCTAGCAAACTTTTCTTTGTCGTCCATACAACCTCTAAACATCCAATAACCAACCTTTTGACACTTCGCCAAATTGCGCAACTTCTCTCTTATTTTCAAACCTAAACTTAATTTCCAAATATTTTTACCTTCTTTTCCCATAAATTTCATTTTCCCTTGTGTTGTTTTTTTAAAATGAAAACTTATGCTCTATTAACATTTTCATGAGAGGTTTTGATAACATATTTACATATTATGTATTTTTATAAAAACTATTGTTATTATTTAGTCAATTTTGATAAAAGTTGACTTTGACGATGTATAGGGACTAAGATTGAACAAATCTATAAAAAAAATATACGAATCAAAATAATATTTTAACCTTCTTTCTAATAGTGATGAAAAAGTAGTGAAACTTAATAATAACAATCTTTTAAATTCTTTTAATTTAACAAATAAGCATTAAGAATCGAGATCGAAAGTTAGAATATATTAAAAATTCGAGATTGAAAACATAAATCTTAAATTTAGTGAACAAAATTGAAACATAACTCAAATGGCAAAGGCACATTAGTAATAGATTAAAACATAAGAACTAAATTGAAATCAAAGTCAAAACTTAAAAACTAAAAGTTACTATCCTGTGTGGTGACCATTTTTGTCTTAGTTTTTGTTGTTGTTAATCGCCTAGAAGGAGTAATGCGTTGAGAAGCCTTAACGCCTAGACAACATGCACGCTTCATGTACTTGTATTTTGATCAGAACGCCTAAGGATCAGCTTACAGGAACTTGTCACATACCAATCAATTCCATTATATATTTATTTCAACATGCGCGCCTCTTGTCAACACCCCTTATGCAAAATAGAAGTAGTTAAGAAAGAAGGCTGAGTCGCGAATCTCGATTTCTTTAAGATGTTTCGCAGCTCTGCTCTTTTGTGCAAACAAATTTATGAACCTTGTCATTTCCAAGATAAAACAGTCGTGTTCTTCAATAAGTTTGAAACTGGAAACTAATTGGAATCACAACACTCAAATAGACATTGTTTGCTCGAAAATCTCACAAAAAAAGTTTTAAAGAAATATTTTCTTGTTTTTCTCACACCCAAAATGAAGAAGTAGAAGTGTTTATATAGTGGGAAAACCAAAAGTGAAGTTGGTAATTAAAGAGGAGGTTTTAATTTTGGAAACGTAATTAAGGAAAGATAACGTTGAAATAAATATATAATGGAATTAAAAATGTTTGATTCTTATATTACAGATACAAATATGGTGTCACTATTACATCATATCTGTGAGACCCGTACTTAAGTTAAAGACTAGTTTTAACTAAGTGTTTAAAGAAAATGCGTTTTGAGAAGTCTACGCGATTAAAAGTTGATAATTAAGGTAGTTCGTGAGAGAGGTTAAGAGGCAAGATTTTTGAAGACTAAGTGTTACTATGCGATTTAGGCTCTTCGCGAAATGGAAGTCTAGGCGATAAAAAGTAAGAAAAGTTCCCAGAAATTTCCTAAGTATGCTTGATGGGCCACATCTAAAGATTAAGTTAAGCCTTAAGCTTACACGTGCACCACTAAGGGTAGGAACTGGCGAGCTAATAAGGGCTTAAGGGTGATTAATGTCACGTGTGAAGTTTTGACCCCAAAAATTGCCCCCAAAATCACCCCAATACGTGCCACGACTCCTTTAGCATGGCAAGGAGTAGCCCCAATGTGGTCTCGAGACAACCCAAGGCAGACCACAACACATGCCCACGACATCGGCAGGCACCTCTTGAGGACAGCTCACAGGCCCCGCACGCGTGCCACAACAAGTGCCCATGACAGCCCGTGTGTCAGCCCACCGACACAGCCCCATGGCACGCTCAGATGCCATTGACACGGCCACAGGCGCCAGGTGTCACAATCGTAGCGTTTCAACCTTGAGACGGACGATTGTGCGGCACTTGTTCTAACTCGATTAACAAGTCAGCCGATCAAAATCCGAAAGTTGTGGGTAACGTCGACGTATGTCGTAACCTTCCTTAGGTTCTTGGGAAATATGTTTATAAAACGTGGGAAAGAAAGAAATACATTGAAATAGACGTTACAATAAGCATTAAAAACTGTTAATTGCAAGGAAAAAAGGTTGCTTGCAAAGAGTACAACTAATGCTTGAGCGGAGATTCAACTAGTATGCCTCCTCTATAGTACATTTTTAACATTTTCAGCTCTGGTAGGCTTGCATATGAAAATGCCGAAACGTCACACCCAAGCTTTATGACTTAAAATGAAATGCAAACACCTAAACTAGATATGGGGCTTAAAGATAAGATAAACTGGGGGTAATCGGAGCATATAACCATAGGTAAACACACCTTGGAAAAATATGACCGTGACACACTCCCCCACTTAAACAGTTTACGTCCCAGTCGACTGGCAAAGTTGGAACCCTTCGATCTTCTGCCTCCATGCTTCACGATCACTGGTACGTCTTCTACTTGTTTCTTCCACGGGGAGGTTCTTACACTTCGCCTTGAACTTGTGTATCCTCCCCTCGTGGGTCTTCTACTTTTCTCACTTCCTTAGTGAGGGCTTCTTCTGCTTCTGCTTGTCCCTCGTGTCTTCTCACGAGGTAGTGATCTTGGTGTCTTCATAACTGGGTCAATTTTAGGTCGCCGCTTGACAATGACCCGGTCTCTCACACGAAAATTTAAGGGGCGATATTTGTTATCCACCCACCTTTCCTGCCGCTTTGAGGCTTCCTCTCGATCGGCCCAAACGATGTCTGGCTTCTGCTTCCACCTCTTGGTAATGTTGCGAGCCTGTGGATTCTTATCAGCACATGAGGGGTCAACAGGGCAAGACTGTATAGAACGTCTGCCACAACCAATCTCAAACTGGTTTCTATCCGTTGACGAACTCATTGTAGCATTAACACAAAATTGGGTTAGGTTCCACAACTGAACCCCATTCTTTTGTTCCTCCTGACTGGTCTCAGCCAAACTCATATCAACTTCAGTGACAAAGTTTTTCTGCAAGGATTCCCTTGATGCATTCGACATTGGGCCCTCAATTTGACGTGCCGGTATACGAGTCACCACGTACGGAATCACATGACCCTTTCTCTGACTAAGGGCACCAGCTGCCCGGTTACTCGTTCCTTTCTTTGGTTTTGACTCGAAGTCAAGTTCGAGCAGATCTCTCTGCTTCTTTGCTTGACTCAAAGTCCATTTCGATTGAGTATCAACGCAGTTGCTCATAACGTTATTCGTCTCCCTTCAATGTGTAGATCCTTGGGAACACTGTCTCCCACCTTTCAGACTACGTACCGTGGCAAGCGTTCCTTCCCCAAACATCGCATAACTACCTTCTACGGTATTTTGTTTCTGACTCTCAGATGTGACAGGGTGTCCATTCTGCACTAAGACGCCACCCGACGCATGATTAGACGCCTTAACATAAGCTTCAATAGGTTGAGTCCCACTCACGGACCCAAAAGTTGGTTCTCTCCTCGGGGCTTGCTTCAGGACATGGTTGTCGGCACACAACTGTCCATTCGCTTCCTTCCGTAAGATGGCTTGAGCTTCATACAGAGCTTTTGCAGGTCTAGTGGATCCTGCACTCGACAATCTCTGTGATTGTTTCTGGAGTCCAGTTGACTCTAACTACGCCATACGACAATTATTCTTCATAGGCAATTCTAACATGGGCAAACTATCACGTTTCCCATCACAACATTTCTCCACGACACACCTGGTGTCTTCCTGAACACGGCCCTCCCTCAGTTGCATGGCCGAGATCATTCTCAGTCCTTTGGGTTGTCGAAGGTCTGTCTGCACAACGGTGGGGGTAGACCCCGTGATCACAAGACATCTAGCTGTAGGCATCATGATCACTTGATGTCCTAGAAGGAATTCCATTACGAGTACTATATCACAGTCATCCATGAGTACGACTACGAAATCAAAGAAACAGCTCCATCCTTCCAACTGTATCATCGCTCGTTTCACTACTCCACCGACGGGTAGAGCTGTAGAGTTTACGGCCTTCATTTTTCCCGTATCCTTCTTCCATTGAAGGTTTAGTCTTCTGGCCTCGGCCACCGTTATGAAATTATGAGTTGCACCGGAGTCGACCATAGTGCTCCTTGCATGCTTTCGGTTAATCCAGGTGTCAACATATATTAGGCCCCCTTTCGTGCTTCCACTTGTCTCCCCCGCTTTCTTCTGGAGGGACGACAAGAGTCTTATGGCTCCCATTCTGACATTTTGAACTTCCTCCACTTTCCCATCTTCCTTCTCTGGTTGACTCAACTTGTCATCTGAGTCCGCGGCCAAAGAGGCCTGAAAGGTATAGAAGGCCGCTTTATCTGGACATTCCCTTGTCCGATGTGACCCATTACATATATAGCAACTGAAGGGATGATTCGACGTGTTTGGACTATCACGTCTTTTCCAGGTGTCCCCCGTGTTGGATTGGGAAGGCTTGCGGTCTCTACCGGGACTTCTGTTTTCACTGGCAGCCTTGGAGGAATTCGATCGACTGTTCCGGCCTCTTCCAGGTGAAGAGCTTTGATGACGTCTCGTCTCTTGAGTGTCACTAGACAGATCGAACAAACGTTCAGCTATTGCATAGGCTGATGTGAGATCTTGAACTTTCTGCTCATACAGCTTAGTCCTTGCCCACGGCTTCAGCCCTTCGACAAAACTGAAGATTTTGTTCTTCTCGGTCATATTGGATATGTCTAACATCAGCCCCGCGAATTGCTTCACTACTCCCGAATGGTTCCAGTGTGCTTTAATTCTCGCAATTTCCGTCGAGCCAAAATTTCAACATTCTTGGGGAAAAATTGCGAGCGAAGTTCTCCCTTCAAGCTGTCCCAAGTGTCTATTGTGCAACGCCCTTCCTGAATGTCAACATATCGGGACCTCCACCATAACTTTTCATCTTCAGATAGATGCATGGTCTCCAATGTCACTTTGGCTTCTTCCGTATTAGTATTCGTAGCTTTGAAATACTGCTCAATGTCTAAGATAAAGTTTTCCAGTGCTTTTGCATCTCTTGCCCCACAGAAGGGCTTGGGTTCTAGGATCTTTATCTTGCCAACTGTAGTTGCTCCTCCAGCTGGAGCTTGATTTTCCAACGCTCACATTGTTGTAAGGTTCACCTCTACGATTTCATTTCTAACGACATCCAGAGTGGCTCAAAAATCCTCTGTCATGCCGTTTATCATTTTCATTATATCCTTCTGGGAGTTATCTAGCTCAATAACTCGTTCTTCCATATGGGCAGCAGCGCCCGACGAACTGTCCTCACGCTCGTAGGTGACATTTTCAGTTCTCCTGATTCGTGACTCTAACGTGTCAACTCTAGCCAACAAATCTTGTATGGGTAATCCATCCAGGCGACCGGACACCGCATCAACAACATTGGCTCTCTTGGAAACTTCCTCAAACCGCTTCTCAAGAAATAAGATGGAATCAGGAACTTCCATCAGGTGGAGCATCTGCTCTTCGGTCTCCACCAATCGTTCATCATGGGTCTTACCCGTACGTTTTGCAGCCGACATCTTGTGTCTCAACTGTCACTCAGCCAATTTGGCTCTGATACCACTTGTCACAATCGTAGCGTTTTAACCTTGAGACGGACGATTGTGCGACACTTGTTCTAACTCGATGAACAAGTCAGCCGATCAAAATCCGAAAGTTGTGGGTAACGTCGACGTATGTTGTAACCTTCCTTAGCGTTCTTGGGAAATTTATTTATAAAACGCGGAAAGGAAAGAAATAAATTGAAATAGACGTTACAATAAGCATTAAAGACTGTCAATTGCAAGGAAAAAGGGTTGCTTGTAAAGAGTACAACTAATGCTTGGGCGGGGATTCAACTGGTATGCCTCCCCTATAGTACATTTTGAACATTTTCAGCTCTGGTAGGCTTGCATATGAAAATGCCGAAACGTCACACCCAAGCTTTATGACTTAAAATGAAATGCAAACACCTAAACTAGATATGGGGCTTAAAGATAAGATAAACTGGGGATAATCGGAGCATATAACCATAGGTAAACACACCTTGAAAAAATATGACCGTGACACCAGGCACCAGCGCCCACCATCAGGCCCATGCGCATGGCCAGGCGGCAAGCCAAGCTCCCTCACCCACATCCCCGTAGATGGCCAAGACAGCAGTCCACGCTCGCCCAGGCATTCCGCGCGCCCATGCCCAACCCTGCGCGGGGCCCCCAGCGCACGTGTCCGTGTCCGCCCAACGTCCAGACGCCCAAGAACCTCCTAGAAGCTTCCAAAAGGCCCTAAACACGCCACGAGCGTGCAACATCGTCCATGCTTGGCCTAGACAGTCCCAGAAGCCTCTAGAACGCCTGAGACAGTATTGGAACGTGCTGGAATGTTTGAGAAGCTCCCAAGAAGACCCCAGAACGTGCTGGAACACTTTAGAAGGCTATTATGACGGTCAGGAAGTGTCATGAAAGGTCCAGACCACTCTAGAATGTTCTAGGCTTCCTTGTAATGTACCAAATGTGCTTGTAACTTCTAGAAACTCCCTTGGCCGACCTTCTAAGGCCCAAGGTCGGTGGGAAAGGTCTATAAATACTTGGAGAGGGCCTAATTTGTACCAAGCTTGGCAAAGCCTTGCGAATTGGCATGTCCTAGCCAAGCAAGGCCACCTTGCCTCACCTAGTCTCCTTGCCCATGTCATCCCATGGCAAGAGACAACATATTTGTACCCAAATGTGTACTTACTCATTCTTGGAATGTAATGTATCAGTCCCAAGATGTATCCATCCAAGCTCCCTTATTCTTCCAACCTCTCTCATGTCTTGCAACCAACTTAATGACTTCCGCTGCAACACGTTATCGTAGTGCTTGGAGCACTACCTCTTCCCAAAAGGCTTACTTGGCTACGAGGACGACATAGTCAAGCCAAGTACCGCATGGTTGGTTAGTTGAGAATCTTAACCACGTGACATTAAGCTTGTTTAAGGATTAGTATAAATAGGGGTCCTCAACCAAAGTTTTAAGTATTGTTTTCTTGATGAAGTGAAGAGAAAGTTAAGTGCTGAGGTGCTGTTAAAGTGACTACGCGAGAAGAGGAAGAAGAGAATGGATTATCGGGTTTAGTTCTGAAAGTGTTGTGGGTGTTTTCTCCAAAGTGTTTAAATGATTTCCAATTTTCTTATAAATTCTTTGATAATTTAAAATGATGATTTTAACATGAGTGTTTCTAAAGAGATTTCTAAGTTAAGCTTACACCATGATTAAAGCATGTTGTGTTATGTTTAAAGCATGTTTATGTGATTTTAATGATAGAGAAATGATGTTCAAACCATTAGTCTACTTCCTAATGTTGAGCTAACTACTATGTGCACATATGGAGTAAAGGCAGCCATCAATAAAAGATGTGCATGGTGAGGTGCGTGAAGGGATAAAAGCCCTATGGCAACGGAAGAATTTAAAGAACCATTACTCAATTTAATTTGGAAATCTTAAAATACCGGTACATTGGCAAAATTTTAGAATCAAAATTCTAAATAAATTCTAAGCATGCTTTTAAAGATAAGATACGAGAACTCACTTTCGATGACGTCTCTGAATCTACAAATCACCGAATTGGAGACACCACCCGTCGGAGACCTTCCTATCCTCTGGGATGAGATTGGTTTGTGGGAACCAATTGGGATGGGAAAAGATTTAGAGATATTTGAGAAAAACTCTTTTGCAGAGAGAAAAAGCCTTAGCTTTTTTTTCTTAATCAACTTGGCTTTAAAAGAAAACTGTTTTCTTCTAGATATTTATAGCTCTCTTTCCTTCTTGGAACAGGAAAAGGAGTAGGAGAGAATCACGAGATTCTATTATCAAATCTACTAATTAATTAACAATTAATCAATTAGTTAATAATTAATTAACAATTAATCAATTAGTTAATAATTAATTAAATCATATTTAATTAATATTCCATTCAAATCTTATTTGAATAAATATCTCTCCAATATCCTATAGGTTTATATAATTAATTAAATCATATTTAATTAATATTTCATTCAAATCTTATTTGAATGAATATTTATGCAATATTATTTTATACATTTAATTAAATCAAATTTAATTAAATAAAACTAAATTATTAATTAATTCTCCAATTAATTAATAGCTAAGTTAAATATCTTATATTTAACTTAAATTAAATTTGAATCATATTCAAATATAAGCTTCTATCATAATTAATAATTTTAATATGAATCCAATTCACATTAAATTAATATTTGAACTCATTCAAATATTTTATCTCTCATAAATTAATTTTGAATCATATCCAAAATTAAATTTATATAATAAAGTTTCATAAACTTTATATTATAATGTAACACTATACATTAAACTAATTCCCAAAGTAAATTTGAACATTTCAAATTGCAACCAATATAAATAAATCTCATTGTCCTTTACGAGCTAGGAAGGGAACCTAATGGACCTACAGATCAGAAGCTACAACGATTTATGATTAATTGGCTAAACTCATTAACCACATTAATCAATATTTGTTAACTGTGTGTACACTCCACTAAAGACTCACAGCTGAATTCTTCTCACTGTAGATATATTTCTGTGTCCACAGATATAGACCAATAACAGTAAGTTAGTCCTTCACGAGTGTTCGTAACACCAGCTGGGTCAATTTACCATTTTACCCCTGGGTTACTTCTAATCCTTAAATACCAATGCTCCTCCAATGAACAACCTGTTTATGGTCCTACCAATAAACAAAAACCCCTCTCGTGCCATAGAGAGGGTAGGGCCCTTTGTTCAAGACCTGGAGACACCATTTAAGGGAACATTCATCTACTTACCCTAAAGTAGGGAGGAAGTGAATTCCATCTTGTGTAATTATGTTCCCAGCTCCTCACTCGGTCTTGTCCCCAAAATGATAAGCTTATTGAGTCGGCGATTTGACCACTCTCACCCGTACAAATGAAAGGACAATCCCTCGTGAACAAGAGTTCATAACACACTCAGGATTAAGACTAAGTTACTTAGGTCATCCTAGTGAAATAGAAACATAGCTAGTTAACGGAGTTACATCTAGTGGTTACTATTTAGCGGTCCGGTCTTATGCAAATTCATTGCATAGGACACCCTCACTCGCATGTCAATTACACGAACGCGTTGGATCATTGCGTTTGTATAAAATACAAAGTGAGTCATATCCATAGTGTTACCAGATAAGGTACCCAGCCTTATCCCTATACTATAGACCCTTTAAGTTGATCTTGAACATTGATCTCTGTATGTCTCTACATACTGTTCAAGACTCATTAAACAGCTTAGGATGTTAGTTTATTGAATTTGGGTTATTAAGACAAAACTAATAATTTAATCAATAACAATTATTACAATAATAACACTTTATTAATAAAGATCAATGGATTATATTTACAATTTACGAGTTTTAGGACATAAATCCCAACAGTGCGATGGGTCAATGTATAATGATGTGCATTACCCTTCGGTCTGAGCAACAAAGATGAACATGTATATTCTCGGATGCTGTTGTTACATTAGTCTAAATGCGAAGTAATGAGACTTAGTGTAGAGAATGATTCGAGACCCTTGGCAAAAAGAATGATTGTTGACTAATTAGTGTATATGTGAAATGTTGAACTAGTGTGATTATTAAGCAAAATGGTGTTTACAACCAAGGACGTACGCGGGATGGGGTGTGACAATATCACCTAACCATCTCGCCTAGGATGGCATATTGCGTGTGGAAATTAGTGGATCTAATTGCCTAGCCATCTTGCCTAGGATGGCATCGCGCAACTTATTTTCTTATCTTCTCTCCTCTCCAAAATCACATTTGGATGAATATTTTGTAATAGTGACATCTTCAAAAAATTTCGTCAACAATCCCCCTTTTGAAATTTTTTTACTATTAGTCCCCACTTGAAAATTTTTAAAAAAAATTTCATTGAATAATGTCTATTTATATAATACTATGCTTAAGTAAATGTGTCTAATGACTTGAACCTTTACGTAGTAACAATAGTTTAAATTATAGTAAAGCAACTTGTAGTTTTGAACTTTACCTCTAATAAAATTGCACACATAGCATTATTTGAGTGAAGTTCTAAAATTGCTCATGCTTTAAGGCCTTGCACGTATATCTCAGTTAGTGGACGCTCTAGGAATTTGCTTAGAATCCCATAGGAAGTAGACTTCACTTCCACATCCACAAAGGTGAATCTATCAAGAGTACTCTTATAGCTAGGAACCCTACTTGACATCAAGTATAAAATTCATTAAGAACTATGTCTAACCTTTTTCATATGTTTCAGGATGTCATGCTAGTTTCTCAATCATAAGAATGGAACTTCTAGGTATTTTAACATGGTTCTCTTCATATCACTTGTGATCAGTTATTACCCATTGACTTGTTTCTTAGTTTCTTCAGTCTTTCAAGTTGGGTTTACCTCATAAGTGATTTAGTTTTTGATAGGCTAAGTTCAATTCTTTCTGAGGTTTTGAAAACATTCTCTCTTGCAAGTCCTTTCATCAAAAGATCAGCCAAGTTATCATCAGACTGTACATAATCCATTATCATTGCACAAGTAGTAAGAAATTCTCTAATGGTACTATGTTTATGACATATCTGTCGTCTCTTACTGTTGTAATAACGGTTCTGAACTTTTGCGATAGTTGCAATACTATCATAATAGATTAGTATGGCTGGTACTGATCTTTTTCATGTGGGAATCTCTGATAGCAAGCTTCGGAGCCAACTTGCTTCTTCACTAGCAGTAGCTAGTGCTATCATTCCTGACTTCATCGTTGACTGGACTAAAATAGTCTATTTCTTGGATGTCCAAGCAACATCTCCAGTTGTTATATTAAAAATATAGCCACTTGAGCCTTTGAGTCATCTGAGAGGGAGTTCCAATCAGTATCGCAGTAACTTTCTAGTACAGCGAGAAACTTTTCTTAGTGTAATCCTAGGTTTTGTGTTTTCTTAAGATATCTCATTACTCTTTCTATAACATTCCAATGTTCTATTCTAGGTCTGCTAGTAAACCTACATAATAAGCCTGCAACATAAGCTATGTCTGGTGTGAAACCCAAAATTTCTTTAACCTTTGGAATTTGTTAAGCTTAGTCAAGGTCGAGAGAAAATGAAATTTATGGTAAAAGAAGGTAAAAATATTTGGAAATTAAGTTTAGGTTTGAGAATAAGAGAGAAGTTGAGAAATTTGGCTAAGTGTCAAAAGATTGGTTATTGGATGTTTAGAGGTTGTATGGACCGCAAAGGAAAGTTTGCTAGGCGTTTAAGTCATTACTAACTTCTCTTGCTCTTTTAAACCATCATTCTTCGTATGAACAATGTTAGATGGGTGGGGTTCGTTAAAAAGTTCGTCTGAAGTAATTCTCAACTGCTCCTCTTCAGGTGTCATCTCAATGACCGCCTTAATTATCAACTAGAAAAAGAAAAGGCAAATGTATTTAGGCCAAACAAAAAGGCACAAAGTCATGCTATCTACACCACTATTAGATAGTTACTATTGCTTGCTACTTACCATTGGCGAGTCAAACACCTGGCTTTATATAGTATGGGACTTTGGTGATTGTTGGTACACCCACCTTAGCATTCATGGTATGGCATCACGTTTACTTTATCTACACCACATTCAGTGATGGTTGGTATAGACTCATATGCCCAAACTTATTCCACATTTGACAAATAAGTTTAGCAAGTGCCTCGGCATATATATATATAAATATATGCATAAGTTTGAAGTAGGAAGTAGCATATGTAACGCATGCGAAAATCCCATGATAGTATATTTCGTCTTAGTTAACTTCTTTTTTCTGTTGGCATGTTGCATGTTCAAGGCTCTTTTTAAGACACTAAGTGTGGATCCGAAAATAATCTCACCCCAATCATAATTGTCAAATGTGTTCCAATCATCAGCAATCTTTTAAAAAATTCGATCCACTTTGGTTCGCCTATCTTTTCCTAACAAGGATAGCTCTATAAAGTACACCAAAGCTAATTTGACCATATCATTGTCATCACCCTCGTATACAAAAAATATGTCATCTAACTCGCTTACATAAATAGACTCTTTGTCTTTGAAGAACTTCTCCAACAATCTACTATTCCCAACTAACTGAAAAACTCCTTTTTAAGACCCCATAGACATGTTACAATGTTAAACTCCCTCCTACCAAAAGTACACACAACACCTCTTAACAAGAAACTTATATGATCATTCCCTTCATCTTCCACCTCCCTTAATAATAAGTAGTGGATGAGTGGCCTATTAAAGAAAAAATTTAGATCCAAAAAGTGGTTGAACTTTGTTTTCCTAAATAAGGCTAAATGGTCCAGTTTGAGTTTGGCCTTAATATTACGTGTTGTATTTTCTAAATGAGACAAACAACTTACTAGAGCCTGGAAATGATGGAAAGACTTAATATTGTACATGGGTTCGTCAGTCGATGTCGATGTCGATGTCATACTAAAGCATGAACCAAAAAGGAACAAATGATATATAATTACATAAGAGACTTAATATACATACATAAAAACACTCCATACATTAGGAGGGGTAGCAATTTGATTTTGAAATGCATAGTAAAAATTTGAAATGTGCGAGATACGTGCGAGATGTGTGCAAGATGAAACATAAGAGCCTAAGAGACTTACTAAATATGCACAAAAATACTTGAAATGACTTAGGAGGGGTAGCAATTTGATTTTGAAACTCATAGTGAAAGTTTAAAATGTGCGAGATGTGTGCGAGATAAAATATGGGCCTAAGAGACTTACTAAACATGCACAGAAACACTCCAAATGATTTAGGAGGGGTAGCAATTCAATTTCAAAATGCATAGTGAAAGTTTAGACTGTGCAAGATGCATGTGAGATGCGTGCAAGATAAAACATAAGGGCATAAGAGACTTACTAAACATGCATAAAAACACTCTAAATGACTTAGGAAGGGTAGCAATTTGATTTCGAAACCCATAGTGAAAGTTTGAAATGTGCGAGATGCGTGCGAGATATGTTCGAGATTAAATATAAGGGCCTAAGAGACTTACTAAAAATGCATAAAAACACTTCAAATGGCTTAGGAGGGGTAGTAATTTAATTTCAAAATGCACAATGAAAGTTTGGAATGTGCGAGAAGCATGCGAGATGTCTGCGAGATAAAACATAAGGGCCTAAGAGACTTACTAAACACGCGTAGAATCACTCCAAACGGCTTAGGAGTGGTAGCAATTTGATTTCGAAAATCATAGTGAAAGTTTAAATATGCGAGATGTGTACGAGATAAAATATAAAGGCCTAAGACTTACTAAACATGCTAGAAGCACTCTAAATGGCTTAGGAGTAGCAATTTGATTTCAGAACGCATAGTGAAAAATTGAAATGTGCGCGATGCATGCGAGATATGTGCGAGATAAAACATAAGTGCATAAGAGGCTTACTAAACCGAATTGATTGCATTCCTAAATATATATTGTAACACCTTGAACAATTTCTAGACATATATAAACATTGCATTTTTCTTTAAAGTATGTAATACTTTGAAGGAAATAGATGCTTTGAGGTTGTCTTAATTATAAAACATGGCAGATAGTGCTGATTTCACAGCTATTTTCTTCTAGAAATCTATATGAATGATCATATATCATCTTCAAACCTAGTAATAATAGTGAACTGAAAAGAATCTTTCTCACTCAAGCAAATACCAAGAACTTGTAACAAAGTTTTTCTACTAACAAGGTTGCCCAACGTCTCCTTGAGAAGCTCTAAAATGATGCAACAACTTATAGGATAAACTAGTATTGAAATTTCTAAGCAGTGCAAAACTACTGACACATGATGATGAGGCAATTCAGGCAAAAGGAAAGACCAATCCATAAAATCAGAGGCTAAAAGGGATTAAAGGAAAGTTCAGTCAGTTTCAGTGGAATCAATTCCAAGCCTATCCAAGAAGAAGAAACTATAGGATTACTAGTAAGAGAAAAGCCTACCATTTAAAGGATTCAACACATATAGTTCAAACTACAATTTCATATCTTTCACTTTTGCTAAAGAAATTGATCCTATTCAATGCTACCTAGTTTCAATTTACAAAAGATCCTATTGAATGCTACCTAGTTTCAATTTTCAAACAGGCTAAGAAACACCCAACAACTATCACAGATTTATATAAAATTATATATAAAAAAAGTACATACAAGAGGAAATCACCTATTGAGATTTGGCGAAGAAAAGTCGAGATGAGAGGTTTCGACTACCACAAGAAAGTTCCCGCGTCCCAACAAAAACTGAAAACTACAATGGTGAACATTGATCCTAGAGAGACGACGTTCAACAAATCAACCAAAACTAAACGTTCACCGGAACGTTTGGGTCCCAACAAAAATTGTAATGGAGAGGTGATGAACGATACTGGAGTAGAAGCGGAAAAGCTCAAAATTTTTTGGAGGAGAAGAATGTGAATGTGTTTCTTTTATTTCTTTCTTTACGTTTTGTTTTACTTTGAAAGAAGGGAAGAGAAGTTAAAATTAATGAATGGTAATTTAGATAATTTACCCTCAATTTGTCCTGAAAATTAATTTATCAAAATCAATCCCAAAAATCTTTTATCCCTCCAATTTTGGCATATTTTTGGCAATTTTCAATATTTTGATGTTTTGTTACCTTCATAAAAATTAACCGTATTTTAACCTAAAATTAAAATAAAAATTTTACCACATCATTTCTAATTTTTTTTATATATAATAAAAAGAAATCCTTAACATCAGCATCATGGTCATGAATTGATCATACATACAAGGAGTGTAATCAGATTGGATTGGGTTGGGAGACATTCTCAATCCACAACCCAACCCGTAAAATATGGATTAGGTTGGGTTGAAAATCGAACGGCAAGGAGAGGGAGGAGACAGACAGTGAAGACAGAAGATGAGGGATGGACGAAGGATCGAACGACGTAGACAGTAGATGAGGAATGGACGGTGGAGAGGGGAAGATATCCGAGAAGACAAACGAAGAAGAGAGAGGAGATATGAGAAAACGAACGACCGACAAAAAGGGAGTAGATCTAAGAAGATGAAGGCGAAGAGGGAGAAGATATGAGAAGACGAACGACAGGGGAAAAGGGAGGTCTGAGAAGACGAATGGTCAGCAAAAAGGAATGAGATTTAAGAAGATGAACGACGAAGAGGAAGAGATCTGAGAAGAGAGGCAAAGTGGAAGAGACATGAGAAGACGGCGCACAATCTGAGGAGGAGAAAAGGGAGGAAAGGAAAGCAATATAAGGAATACGCTTATTAACCTAATTATTTTTTTAAAGTTTTATTAAATAAATAATAAAATATATAATAGGGATATAAATATAAATATATATATTTATATTAATTCGAGTTGGGTTAGGTTGAACTGAAATTTTCAACCCTCCAACCCGAGACCCAACCAAACCCAAAAAAATATAGTTTTTTTAACCTAATTCAATCCACATTTTAACTTTAACTCAACCCAATCCATATAATAGAGGTTGGGTAGTTGAGTTGTTGGGTTGACCAATATTCTTACACCCTTAATACCTATGTCAGCCCACGATCAACCGATGATGAAAAGTTGACTGCCACGGTTTCCAAAATCTAACGGTCAAGTATTGTTAGAGAAAATGGTTGCATGTAGTACCGAACGCAGAGAATAATGGGTTACTTCGTGTTTGGCCGATCTTTCCATCTTCTTTGAAGCAAAGAGAAGAGGAGAGAAGAGAAGGGAAGGCAACTGAAAGCGAGTTGTTTCCACATCCAATCACTCACCTCATTTTCCAATCCAACTTCAAAATTCCTCTATTCATTTAATTTTCTCAAACCCATCTTTCGTTTCAACGAATTTCTTTTTCCTATTTCTCTGATCTCGATTTTGATCTCACGATCTCTCCAATCTCCTTCTTATTTCTCCATGGAGCAGCAGCAGAAGACGCCGAAGAATCAAGAAATCCAATATGATCACGAAGACAATGAAGCAATTGAGCTTGTTCTCTTTCAAGTTCCGGAATGTTATGTCTATTTGGTGAGTCAAATTATGCCCTGCGCCTCTCACACAAATCCAGGTTCTTAGTTACTTATGATGCATAATTCTTAAGCTTTCTGTGGCCTTCTTTTGTGATTACTCAAATGTGAACTCGTTGTTAGCACTGTACTTGATTGTATAGTATACTCTTGGGAATTGCTGATATCATGTTTTGGCATTTTTTTTGTGCATTTTTCGTATCGGTATCTTCCCTTTCTTGTGCTTACGTCCTATTCGTACGTTTGGAAATCATGCAATTGAGGTACCTTCGTTATGAAGATGTTTCATATCTTGTTGGTGCGTGTAATTTTTGTTTGTGGTGCTGCGTTTCTGTATCCACATTTTGCCTTCTTGGTGGATGACGTTTGTATGAAAAATGTGAGAAAACTAATGTACTGTATTTGCTGGTTTTTTACTTCTTTAGAATCTAAAAATACAACATATTTTTTTGTGTATGTATGATGGTATTAGGTTCTGTTTGTTATTTTATGTCATCAAATTACCTGGTTTTCTAGTACTTAATTTGATTTTTTTTATGATTTCCTGCAGATACCGCCAAGAAAA
Source organism: Cucumis hystrix (assembly GCA_025688845.1). Lineage (NCBI taxonomy): Eukaryota > Viridiplantae > Streptophyta > Magnoliopsida > Cucurbitales > Cucurbitaceae > Cucumis > Cucumis hystrix. Next base: position 20,771,759 of record CM046893.1, read on the forward strand.
ACTGCAGCTTCCTACAGGTTTTAATTGTTCCTTGTTAAACAAAGAATAATACAATAAATTGCAATATGTTCTAGATGTCGGACAGAAACCTTGTTGTTGAATAATATTGTGCCTCTATATCAAATTGGTGATTTCATTATTTGGTTTTCCAATATAATGTATCTGCTGTTGGCTTATAATTCCTAATATAAGTTATAAGAGAATATAATGAGTAAAAGAATTTGAAAGTACATAGTTAGATCTAGAAATATCTCCCAAGACGTGCATTTGTTCTTTGATGAGTCTTATGTGCTTTTCATATCCTCATACTAGTACAACTTTTATTGCACTGACATAGTTTCTGGCCTTTACTTTAAAATATATGCCCACTCAAACTCAATAGCTGTTCATTATTATCTTTGGTAGGGCCTGTCAGCCCCTAACTAACACTGAATAATGGGAACACAAAGGACCACACTTTAGAACTGAAGTGAAAATGTTACACACCACAATAATAGCTTTTAGCAGTCAAGAGTCACTGAACTGTTGTCTCTTACGCTTAGTGATTATGATCATTCTAGTTATATTGAGTGACTAACTGATACGACTGAAATTAAAATGTTCCTTGCCTTTCAAACATGTAGAATCTCTACCTCACCTCAAAAGAAAAAAAAAATAGTGGCAATAAAAATAAAGTTCTGTTTATTGTTTTATTTCATTTTACCAATGGAAGCTCAGTTTCTATTTTTTTTATATATAAAAAAAGTTATCTATTCATTACAATGCAAAATTTGACATTATTATGAATATTTTTTTTGGAAGGAAACAGACATTTTGTTAACATAATGGCATTATAAAAGAGGGAAAAGTCCTATCTGATGGATGATGAATTTTTTTTTCAATCGGTCATGATAATAGATTTGCTTAATTACAAAAAGGAGGACCCAATTTCCACCAACTAAGGAGACAATAAAACGATAGATGTGAGAAAACCCAATCTAAATTGAGCCAAGGAATCTTCTCTTCTTTCTTCTAAGGATGCCCAGAGTCCCGAATACTTCAAAAACAAAGTCCCAAAAGGTTCTTGCCTGTTTGCACCAAGTAAATGGTTTTGGGATTCCTCATTTTTTTTATACAGAATGCAGCAGTTTAGTGAGATGGATATCCGTGGAGATCCTTTTTGAAGATTTGTCTTGTTTATTAAGACACAAATGGTTCAACTGCCAAATGAAGAACTTCACCTTTTTGAAATATGGACCTTTCCAGATGGAGAGGTAAAGATCTGTGCAGCCAGTATTTCCCCGTTGATGATAGGGATCTAATGAGAGATTCTGAAGAAAAAAATCCCTTCTTTTTTCAAATGCACAAAAAATTCATGGATCCATTTAGAGTAACCACATCAAGAGCATCGATAACATTGGTTGATTGAAGATCATAACACGATAGTTTTCTTTTTCCTTCCTTTTTTTTGGTATGTTTTGTGTGTGAGTATATATATGGGTCTACATTGGTTTGTCCCTAGCTGTGAAGAACAGATGCTTAGTTTGATAATATATCTTTATATCATATTTGATGTTTTATAAATCCACCATGCATGCTCCTATCTAAAAAAATCCACTACATACGTTCACCATTTATGGCTTAGTTATGAAAATCCATTATGTACTCGTCATCTATAGCTTTGTTTTACACTTGTCTTCTGGTTAACTTAAGGGCTGATGAATGGGATGTGAATAAATGGGCTTGGGAGGGAAAACTAAAAGTCCTTAGCAAGGGAGAAGAATGCATTATCAGACTTGAAGATAAGAGCACAGGTGAGACCATCTCTTAGTTTATTCCTACAAAAGTATTGCGTATCTGTAGTATTAAAATGGTAGGTCAATTAAATAATTGCTGATTAGGTGTAGCTGGTGTGCTTCTAAAGACCAACTGATTATTTTTATAATAGGTGAGTTATATGCTCGGGCGTTCTTGAGAGATGGAGAAAAGCATCCAGTTGAACCTGTAATTGATAGCAGCAGGTTGATTTCATTTTGAATTGAATTCTAATTGATTTAGTTATAACATTCTTTGTTGGCCTAACCTTGTATACCTAAATTGCATGTTTTGTCGAGATTGCTAGTCCAAGTAACTAACTGCTGTTGTAGTTGGCGTCTAAAAGTTAGAAGTTCAGTTGTTCAGATGGAAATATTTATTGGCATTTTTATCTTATTTTAACGCTTATTTAAAGATGCAATGTTTGACTATTGCAGATATTTTGTTCTTCGCGTGGAAGAGAATATTGGTGAGATGACCATCTTTTCCACCCACATTTTCGATCTAATAACTTATCTCATTATAGAACACTAGCTGGTTCGCATTTATGTGTAATTTTTAATCTTTGGTCAATTTTGTAATTCATTCTTCACCCCCTGTCTCACGTGACCTGATGTTCACTCGTTGAATCAAGCAATAACATAAAGTAATACCACAAAATGTTTCAATGAAGTAATTCCTTCTCATAAAATGCCATCTGTCTTCATTCTTGCATGAATGGGGCTGAAATAACTGTAATGGGGTATTTATTTGTGAAACATGCGACGGGCTAACACTTGAGTAATCAATAAATGTGAAAGATCTATATGTATGTATATGCAGATGGTCGCCTCCGGCACGCATTTATTGGCATAGGATTTCGAGAAAGAACCGAGGCTTATGACTTCCAAGCAGCTTTGCACGATCATATGAAGTACATACCTTCTACTTTGCCATTATTTTATTTTTCATCTAGTTGATCTTCCTAAACATAGAATTTGCTTGGGAATCTTTGAATGTTGATTTGTTCTACCATTAGTAAACCTAATGCACTTTTTACATCCATTTTCTGGAAAAAGATATCTCAACAAAAAGAAGAGTGCAGAAGAGATGGAACAACAGTTCCAGAATACATCCTCGGTTGATTACAGTTTGAAAGACGGGGAGACTATAGTACTTCAATTAAAAAGCAGAGTAAGCTCATTTTCAAGTCGTTGGTTGATTCATTGTGATTTATCTCATCTTCACTTTCTTTGTTATCATCACCAACAGAAAAGCACTAGCAACATCAAGAAGTCTACTGACCTGGATCATGTGAAAGTTTCCTCATTAGAAGAAGGCAACACAAAAACAGAGTCAATTTTTTGTATCAAACCGCCTCCACCTCCTCCAGCTCCACTTTCACCTGTTGCATCCCAAAAATCTCCTAAAAATCTACCACCAAATATCAATTTGGAAGAAACTTCTAAGCAAAAAGATTTGGAACCTGCAAAAGAAGACACCAATGATGCTGAAGTTCAAAGCACACTTGATATACCTGACGACGATTTTGGAGATTTCCAGACAGCTGGGTGAGATGACATGGAACTTTGTACATTCTCAAGTACTCATCGATCTTCGGTTTTCAGTAGATTCTGCGCTACAAATTGTTTAGTTTTTACAAGTGATCTTATGTACTGTTGTTAAACCTGTGTTGTGAAATTAGCTTGAAGAGTTTCCAATAAAGAGTGATCCCAAAATTATGTGATGTTACCATTCTGGGTGGTTCAATTATAAATGTGACGAAGCCAAGTGAAAGGGACAAAAGGGAATATGGAATATCGTAGAAAATTCTCTCAAGTTTTATCTTGCTGCCTTTTCATTTCAATCCTGGATCATCAATTTAGATCATTTGTTTTATAGCTACTTTTTTATAATTCCATTTAAAATCAACTCAAATCTACATTAATTTATTCTCTAAAAATCTCACTAATAATTCAGTGGCTTAACAATAGTATTAATTATAATGTATTATTCTTTCTGAGTTTGAGAAAAATGGAGGAAGACGGTCAATGGAAAATCTAGATAAATAGAGAGAATGTAAATGAAAAATAACTTGGTGAAGACAGGCTTGGGGAGATGAAATTTCTTCAAACTAATGCATTTTGTATTAAAGGGCCGACAAATAACTTAACAAATTAATTTATATTAAAAAGAGCTTAACTTAAGGGCCCGTTTGGTAACGTTCTCGTTTCCTGTTTCCTGATTCTGTTTTCATTTTTCAAGAAACGGGGGTGTTTGGTAATGTTCCCTGTTTCTCATTCTCAAAAAAAGTAGAAACGTTTCTCATTTTATAAGGAATTATTGTGAAGAAAAAAAAAAGTAGTTTCTCCCGTTCCTGTTTCTCAATTATTTTTATTGGTTTCTTTTTTCTTTTTCTCAATTGTTTCGATTGGTTTCTTTTTTCTTTTTCTCAATTGTTTCCATTGGTTTCCTTTTCTTTTTTCTCAATTCTTTTTATTGATTTCCTTTTCTTTTTTCTCAATTCTTTTTATTGGTTTCCTTTTCCTTCTTTTCAATTCTTTTTCTATTTCATTTTCCTTTTTCATTTTCTTCTTGTGATTTCCTTTATCTTCCTCTTATGTCCATCTTCTTCTCCAAATAACCAGTCTCCACGTGGTTTTCTTTTTCTTCGTCTTATCTCCATCGTCTTTTCCAAATAACCATCATCTTCCTCTTCCTCTCATCATCTTCGCTGTCTTTCTCTTCGCCTCTCATCGTCTTCCTCTTCGCCCCTCATCGTCTTCCCTCTACACGACGCCTTCCTCTTCGCTGGATCTAGGTTTTCCTCTTCCTCTTTACGTGAATTATTTTTTCGCAGTGGGTTTTCGCCGAATTTGCGGGTTTTTGTCAGATCTGTGTTGTAGCTTTTAGTTTTTGTCTTCCTCTTTTTCGTGGGTTTCAGTCCTCCTCTTCGTCGTGGGTTTTCGTCTTCCTCTCGTCGGCTCTGTTCTTCAGATTTCAATCTTTATCTTGTTCTCCATAAAATTACAAGAAGACCTTCCTATCTAGGTTTGATAACTTTTTTATGTTTAATGGAGGACATATATTTTTGTTTGTTGTTTAATTGAATTAAATTTGAATAAAATAAAATAAATATTTCAAAGAAAATCAAGAAACAAGAAACAGTTATCAAACACATTTTCTATTTCTGTTTCTATTTTTCAAGAAACAAGAAATAGAAACAGTTACCGAACACATTCCTGTTTCTTGTTTTAATAAAAGAAGGAACGAGAAACCGGGAACAGGGAACAAGAAACAAGAAACAGGAAACGAGAACGTTACCAAACGGGTCCTAATTTTTCTATGAGTATCCACAAGAATTGTGGTTCCAATACCCATAGGCCATAACCCCAATTTGTTGTAAAAAAAAAGGGTTTTCTACACTAGTAGTCTATTTAAATAGACGCAATTACACTAATAACCTAAAGTTGCCATTTCTTTTACAAATAGCCTAATGAATTAAGATATTACACAAAACTTAGATCCACTTTGCCAATAAAAAATACGAAATGATACACATCTATCTATATCTATAGTATATATAAATATTTCAATGTGAAGAAACTTTTTTCTCTCCATTATGCCCTTGAGTTTAGTTCTATGTTCCAAATCACTCTTTGGTTTTATTGTAAATTCATTTTTAATTTTATTTTTTTGTAATATAAATAATTATAACAGACCCACCCTCTCTCACTACCTTTTGAATTAATTATACTTAAGTTTAGTCGAATTAAAATATGCGATGTAAAAAGTTAGAATGCAAATGGTTTTTCATTTAGCCATTACCTTTTTAATTAATTATACTTAAGTTGAGTGAAATTAAAGTATGGAGGATGTGAAAAGTTGGAATACAAATGATTTTTCATTTCATTTTAGAAATTAATTCGAAAGTTTACAGAAGGAACATAGAGGTTGGGCGTTTTAGCTAACGTTTAATTAATTCAAATGTTTAGCTGGTGAGAAAGAAGGAACATAGAGGTTGGGCGTTTTAGCTAACGTCAAAAAGGAGTTTCTCCTAACTCACTTGGGTGTTTGCACTAAAATTGGTCTTGAAAGTTCATAATTTGAGTCTAGTTTATTGAAGAAGGTTGTTGAACATTTTGGATATGAGAAAGTTGGCATTTTGGATAAGATAAGGCGAGAAGGTCAGTTCGCTAGTGAAGCTGAGTAAGATGCACTCCCAGAAGGCTACAGAACGCATAATTTGGCGTTTTGATCTAAAAGTTTGAGGACAGAAAGTTAACACATTTTAGCAAAACTTTACACAAAAGGAAGTTTTGTCAAAAGAGTTACGAATTTTAAGTTATAATTTTTCTAAGACGGGTTATGTAGTATGGGCAAGAAAGTAGGCGAGATGGTCCAAGTTAGCTATTCGTTTTGGACAACTATGTGGCATGATAATTTGAATGATTTTACTCTTAAAAAGTTTTTGTTTTGAGTATATTTTCTATATTGGGGCTGCTCGTTTAATTTAGGAAAGGGAAAGCTGAGTTTGAGTTAAAAGAAGAGAGGAAGGTCATTCTCGGGTACGAACTGAACAGTCTTTACTCCAAGGAGGTTACAAGATGCATTCGGTTGAATCTTTCACTGAAATTTTGAGGTAATATTATTAAGGCGTTTTGCAACAGCTTTGTAGAAGGAAATATATTTATTTGAGTTATGGATTTTAAGTTATAAGGTTCTAAAGAAGAAGCTGAGTTCTAGCCAAGAATGAGGTTTTGGGCAGTGGCCGAGTTTAAGAAATTAGCATGGCATGTTGGACATGCGTTTTGGTTTTAGAAAGGTTTTTCTAAGTATTTTGGGGCTGTGTTTGATGTTTTAGAATAAAAGGGAGTTAATTGGAGTTATTTTCCATCATTTCAGGACAAGAGAAAATGGGCAAGTTTGTCGACCAAGGGTTTGATCTGCGATCTGTGAGTGAAAAATGAGTTTACTAAAGTTATTTCAACTTTGATTTATGAAATGATTTCTAAATAACGATTGTAATATGTTTTACAAGCTATTATTTAAGTATGCTTTTAAGTGAATCTTATTTCAATTTATCACATGTTTATGAAAAGTGTTAAAGCATGATATTTAGAAAAGTATTCTAAAGCATGAGTTTAGAAACGTTTTTAGCAAGCATGTGTGTATATGATTTACAAGAAATGATTTATGAAAAACATGATTTTAATAGAATGTTTTTACAGAGAAAATCATGGTACTTTATATACCGAGTTTTCGATGGTCAATGTGCACAGCCAGGGGTATAGGGCTATGCTGACCACTTAGCGGCTGCCACCGAGTTTAGACAAGAATAGTATGATTAGTGCTCTACTATCTTGATCGAGTTCAGGTAGGAATAGTATGACCAAAGGTGCTCTGCTATCATGACCTAGTATTTAATCGAGGTTTAGTAGGATAGTATGACAGAAGGCACCCTACTATATTGTTTATGTTTTTTAGGGTATAGAGTATACAGAGCTAAATGAGTATTTAAACGTTAGAAAATGTTTAGTTAAAAGAGACTTCTTAAAAGATTTTACGGCATGTTTATAAAATGTTTAAAGTATGATTGTTTTAAAAGTTTGTATTATAAAACCATCACTCACCGGGCTTTTAAGCTCACCATTTCAAAAATGTTTCACCACTTTTCAGGTAGAGGTTGTGATCTGAGAACCTGACCGTTGTCTTCAGGCTGTTGTGCAAACGTTGTTGATAGTTAGTTTTTAAGGGTCAATTTAATCTTATCATGTACATGGTTTTGCATAAGTTTAAGTTGTTTAATTTTTGTTTGGTCTGCAAGTAAAGTTTGTAATAAATGGCATTAGGCTTCGACTACTTGTTTAAACTTAAAAAGTTGTTCAAGTTATTTCTCTTATTTTTTGCTGCATAAGTTTTAATTTATGTAAGTTGTAAAAAAATAAAAAATAGTAGTTAGGGTGAATTGATGTTGTTGATCAGAAGATTAATGACATTGGTTGGCTTCACACCACGTCTCGGGTGGAGCAATTAGCTGCTTGGGGTGGGGTGTGACGTGTTGAAGTCGTTTCTAAATATGATTTGAACTTTGAAAGCAACCTAACAAAGTTTGGGTGTATGTTCATAACTTATAACCCACTAAAAATTTCAAAGAGTCATGCGAAAAAAAGTACTTCATGATCCGAAGTGGCAACCAATTGTGCAAGTGCAACAAACTTAGTATCAAAAAAACCTAAAATGCCATATTGTAAGTATCACTTCAATTTTCAAAATGACCTAACTTTGTTTAACTGTAAGTTCGAAACTCATAGCCTACAAAAAAATTTAAATAAGAGAAAAAAAATAGTGAATCTTATCTTCTTTTGAAAATTCACAGTTGATCCAACAATAATTACAAAAAAATTGTCAGAGTGGCCGATAGGACAGGACCCCTGTTTTGGCTTATTTTGAGAATCTTATCTTCTTTTGAAAAATTAAAAATACGATAAGATTTGTGGGACCAGACCCCACAATCTCTTATAAAAAACAATAAAGAAAGCAACTACTACTACTACTACTACTACTACGAGAATAATCATCTGTTGTTTTTGTATTTTTGCCTATTTGTAGTTTTGCCTATATGGGTCTTAGAGAGTATTTTTTTCAATTAATTTAGACATTAAAAGTTTAAGAGTTTTTATCTTAATAAGATTCTAATTTTCTAGTGCGAGAATAAATAAGAATGCTAAAATTCTACAACACTAGAACACCAAGCTTACCAACGGTCTTATGATTGCACTGCCGGGAACACAAGGTTTACCAAAGTGCTATTCAGTAGAAATTATGAAGCACTACTCGATTATTATCACAAGAGATACTTAGAATATTATTAGGACAAAACTAATTCACCTTAATGTAAAATTAAAAGAATTAATACAATATTTCCTCATTTGATATTAGGCTCTGATACCATTACTCTGTGGGTATATGCATGAAGTGATAGTGCGAGGTGTGGAGATGAAGCATGAGGTGACAAAGAGAAGAGATATATGGACATGTGGCATGTTAATGTGTAATGAATAAGAAAGAGGTGACATGTTTATGGTAATTTGAGGGGATTGCATGGTTGATATGAAAGGTAGAATTGTGATGTTATGGAAACGTGGGTGTAGAATAAATGATATAGAAAATTAGGTGTGAAGTATGTAATTAAATATTGGTTATGAAAAAGAGAAATATAATAACAATACTTGGTTATAGGAAAGAAAATATATGATTTAATAATGAAAGATACTTAAATTATTAGGAAAATTGTAAAGTGGATTTGAAATATTAAAGACTTGCTTGGAAATAGAAGATTGAAAAGACGTAGTGTAGGGAGAATTTTAGAGCTTTAATTTAAAATAGCACAGTACAAGTTCTTCCAAAAGATGCCCTCCCTAATTCTCCTAGACTCCCTTTTATACACATGATAAGAGTTCGGAGTTGATTATGCACTCTATTAACATGACACGTTTACAATTTTACAACACACATCTCTATTTTACAAGACACGTAGACATACTATAAAAGCAAAATTACATGACACGTTTATTATTTTGTACAAGACACGACACATGCTTTAAAAGTAAAATTATTTCTTCATAGGAATTTTATTTTTGTCTTCAGATTTTTTCTTGATCGACTGGTTTTGTCTGAGTATGGATATGATTGAAGAAGTTGGCAAAATAATCTTGATCTTCGTCTTCATGAATATTAGAAGTGCTTTCTTCTTGACTCGTGGCAGATGGAGATGAAATATGTTGAATAATAGTATTAAGTTCGTCTTCATTTGTAACTTGAGCCATGGCGGCCATTAATTTTGCCTTCTGGGCTAAAAATTACTGGCTCTTTTGCAGATTTGGTTTCATATGATGAGGATATATGGAAAACCATTTTTCCACTATATTTTTTTAGGCGATAGCTGTGTTGAATTTTTTCCACCATTTAATACGATATGTGAGGAAAAGGTAGGAGATGCCATTGGTTTCTGTGATGGAGTAATTCCAATAGAAAATCTAGGCTATATGAAAATAATTTGGTATGGTAGAATAGCCTCATTTAGGTCAAAAATATCCCACCAATCATTAAACCATAATGGAAAATTTTGAATACAAGTTTTGTCAAACATAATGAACCAAGAATGATTCAAGTTATTTAGCAAAAATACATTGTACCAGGCTTGTTGATAATCAATATAGGAATAGTTTTGAGGAAGGAATTGATGTGAAAATCTTTTTTCAGTGTAAATACTTTGATTCCATTTGGTTGGAGTTAGGACTCACAAAATTTTGATTTTTGAAAAAGCTATTTTGGTAGGGTCTTCTTTATTTCTAGTGTGGGTTATTTCAATTGAATCGGTTTCCACTAGAATATATTCATAGAATAGACGAGTTTTATGAGGATGGTTTGGAATAAAATGAAAATTTGATGGAAATGTTTTTTGGACCGTTTCAAATATGGAATTTGCCAAATATTCAGGTTTTAGGATTGTGATAAAAGAAGTTTGAGGTTTGTTGTGGTAAGATGAAGTATGGTAATGTATTGTTCTTGATGGAATAATTTCAGAATTTTGGGAATTTGGTTTGGTGATAGCTTGAGCGTACGTAGTGGGAGGAGTAGATGACTCCTCTGTTTTGATTGTAGAAGGATTGATTGTTACCGTAGAAGGTCTTGAAGGGATGGAAGATCCCAAAAGCTTTATTGGAGAAGGGTTGATAATTAAGGCAGAAGGCCTTGAAGGGATGGAAGATCCCAAAATTTGAAACCTGCTGGATAATGGTAATTGTTGAGGTTTTTTCCCTTTCTGATCCTCCATTGATTGTGAGGATTCCGCTTGTGTAAATTGATATGCTTGGGAGTAAGAAGATTTAGTTTGAGGGAGAGTTGCTTGTTGTTTTTTCTCATTCTCATCCTTTTCTTTCTTTTCTCCTTTCATTGCTCTTTCTCTCTTTTTCCTTGTACGAATTCTCTAGTGAGATAATCAGGAAGAGAATTGGTACTGCCTTTTATAGCCTCAATTTTGAAATCAAAACAAGAAGTATTGCTTGCCATCTGGCAAAAATTTGTCTAGAAACTAAATTTTTAACATCCTTTTGAAAAACATCTGTTGTTGCTTTGCAATCAACATGTATTAAAAAACTTTTATTTATCAAATCACTCTGAAATTTGTTTGTTGATAAAACAATTGATAAAATTTCTTTTTTAACAGCTGAATAATTTTTTTGAGCTCCTAGCCAGATACCCGAATGATATCTAACTAATTGCTCTTGACCATTGATGGATTGTTTGAGAATGCCACCATATCCTATATATGATGCATCTGTTTCTACAGTAAGTGTGATGGAAACGGTAGACATGCGCAGCGGAATTAAGATCAAAATTTACTCTAATTACAACTAAACACTTTAGTGGTAAACATGCATCACAACCCTAAAAAGAAACAAAATAGGGTTAATAGAAAAACTCACCCTTGATGCTTTTCTATTATCGCAATCTTCTCACGTGCTCTTCACGATCTCCTCACGAAATCAAAACCGGGACTACCACTAGTGTTGACCCACTAATCTCCGGACTTAGAATCGAGTTGTGGGACTCGAATGGTAGAGAAAATAGAGAGAGAGATGGATTTAGGAGGAAGAATTTGTGAAGAGAACTTTTGGAGAGTAAAAGGAAAATTGGTTTGATTTTGCAATTCCAAATTACAAAATCAAATTTTCAACAAAAAAAACAACCAACACTTTTTATTTCCAATCCATTCCTTTTATAAGCAAACTACATGCAAAATTTGCATGTAGTGAGCTTCCACTCTCCACACTTGGCATATATATTACCAAGTAGGTGTCTCACATGCATGAAGTCATTTGTTATTTACATGCAATATTCTTCCAAGGGTAAAATGGTAATTTGACATTTAAAAAGTCAAAAGTCAACATTTTGACTTTTTACCATTTTATCTCTCTTGACTAATTTCAATCTCCCGAGTATGAATCCGCATTCATTTTTTCAAAATTCAAATCATATTTTAATATAAAGTCGATCAAAGTTTGATTTTTCAAGTCAAAAGTCAATATTTTGACTTTTACATCTTTGACCTTTTTCATCAATTCCGAGCTTTCAAATATGATTCCATATTGATATTTAAATCATATTTAAACATGAAGCTCTACTTAAGTTATAACCAATGACTATGTCAAATATATTTATCTGTTTCTCTCTCTTTACCTATTTTGAACAATTCAAATTATTTCATCATAATGTTCTAAGTTGATTCCTTATGAGCTAGCGGGGGAACCTAATGGACCTATAGATCATGGGCTCCAACGATCCGAGATTAACTGGCTAAACTCTTTAGACCGAGTTAATCAACCTTCGTTAACTAACGGGTCATTCCACTAGAGTCCCGTAGTTGCACTCCCCTCACTATAGATATATTTGTGTCCATGTGATATGACCATGATAAGTAAGTTAATCCTTCACAGGTTGTTCATAATCTCGACTGGGTCAAAGTACCGTTTTACCCCCGAGATTATATCTTTTTTTCTCTAAGTCCCACTGATCCACTATTGAATAATTGATTTAAGGTCCAACCTTTAAACCGAATCCCTCTAGGGCCAATGAGAGGGTGTGGCCTCTTGTTCAAGATCTGGATTCAGTCCTCAAGGGAACAACCTATCTACTAACCCTAGAGTGGGTAGGAGTGAATTCCGTCTTGCACCCTATGTCCATAGCTATCCACCCGATCTTACCCCTGAAATGGAAGGCTTATTGGGCCAGCGCCATTGAGCTGCCCTCACCTATACAAATCTAAGGATAATTTCGTGTGAACAGAAGTTCATAGTTAGCTCAGGATTAAGATTAAGTTACATTGGATATCTATAAACGAAATAGTCAGTTTTAAAAAGTTAACGGTGTTATAACTTAAAAGCGACTATCTCATGGTTCCAGTCTTATGTAAACTCTTTACATAGGATGCTCCCACTTCCATGTCTCTACATGAACGATTTAGGACCACATCGTTTGTACTAACTACAAAGTGGGCTGCATCAATAGTATCTCCCGAATAAGGCGCCCAACCGTATTAGTATACTATAGACTATTTAGGCTATTTACTCAAACTTGATCCACGTTTATGTCTCTATATAAAGTTCAAGCTTACATAACAATAGCCTTGGGACCTTAGTTTATTGGCTTTAAAATTATAGTATTAATAACGACTTATTGAATAGAATATGATTACAAACTACGAGTTTTAGGACATAAATTCCAACAAACTCCCACTTGGACTAAACTCATAGTGGGATAAAAACAAGCTGAATTTATTCATGAGAGAATTACTCATATGAATACAATAAACTAGGGCATATACCCAATAAGTCTCCCACTTGTCCTAGTTTACACATATCGTAGACCTAAACTTTGTAGGTGACCCTCAAATACTTTAGCAGTGAGAGCTTTTGTAAAAGGATCAGCAATATTTTTCGCAGAAGGTATCTGGGTTACTACAACGTCACCACGATGTACAATTTCCCTGATAAGATGGTACTTGCGTTCGATATGTTTTCCTCGTTTATGGCTTCTAGGTTCTCTTGAGTTTGCAACTGCACCACTATTATCACAATATAAAGTAATTGGCAGATGCATATTTGGAACAACTTCCAAATCTGTCAAGAATTTCCTTAGCCATACTGCTTCCTTTGCTGCTTCGCAAGCTGCCACGTATTCAGCTTCCATTGTTGAGTCAGCTATACAAGTTTGCTTTACGCTTCTCCATACTACTGCTCCTCCATTTAGAGTGAATACTGATCCTGATGTAGACTTTCTAGCATCTTTATCAGTTTGGAAATCAGAATCAGTATATCCAGTAAGGATCAAATCCTTAGTTCCATACACAAGCATGTAGTCTTTTGTTCTTCTAAGATATTTTAGAATATTCTTAACGGCTGTCCAGTGATCACGTCCAGGATTGGACTGATACCTACTGACTATCCCCACTGAGTAGCAAATGTCAGGTCTAGTACATAACATTGCATACATCAAACTCCCAACAGCGGAAGCATAGGGAATATTTCTCATATCCTCAACTTCTTTAGGTGTCTTAGAACATTGTTTCTTTGACAATTGAATTTCATATCTGTACGGCAACAAACCCCTTTTGGAATTCTGCATCTTATATCTAGACAACATTTTGTTTATATAAGATGCTTGAGACATGGCTAGTGTTCTGTTTTTACGGTTTCGAACAACTTGGATCCCGAGAACATGTTGTGCATCTCCCAAATCTTTCATTTGAAATTGCGTAGATAGCCATTTCTTGACGTCGTTAAGATTATTCACATCATTCCCAATGAGTAAAATATCATCGACATATAGAACTAGGAATGCTACAATGGAATTGAATACCCTTTTGTAAACACAAGGTTCATCAACATTCTGCTCAAAGCCATAAGATTTAATCGCAGTATCAAATTTTATATTCCAAGATCTAGATGCTTGCTTCAAACCATAAATGGATTTTTGAAGCTTACAAACTTTTTGTTCTTGACCTTGTTCTATAAACCCCTCTGGTTGAGTCATATAGATACTCTCCTCAAGATTACCATTCAGAAATGCTGTCTTGACATCCATCTGCCAAATTTCATAATCATAAAAGGTGGCGATGGACAAGAGTATTCTAATCGACTTGAGCATAACAACTGGAGAGAAAGTTTCTTCATAGTCTACTCCCTCTCTTTGGCTATAACCTTTTGCCACAAGTCGAGCCTTAAAAGTCTGTACTTTACCAGCTTGATCTTGTTTTCTTTTGTAGATCCATTTACAACCAATAGGTTTTATATCATTTTGTTGATCTCCAAGAGTCCAGACAAAATTGAAGTACATAGACTCTATTTCGAGGTTCATGGCTTTGATCCATTGGTCACTATCTACATCATCCATTGCCTGTTTATAGGTTAATGGATCCTCAATGCCATCATCAGGTATGACGAGTTGAGTTTCTGTTAAACCCAAGTAGCGATCAAGCTGATGAACAACCCTCCCACTACGTCGAGGCTCTCTCAACTCTTGAGAAGGATGTGATTGACCAGACTTCCAAGTTTTATCAACTACTTTAGTTGATGAACTAGGTATATCTGTAGCATTTGTAGAAATCTCACTTAATACTAGTTTACTGCACGGTTGATGATTCTTGATGTGGTCTTCCTCCAAGAATGTAGCATTTGTCGAAAAAAATACTTTATTATCTTGAGGATCGTAGAAGAGACCACCCCTTGATTCCTTTGGGTACCCTACGAATAGGCATAATTTTGAACGATGTTCTAATTTCTTAGGATTTTGTACCAACACATGTGTCTGGCATCCCCAAATTCTAAAGTGACGTAAACTTCCTTTACGCCCTTTCCAAAGCTCATAAGGTGTTTTTGAAACACTTTTAGAGGGAACATTATTCAAAATATAGACAGCTGTCTCTAAAGCATATCCCCAAAAAGAATCTGGCAATTGAGCAAAGCTCATCATAGAGCGAACCATGTCCAACAAGGTTCGATTCCTTCTTTCCGATACACCGTTCTGTTGAGGCGTACTAGGTGCAGAGAGTTGTGACTGAATTCCATTTTCTATCAAATAATCTTGGAATCGCAAGTCCATATATTCTCCACCTCGATCTGATCGAAGTATTTTTATTGTTTTTCCTAATTCATTCTCAACTTTAGCCTTATATTGTTTGAACTTTTCAAGAGAATCAGACTTATGATGCATTAGGTAAACATGACCATACCTTGAATAATCATCAATGAAACTGATGAAATATTCGTACCCTGCTCAAGCCTTGACATTCATTGGTCCACAGAGGTCCAAATGCACAAGCTCTAATGGTACTTTGGCTCTAAGACCTTTTCCAGTAAAAGATCTTTTGGTCATTTTTCCTTCAAGACAAGATTCACATGGAGGTAGAGAGTTATCTTCTAACTGATTTAGAAGTCCACTCTTAACTAATCTCCCAATTCTATTGAGATTTATGTGACCAAGTCTTAAGTGCCATAAATAGGCGTTAGAAGAAACCTTTTGTCTTTTATTCTGAGTTTTGGCTGTTCTAAACATTTCAGTATTTAAGACAAAGTTTGCTCTAGTTGGTCTTAACATATATAAGTTGTTTTCAAGTATAGCAGAGCATATTTGAATACCTTTATTAAAAATGAACGCTTCATTTATTTGAAAAGATATTTCATACATATGTTCCAA
This sequence comes from Cucumis hystrix, assembly GCA_025688845.1. NCBI lineage: Eukaryota > Viridiplantae > Streptophyta > Magnoliopsida > Cucurbitales > Cucurbitaceae > Cucumis > Cucumis hystrix. The sequence continues at coordinate 20,787,791 of CM046893.1, forward strand.
AATGCAAGAGATAGATATCAAGTTCCTCTTCATTTGAGGTACATACAAAACATTTTTAAGTAGTAAATATCTATCTTCAAAAAACAACTTCAAGTCTCTCATTGCTTCAGCCGAGACTACCTCTCCAGTTCCAACCTTGAGAGTGATCTCGTGTTCTGCAAGCCTCTTCCAAGAACTAGTTTCCTGAAATGAGAAGCAAATATGATTAGTGGCTCCTGAACCTAGTATCCAGGTTGAAGTATCATATTCAACTAAGCATGTTTCAACAACTAGTAAATCACATTTACCTTGTGCTGCTTTCTCTGCTTTCTTCTCAGCAAGGTATTTCGGGCAGTTCCTTAACCAGTGCCCATTCTGGCCACAATGGTAACACTTACCTTTTTCTGTAGCTTTCTTTCCCTTGTTTCTCTTGGGAGTCTTCCCCTTTCCCTTCTTCTTCATTTGAGATTTAGGATTAGAAGGTCCACTTGTGCTTTTAGAGGACGATCCTTTTGAAAAGTTCCTTTTTGTGGTAGCAACATTTGCTTCCACTGGTTTTCCCTTACCCAAAGTAAGAGTTTGGAACCTTTGAAGCTCATTCAGAAGGGTTGTCAAGTTAAACTCTATCTTGGCATTTGTCTGAAATGGAATGAAGCTCTTCGGAAGAGACTCTAAGATAAAGCTAACTTAATTAACCTATTCGATGGGCCCACCATTTACTTCGGCGATGTTGAAGTGCATCATCATGTCCAGGACATGTTCTCTAACAGAGGTCCCTCCCTTCATACGCTTAGTGTAAATGTATTTGACTGCCTCGTGTCTTAAGGACCATTTTGGTTGCCCAAACATTTCCCTTAATGAATCCATAATCTCTTTAGCCGTAGCTAGGGATTCATGTTTCTTTGCCAGAACATCAGACATGCTGGCAAGAATATATACACGAGCCTTTTCATTTGTTTTTACCCATCCATCATAAGCTTCCCGATCAGTTCGGTTAGCATTAGAGGCAGGATTTTGAGGACAGTCCTCTGTTAAAACAAATCTTAAATCGTCAACCACTAGTATTGTGTTAAGATTTGATTTCCATGCCGCATAATTATCGTCATTAAGTTTTTCGGAAGCTAGAAGTTGAACTAAGGAGCTATTCATGCTGAAAAATAAACATATTCATTTTAGAAACCATAATCACTAAAGAAGCCAATCATTTAGCAAATACTGATAATGTACCCATCATTATAGTTTTGCAACGATATTCCAAAGGTTTAGAATAACCCCCACCGAAGGGCAGTCGATTATTCCTCCTTTGAACCAAGACAATCTTGACCAGATGTTAACTCTTGAATATCTCATATTCCTATAGCATTTAGTTATCGCTATTTCGGTCGAAAATATACTAACAACTTAGTAATTTTGTAAGTGTAACCCTCCATTTTCAAATCTCAGAGATTATAATCATTATGCTCCCGAAGGGAAAAGTCAACATGAAAACTAATCAAGGAGACCCTATCCACATTTAGAGTTCACGGTGTTCCGAATACAGCCCTCCGAAGGGAACGTCGCTCCAGAGCAGACAAGCAGGCGCATTATAGGAATCTCACAATGTGACCCAATGGAAGAGACTGTGGGATTTGTTGTCACATATCCCTCACCCACTTACTATGAACTACTTCCCAATTCACCTTGATATTGATCCATGCAAACACTCTCCGAAGGGAGTCCGCTCCTATGCATGGCGCAAAGCCCTGCATGGACCTCACTGTGTGAACTCTTAGGGACGCTAGAGGTTAAATGTACACTACTTCTCTCTAGCTAAAGTGTTCTATAAAGATTTTAAAGGTATTTAACTACTTTAGGATTTTATTCAGGCTAACTTGAAGAAATCCTAAGTCTATGTGAAATATCCGAGCATAACCATTATATCGAATTTTAACCTACGATGTCTAGGTGATAAACTAGTTTATTACCTCACATCTTTCACACATGCTCATAAAACTAGGTTAACTAGACTCAAGAACTGATTACGATCTCCAGGTAGAAGGTGTTCCGTAAACGGTTAACTTAAAAACCATCAAACCTTAGTCATCTTATCTGACTTGTTGACAAGTTCTAATCAGGTGAGCCTCTTATAACCAGTTTTATAAGATATCGACCTAATTCTACAAATAAGGTAGATATTTTTAACCTAGGTGAGCTGAGCATGCAAGTTATCTTTGTTATAGATTTTAAAAGTCTAATTTTATAACACTTATAAAAGAACTAGGATAAACTATAACAAACAACTAACCAACAAACAATATATAACAATTATATAAAGAAATTAATTAATATAGATTTAAATTTATTTAACTTTTAATTAAATCATATTTAATTAAGTTAAATAAATAATTAATTAATTAATTTCATTAAATCACATTTAATTAAAATTAATATAATTAATTAAACAATTAATTAATCAAAATTAATTAATTTTTCCATATTAATTAATCAACATGCATAATATACATTGTAACAATTATAACATATTAATACAAACCATCCTTACTTTTTTTGGGAATATCAAGAAGTGTACCCAATATATTAATACAAACAGTTTTTTCAATGTGCATCACATTTTGACAATGTCTAACATGAAGATCTTTCCAATATGGTAGCTCAAAAAACGAAGACATTGTGTTCTAACAACTCCTTTCACTTCCTTTCATAGGCTGGTTTTTTGTCTTATTCTTTCCTCTTGGAAATTTAAGGTGTTTTATTCTCAAATATATGGTCTCTCCAGACAAAGGTTCTGAAATTGTTTTAAGCTCATTTTCACCATTAAATGACTTCTTTTGACGACGGTATGGATGGTTGCGTGCTAGAAATCTTTGATGTCCAAGGTATGTCATTTTCTTCGCATATTTTAATCTAATAGAGGACGTATTATCTCCACAAATTGGACATGCCTTATACCCTTTCACACTACATCCACTAAGATTTCCATATGCATGGAAATCATTTATTGTCCATAATAAAACAGCTCTTAAATTGAATAATTCATCTTGATTAGCATCATAACATTCAACACCACTTTCCCATAACAGTTTTAAATCCTCAATTAGTAGTGTTAAGTACGTGCCAATGTCATCCTTTGGTTGTCTTGGACCCGATATCAACATTGATAACATCATGAATTTTCTTTTCATGCACAACCATGGTGGAAGGTTGTAAATAACTATCACTACGGGCCAAAAACTATATTTAGAACTCATGTCACCGTGTGGATTGATTCCATCAGCTGACAATGCTAAACGGATATTCCTAGGTTCAGAACCAAAGTTTGGCCACTTTAAATCTACTAACTTCCAGGCTGGAGAGTCTGCAGGATGTCGTAATTTTCCATCAACTAATCGCTCATTAGCATTCCAAATCAAATTTTTAGCATTTTCAATACTTCGAAACAATCTTCGGAAACGTGGAATCGGTGAAAAGTACCATACAATTTTTCTAGGAATCTGTTTTTTCCCTCTGTTTGCATTATTTGCATGCTTCCACCTTAATTCACCACATTCAGGACATTCAATTGCATCGGCATATTCTTTTCTATACAAACAACAATCATTAGGACATGCATGGATCTTTTCATAATTCATTCCTAGTGCACCTAAAGTTTTCTTCGCTTCATATATTGATGCTGGGATCACATTGGTAGGAAGCAAATTTTCCTTTAAAGTTTTCAGTAGTTTTGAAAAGCTAATATCACTCCATCCATACCGAACTTTCAAATTATACAACTTGACTAATGTGGACAACTTAGTGAATTTTTTGCATCCTTCAAATAATGGTTTTTCAGCATCATTAAGCAATTTCTCAAATTCATTTGGATCTTTTGAATACTCCTCATGAGCAACTTCAATCATTTCATTTATACTTCCAACATCATTATCTCCATACTTGTGGGTATCAAACTTTGAAGATTTTCCATATGAGGATGAGTTAGGTAGTTGTTCGCCATGCCAAAACCAAATTTTATAACTTTCATCAATTTCATTGACATATAAGTGATCTCTAATAGTAGTGCGACTTTGCTTTTCACAATTCTCACATTTCAAACAAGGACAACGAATAGAACCATCATTTGTATTAGAAAATTCAAAATTCAAGAACCTTTCTACACCCAATTCATAATATTTGGATAACCTACTCTTGTGCATCCATCCTTTATCCATAGGTGTAAATCCTAAGAGAAGTTATTGAGTAATGGTTATCGATTTGAAGTATAATATAAAAAAATACAATGATACATAAAAATAAATGATGATGATGATGACAAGTTTTCTACACCCTTGATGGAAATAATTATGAGCACAACTTTTTATTTCCTTTTAGTTTTTCAAACAATCTGGAAGCAAATACAGGAAGAAGAGCCAACATGAGCTTAGCTCAACTGGCACCTGTATGTACCTATGGACAAGAGGTCCTGGGTTCAACTCCTCACCCCTGCATTTATTACAATACCTTTACAAAAAAAAAATACAGGAAGAAGAAGCTTCTCACCTTCTTCAGGAACGGAGTTAGATGAAACAGACAACCTTCAGTTGTTTGAAGAAGATGCGAAGCTTTTGGTACTTGAGTTTTATAATTGGTTACATCAAGAGGGTTGTATACTTCTCTTAAATGCCTAAGTTAGTATTATTGTTGATTAAGTCAGCTACACGCTAAATGAATTAAGCTCAATTTTCTTCTCTCCAAATCACTTATCATTTCCTTTTGAGTGGTCAATTGAGTTATTTATAAGTTTGTCTTTGACGAACGCCCAAAATTGTATATGTGACAATAAGGGGTCGTTTAGGAAAGGGTTAGTGTTATAATAATATATGTTTGAGAGAAGAATTATGTAGTTAATGTTATGGTTTTTTTTTTTATTTTAAGAAAGATTATATTCTAAATCTAATAAACATTAAATTAAATATTTTATTTTATTTTCAAAATTTAGCTTAGAAGTTTAAATAACACCAAATTGTGGAAAGAAAAAAGAATTTCTAAGAATGAAAGTTTATAGTTTAAGAAATGATTTTAATAAATACATTTACAATCAATCTTATTAAAACAATCAAGCTCTCAAACCAACTAAAATTTTAGTTTATTTCAAACACAACTTTAATGGCGAATTCTCAAAACTTATTTATGTATTTAATCTTTATAGGCAAAGTTTATTAGATCGACTCAATTGACAAAATAATTTTATATATTTAATTAATCTAACCGATAAATAAAATGTGGAGTGTTCATATAAATGCAAATTGGGTTTGCTTTGCAATTCTGCTCAACTTCTCTTTATATTTTTTCGAAATTTTCTCTTCATTCCATTTCTAAACTCTGACGAAGAAGGGATTTCTCTCACTCATAAATGGCAATCGAATCTTTCTATTTCTCACATTCTTTCAAATTACAGATCAATAATAAACATAATTATTAATTATAAGTTATAGCAAAGGTCTCCTATTCCTATATACCCATAAAGAAAATTAGTTATACATTCATCCATTATACTAATCAGACCAAAAAATTCAGCACATTATGAATCTTCACAATTTTATAACATAATCTGAACAAAATCTCATCCCCAAAAACAGGGCTCCACTCTATGTTTTTTTTTTTTTTTAAATGGCTTCTAATTCACAAACAAAATTGCCAAGAAAGTCCCATTTAACCCCAAATCCAAATCCCATTTAGGCAATCCCAGAATGGAGAGAAGAGGAAGAATCGAAGCGAGGGGTAACAAATCTGCTTCCACGAAGGCCACTGGCACCACTTGGTCTCAAACTTATCACCGTCTGATTTTCCTGCATAACTTCAACGATGCAATATGATTGTTGAGCGGAACAAAGAGGGGATGGGAGAAGGAAAAAAAACGTAGATTTAGAGAGAGAAAGAGGGAGAAACGATGGAGGCAAAGAAACAAAGAGAGGATTGAAAATGGAGGATGTTGGATTTCGAAGATTAATTTAGACAAATAGAGACAGAGTGGGATTATTCTATCTTTACCTGTGTCTCTCTCTATATCTATTCACAGCCCCAAAGAGAAAATTGGGTGAGTAAAATGGAAAGATTTGAAGGGAAAAATGAAGGCTGAAACAGTGAAAGAGGAAGAAGACGAGATTGGACGGAGAAGGGAATGATGCATAAAATTGGGAAGGATTACCACGGTTTCAGGGGGTGTTATGCACAAAGAAAAGTAGTATGAAAAGGATTTGGGGGATTATGGAAACTCTAATATTAGAGTTTTCATAAATTGGGCCACAAACAAGGGTTAAAGTTATAATAATTTAACCCCACAGTGATAAACGGGAGCCAAAACAGCTCCTATAAGGTGTGTCAAAAAAAAATTGTACGCATGAAGTTGTTGGAGGATCCATTACATGTTCCTCTATGTCACTTTTCAAAAGTACTATCTTCTTAATTTTAGTCTACCCCTAGACTTTAAACATTGCCTCAATAAGAACAAAAAGTAATAGAAAAAGATGCAAAAACAATCCTTGAACTATGAGTCTATTTACGATTACAATCTACCTCCATTATTAAATTAGTTTTTATTTGGTAATATTACTTTTGGTTTCTCTTTCCACTCTCTCCTTTTGTCCCTCCCCTCTCCCTTCCTAATCTCTCCTTCGTTTAAGGGCTCCAAGAGGATATAAATTGAAATAAAAATTATTAGATTTTGGTTGAGGCTTGAAGTGCACTCAAACCCCCATCAATCATCACACAATTTTAATTCACAAATCTAATTACCTACCAAATAGTGGAAGTGGAAGTCACCACTTTTCAAAATAAGTTAGAAATCTCACAATATTAGATGAATTACTTCCTTTATTATCAATTGATATTGAAATAAAATCTTCCAAAGTTTTTGCATTTTTTTAAAAATAATATTTTAAACTTCATTTAATATTGAAAATATAAGATTATAACGTACATGATTATTATTAATTTAAACACCTAAAATAGAAACAAAAGCCGACCCTTTCACCGACAATATTATTCTTCAATATTTTTTTTTCTTTTTTGGGTTGATTTAATTGAATTTTTCTTCTAAACAATATTAATTAATCTTTGTTTTTTAAGTATATATATGTCTGTCAATTAGTCGTCTTTAATTTGTTATAATTCTTTCCAGATGCTTCTACCAATGTAACACACTCCAACATATATAATAATTTATTTGAATCTTAAATTTTGTCAATTTCATTTCACTTTTACAACTTTAACCCACAATTTTAATTGACTCCAAAAATATATATATTTATCTGCACTATAAAAATCTATAGTATTTATTACTATTTTATTTTTGAAAATAATTATTCTATTAGATTTTTATTAATATTGGCCGTGTGCTTTGTCACTTATTCAATAGCTGGATTGGGTAATTAATAAGTTAATTGGTGAAAATATTAATTGAGTTTGGAAGAGACTTTGAACTTTTAAACACTAATTTTTTGAAGATAAATCTATTTTAGTTAAACCTTAAACTTGACAACAAGTGTTGCTATTTGTTCATTCAATTTCTTATAATTTCTCAACTATTTTTCACCAAAAGAAAATATCCAAACATTTTCGTAAACTCATAAATTTAAATAAAATACAGTTAAAAAAAAAAAAAAAGTTGTCCGACTCTAATACATAAACCAACTATGACTATTTTTCTTTTTAAAAATTCATAAAATTTAATCCAAACATCAAACCTCATATTGGATGGAAAACTACATACCACTAAACTAAAAATTGTGTTAAAAATTTATAAACTAAAGTCAAATTTACTAGTATGTTTAGAATCTTATCATTTAAAGATTTTAATTCACAAGGAAATTTGTTATCACAAGAAATATAAGTATATCTAACAATTTAAAGAAATTGAAAATCCTTTTCTTTACTTAAAAACTTTGCCAACTAAAATAATCGTTGAAGAAAGAAGTGCATAAGAGAAGGTTGTGGAAAAGGGTTCATATCCACGTGTCTCAACACCGTACTGCCAACTCCAAATTACGTAAAGATACAAAATTCCAAAAAAGAAAAGAAAAGAAAAGAAAACATAGGAATTGAAATATAAAAGTAAAAGAAATGAAAAGGTGTGGAATCACGGGAGGGTGTGTGTGGCTGTGGCCTGTGGGCACCTCTAAAATTAGTTCAACACCTCCCCACCGACCTATAACCTTACCTTATTATATACACATAACATATATTTACTTTTTTTACCCTTAATATTAGGGATATCACGCTGAATTATTATCATTATTATTTCAAAACCCAAATCCTCAGCTTCCATAAATCAATCCATCTCCTTTAACATATTTCTCACACTCATCATTATTACACCTCTATCAATCTAAATTTAATCTTTCATTACAATTAACTTCCATCTAACTAACTTCTTTAAAACATATTTATAACCACAACAATTTCCTTTCAAAATGCTGCTTCCAATAATTCAATTCACACCTACAAAATATTTCTCCAACCTGCTTCATGCTGATCTCTACTACTACTTTCCTTCTGTTTTCCTAATATATATGCTTTAACACACTGTGAGTCTGTGATATTATTCCATGTAATGTAAATGCATGTTAGGATAGGGGGAGGCAACACACACTTATATATCTGTTGCCTGATAATTATTATTTTGTGGTTACGAAACAGATCATATGCATGTACATGAGGAGAGGCCCCCCTTCCTTCCACTCTTTTATCTTATTTTATTCTTCCATTACTTTATATATATATATGCCATCAATCATTCATTCTCCTCCACACAAACCCCTTCTACAATCATTTACTTTCACTATTTTTCTATGTCTAAGATTCCAATGAAAAAAGTTGTTTCAAAAAACTCTCTTAAAATACAAAATGGTAAAGTCCATGGAAGGGAATATAGTGAAATTCAAAGCATGGGCCTTTAGTATAAATGTGGAAAATAAAGTGCAAATATAGAACAATGATAAAATATTTGTAAATCATAAAGAAGTATAGGAAACAGTCCATTTTCAAATTGAAAGACTGATAGCTTTTAATCGCAAAGTGTTATTAGTTTCCAACATTTCATCCTATACAATTATTTAAACAAAACTAATCATCCACAACCTATTTAAGGCCCATTTTAATGAAAATTAACTACTCAGCCCAGAACTTTTCAAAATTCTAGAGTTTTAACGCACTTTCTACACTTCTCACCCCCCAGATAACACTACAACCTTCAAGGAAAGAAAACCCCCACATGCTGCCTGGTACTTCTAACATATTTTACAATTTGTCAAAATGTGTTGTGCCTTTTTTTCTCTTTCTGTAAATTAACACGTCACCATGTCAAAGTCTGCTTCTTGGGCTATGCCCATATACTAACAGAAAGATGTCGTTTCAATGGTTAAAAGAAAATATAAATCACAATCTGGGAACCAAGCAATTTCTTGAGCTTGTGGCTAATTACGAGATAGTTTCACCAGTAGATAAAATAATATAACGTTCATATGAAGACCAAGTAAAACACTAACACGATTAAACCAAATAAGTAAAATTGACAGTCCTAAAACATCTACATGAAAATTCCCAATATCCTAGACAAAGAACATGTTTATCATGTTCGTCGCAAACAGCTATGTCCCCTTCAAGTATCTTGTACATCTTCAAGCACTCCCTTCGTTTGGCACCCTGGAGATGTGCACATCGGTGTGAAGTCCTGTGTCCGAGTGTAAAACAATTGCTAATGTCGAGTTCATAACGGATAAAGGGTAAAAGTTAAGATGAGAAAACCTTTGAAGAACTTTTGACGTGGTTTTTTTGTCCCAATTTCTACGGGAAAACCATTATATCTATCCAGAAATTGGATCTATTAGCTATCAAAGATACACCTTTTGCCTACCTACTGACAATCCAGTTACTTGCAGGGTTCAATTCACTGCACAAAATATCAACAGATATGATAGAAGGGGCAGCACCATAATATGTAAACAAGCACACACAAATATCTTTCAGTAGAAATAAAAAATGAAAATTTACCCTTACGAACAAACAAGCTACGTTATAAACATGATCTTCTTTTGTTTGAACAAACAATCCAGATCTAGCATTTACTTAGATGTCAACTTTCACAAGAAACACAGCGTTATGCCTTTCTCATCCTTTTAGCTAAGACCAGTTGTAGTGAGCAAAATTAGTAGCTGGATTCATTATCCATCACCTATTTCAAGGAAATAAATATGTTTCCAAAATTGGGTCATAACTCATACGAGAAAATGAGCATTTGTTACAGGGCATAGAATTCCATAACGAAGATAAAAAAGAATAATCCAATCACATTGTAACTAAAGAACAATTAACTCTGATAAATGCAATTCTACGACAATTATGTTATGCAAATAGAAAATGCAACCTCATATTATGTTAAATAAATTTGAATTTTACTCTTTTTCCTACATGGAGAGGTGTACAACTCAAAAGGCAAGGAACAGGTCCAGAAAATAGACTGCAATAATTTATTCGTTTTTGTAGAATAACCTTCTTTTCTAATTGTAACTTCAAAAGTTGAGGCCTTGCACCGGGTCTCAAATGTAGGTTACTCTTACAATTTGAATCAAGTTTCAAGACAAAGAGTCAAACCTATATGTCAACATAATTTCTAATACTTCTGCGCAACAATTAGTTCCTCTTCAACAAGAGTGATTGTTATATTTCTCAACTATAGATATAATTTAAAGGAAAACGTAGACCACAATGGTGAAAAAATCATGTTCCTATCCCAAATACAATTAAACCAGTTCCTTCAGAACGCCACTAACCAGAAAAACAAACTCCATCAAACAGCAGACCCATGAACATCGAAATCTCAAGTTTGAAATGATTGATTTCAAGATATTTCTTCAAAAAAGAAAAAAAAAATCATACTAGTTTCCTACAGTTAAGATTCACACTCTTCTGTTCTCAACCAAACACGGATTTCGAAAATCAATAAAGCACAAAATTCATAAGCAGAAAAAGTTAAGGAGAGGGCGGGGGGAAGCCTTCAGAAAAGCATCATCACGAGGCTTCGGAGGGAGCGAACGAGGAAAACAACGGAGAAGAGATGGCACGGAGAAGAGAGAGGGAAGAGCGAAAATGCGAGCAGCAATTGTAGAAGATTCAGATTGAAAACTATATAATTACTGTTGTAATATACCATCAGGTTTCCCTCAGGTTTTGGCAATCCACATGTGAAATGACCGCTTCAAGAGCATTTCGATGGCAATTCTCTTTCTCTTTTCCGACGCCGGAACCCTAACATACGTTGCCACCGTTCGCACCCTTTCCATCCTCAAAAGGGTTTTTGGGTTTGGTTGGTTTGGTACGGACAGATTCCTCATTCCTCATTTTATTTATACGATGCCTAAAATAATTACGCAAAAAAGAAAATCAATTAAACTTCAAATTTTGTTAATTTCAAATATCTCAAAATGAATAAAAATATACCAAATTTTCATACATACTAATAATACATTCGGATAGTTCAACAACCCCTAACTCATAATACTCATCTTCCCTTTCTAATAATATGAAATAATGACTCCGAATGTCCTATCTTTATTATGCAATTTAGACTTATGACTCAGGCTCAATGGAGAATAACTTAGTTGATTCGATATCTTTCTTCAATAAAAAGACTCTCTACAATCGAAAAAGTCGTGAAACGCCTAACCTGCACCCAAATCTAACTCTTCCTCAACTTAGACTAAAGATTCCAATTGAAGATGATAATGACACAACACAACAAAGAAAGATTACGGTACAAAAAAGCTTTATAACAAATAAAGGTAGATACTAGATATCACAATTTTGCTCCTAATCTTATCAATGTTTATTGTTATTAGAATCTGAATTTTTGTTGATCTACAATAATTTTCCATAATGGCAATGCTTTTTAAATAGTCACTCGATCCTAATATTGTATTGGAAAAATATTTGAAGTTATTTTTTTTTGGCCTTGTATACTTAAAGTTAACTCTATTTATATTCTTAGACTACAACTTTTCGAAGTTTTGACTTTTATTTTATTTAGTTCAAGTTTTAAAATGTTATAATTCTTTTATTAGATTGTTGACATTTGTTTTAATTTGATCTTTAAATTTTAAGATTTACACTAGTTCACACGAGATTTTCGGAGAAATTTAATTCGTGTAGTTGAACTTGTGTTTATATTGTGTTTGTGTTGATTTGATCCATGTCGATTGAAATGCTTGATTTGAGGTGATTCTCCTAGAGCTTCTTGAGTAAAAATATTACAACCTCACAAATGAAGAGAACTCCCCTATTTATAGGATTGACTTTATGAGCTTGGGCCTAGTTGGTCTATGGACTAGACCTATGGGATCAACCACATAGATTTTTGTCATTGTTGATCAAGAAATTTCAAACAATTAAATTATGTCACGTCATCACAGCAAAATGATGATATTCATAATTTAATTGGGTTTGGGTAGTTAAATTTTTTTATATCCAACTCAATTCAAGTCCTTGATGTAAAAATTGGACCAAAGAAACAATGGACCTGAGCCCACTAAAAAAATGGGCCCAAGCCTAACAGAAAAATGGGTTCAAGTTGGCTAAGCCCAGGAGAAAAATGAGTCCAAGCCAACAAGCAAATGGGCCCAAGTCTACCTAAAGCCTATGGAAATTCTCTATAAATAGAGACTTTCTCATTCATTTTGGAGATTTTTGGTTGAAGGAAGAATTGAAACTCTAAATAATTAAAGGCTAAAACTTTTAAAAGCTCTCAAGACGTACAATCTTCTGAAAGAATAAAGAATTGGAATATTAAACTTTGGATTCCAAAAGATCGAAGCTCAAATTGACTTGCAACTACAACTTCCTAAAAACTGAAGATCAAGAAGTTTTAAGTTTTAACTTGTATTAGAGAGAAAATATCAAACGAGTAAATATTAGAGATTGTATCCACTATATAAATTAATATACAAAATTCAATTTCACAAATTACATTTATCTGAAAATCTCGTTTGAATAGTCATATTCTGCCTTTGAACTAAATTAAACTTATTTTTTAGCTCAATTGAATTTTAGACCAAGTAAATAATATTCAATAAAACTAAAATAATTAACTCGATTAAACGGTCATAATAAAAACATGTGGCATCATTAGAATTGGTCAATTTATGTCTTCAACTTTAATTTGAGACACATGTAAATTTTTTAATTAGTCCAAAATTCAATTATTTGTAATTTTTATCATTAATTTAGTAAACTACAGCAATTTGTAATTGATCTAAAATTTCTTATTCAACAACACTTAGATCTCAATTGTTTAAATATTTCTTAAATAATTTAAAACATTAAAAATTTATAGTTAATTAAGTTTTGCTATTTTCTAATCGTTATTAAATTTAATTTTAAAATTCTGCTCCATACTAATTCTTTTTACTCCGAGTAGAGATTAACTTTAAATTCTTTAATAAAATTATTTAGATTAAAAGTGTAATTTTTTAAATGTATAAACTAAAATGAAACCAAGTTCAAACCTTAAAAAATATAATAATTTGAAACATATGAACTAAATTGAAATCAAACATAATATTTAAAAACTTATGAACCAAATATACTCTCTCAAGCAGAAAAATGTTACTAGTGGTATAATATATCATCTCCATCGTTAATGGAGAGTAGTGTCGTAGTTAGGTTGAATGTCTAAAAAAAGGTTCTAATTTTTAATACAATCTTTGAAGTTGAGTAATAGGTTTACCTTTTTTCCTTTTTTTTCCTTTGAATGCAACAAAATTTTGAATCTCCAATTTTACAAAATATATTGATGATATATCCATTACCATGAACCATACACTAATTCTCCAACTCATATTAAACTTTATCTTAATAAATTTGTTAATTAAAAGTTATATTCAAATATTTAAACTAAGATAATTTATTATTAGGATGTGTGAAAAAAGAAAGTATTATTAGTTTTTTATTCCACTAATCAATAATAATAACGATAATACTGAAAAGTACATGGTTATTTATTCATCCACATCTTTCTAAACTTGGAGGAGACAAAAGTAGAGAGAGTGTAATGAATCTAATAAAATGTACTAAAAAAAGAAATAGAACACAACCAATTAAAACCTCAAACACATTACAAAAGTAAAAAACTACAAATTATTAATTAATTTACTTGCGTTGAAAGTTTGGAGTAAAAGTTTGATTATGGGAAGAGAATAAATCCTTACAAAGCTCTCCATAAAATCTAGACACCAAATCAACAAAAACAGGGCACTTCAAATTCCTCCAACAATACAAAAGCTCTTCCACATCCATCAAATCCCTCACTTTCCCTTCTTCAATTATCATTTCCACAAGATAATTCTCAAAGCTCCTACAAGCATCTTCCACCTCCTCCCTCTCCTCCCACAACGACGTCGTCCCCCTTGCTGCCACCTTCATCCGTCTCCTAATCATCGGAGATGGAAATAACAGCTTTTCTCTACACTCATTGTCTGAATCTACTCTTTCACTTGATTTCAACTCTCTTACTCTTTCCATCTTCCCTACTCTTCGTAGCCACCGGAGCCAGGACCAAGTCCTTCGTCGAGGCTTGGATATGGCTCTGGAGCTGCGTCGAGACCAAAATGATTTGATGGAGAAGGGCTTCTTCATTGGGAATTTGAAGAGATGGAGGAGCTTTGAACATGGTTTTGAAAGCTTGGATTTGAAGGAAACTAGGCCAACTTCCACTTTCATGTCTTAAATGATTTTAGTTGAAGAGTGTTGTTGAAGAAATTTGGATGGTTAGGTCATTTTTGTAACAAAAGGAGAGAGATATATACATATGAAGGGGAAGGAGAGATTTGTTAAGGAAAAATTAGAAGAAACCTTTGTGGGGTTCACGTCGTTGCAAGTCAAAAGGAAAGTGGCATCCCATAAAAAATGCCTTCCACTTCTATTTATCTCTCTCCCCTTCTTTGGACTATTTTAAAAATTTTATCATAAGTGACTTTTTTTTTCTATTAAAAAAATAAGAGTCAGTAAAAATCATGATTAAATCTAAATATTGGTTAGAATAGTTTGGAAGAAAATTCTGATTTTAAAACTATGTTAGTTCGTATAGTGTAATAAAATCTCATAAATAGTTTGATAATTTGATGAAAATTATAAACTTAATTTTAAGATAGGTGCTTTTCAATAAAGAAAACAAAAACTAAATGGTCTGCCTTAAATATCTAAAAAACACCTAGTTTTGGCTTTTCTTACCCGAAAAAAAAAAACCCTATAAAATGGGTCTAATTTAATTCATCCCATGGCCCATGTCTCATTGTTGTCTTACTTGTCTTATTTTATTTTTGTAATATTGGTTCATAAAAAAGTTTATCTCATTCAATCGCTATTTTATTAATATACCTTGAATACATGGTATACCCTCCAAAATTACCACTTAATTAAAAAAGAAAAAAAAAGTTCGAACAAATTACCTAATTGAGAATTTAAAAAGGAAAAAAAAAGTTGATAATTCCCTTTTTTAAATCCCATGATTTATATTTACTTTTATCTTTGAAAGTATGGAAATTTTTTTTCTTAATTAATGATGAAAAATTATTGGTTGTGTTCAATAATAATAATAATAATAAAAATGCTTATTTTTAAGAAGTTTGTGTTGAATATAAATATTATTGTTAAACTCTTACCATTAAAATATATTTATTATTGTAATTATTGTTAACTACTAACCTTAAATTAGAGAGCATGCCCTGTTTTTAGGTTTGGATTATAGTGGCAAAAGGTAATTTGGCTGTGTTGCTACCTAACATTAATGGATTATAAACTCTTTTTTCTTTTTCTTCTTCTTTTTTTTGTCTGATTTACCTAATCTCTCTTTCTTCCAACCCCTAAAAAATATTTTAAAATAATAGTTAATTTTAGAATACAAAATTAAAAAATAAAGAATCACCTAAGTTTGAAATACTATATACACAACAAATATAACAGTATTGCAATAACTTTTTAAAAAAGAAGAAATTCTTTTTAAAATATATAATAGTAAACGTAGTTTAGAAATAAAATAAAAGGATTAACCGAGAGATAGATATAAGTAGAAACATTATTGTTTTGAAGATTTATGAAAATATGATTTTAAACCACTCACCATTCTAATTATTTCTTTTGATATTTATGGTGCGACTCTTGAGTACGTTGAGGCCACCGTTAAAATTGTAACTTGAATAAATTTGAGTTTACAAGGATGGGTTATTTACATGAACTATTGTTTTTATTGTCTATGAACCTTCAAAGTTTGAATAAAACGCTTGTTACCGATTTATAGATACAAGAATAACATAGGAGACTCAGACCCATCATTCACAATGTGATAACTATACTTAAAGCCTACTTATATGGAAAATTCTCTAAATTAAGTCATCATAGATAGGGATTTGCAAACAAATATAACACTGTTTCTTAAAGGCGGTAGGCACCTTCATCTTGAAAACCAAGCACACACTGTACATACAAGGCAAAAACATTATCATTTTTCATTTCATTTTCATCCAAATAAATCTCCCATATTTATACCTTCATCCTCTTCTCTATGGGATTCTGACACCAAAGCTTCCACTATTTACAATCAGCTCTTTAGCTCCCACATTTCTACAATCCACCTTCAAGGATAACATTTCATTTTTCATGTTCTTGCTACATCACTACTTCGGTTCCCAATTGATTGCCTACTCGATACCCTTTTGCTTGAAGAAACCTCACAAGGTGCTTGAAAGCCTATGCTTTCGACTGCTCCAACTGTCTTGAATAACCGTCTTCTATTCACTTCCTCCACTAACGAACGATGCAGCAATTGGCTATGTACATCTACTAGTGATCTGTTCCTAGTTAATTTACGACCATCTGTTCCTCTCTTGTCTTTGCGACCAGAGGCAACTCCTTGAGACGACCCTGCTATCGCGCATTGGCTCTGCTTGTATAGAAGTTGAGACAAAAAATCCTTGCTTTTGCGGTTCTCAATAGGACAAAATCTTGAGGAATTGTGAATCTTATTGATGTTGTTATGTTGATCTATCTGGACTGAACCCATGCTGGTCTCATACTCGTCACTGCTGATGTAATTCAAGTTAGAGTATTTTCCCGACGCTGATGAGCATTGTGAACTGCTATCATCAAGCGTATCATCTGAAAATAGTGGTTGTGGCACGTGTCAATCAAATATGGCTTGAGCGTATTGTCCGTAGTATAAGAGAGAGATGTTCATTTTTAATGGCATCAGAACCAGTAAAAAGGAAACTCGGGCCATACCTGGGAACCAACTAAAACCATTTGAAATGTTTTGCTTTGTTCTTGGGGAGGAGATAAGACCCAAAGTTGTTGCTTGGGACGACGAAGAGACCGAGCGGAAAGTATGATGAGATGCATTATCATCTTCTTCTGCATAGCTGAAGCCGAGGCTATGGTTGGGTAACTCACTTCTATTCCAGTTTGGAACCAGAGCCGATATCTCACCTTCAATCATGTCCGCAATTTCAAACGGCTCCCAATCAGAGATCTCCAATTCTTTCACCATCTCCATTGCCACATCTAATGCTGTGTCATTAACTATGTCGAAAGGGAAGTATATGTTTCTAAGCGAGCCTACAGACAGGACAATTATGAAGCAAATGCATCAGGTTTCAACTGTAAAATGTCAATACAGTTGAGTGAGAAAATGCCAGAAGTTACCATCTTTATCGGCAGTCTGAACTCTGAGAAAGAGGGTATCGTCTTCGGGGTTCAGCTTCCCCGTGATCGTCATGTTGGTCCTGCTTAAACCTTCACCCAAGTGAAAATTCTCCATTTCTTTGGCATTTAGAAATGGCTTCTGGTTTTGAGTCCTCCCCACCAATGAAGGTCTATTTCCATCAACTTTGAGAAAAGGATCAGCCAAGAGTTCCTTCGCAGACGCCCTCATCGAAACTGGTACCAAGCATTTCTTAATAAATCTCTGCGCATCCACATCTTGAATCTTGTATAATGCTGCTGGTAGCTTCCCCTGCACAAAGAAAGTGTAGTGTAGGTATTAGATACTTGATCCCTTCCAAGACGTACATCAACTTTCGACTCTTGATTCATGTTCTCTCACCGACGTGACTTTCTTGTAAATTTGTGCAGGATTAGAACATTCGCTATAAGGGTACTCCGAAGTAAGCATCTCTAGGACACACATGCCAAAAGAGTAGACATCAACTAGCTCATTGTAATTCTCCTCGTATAATTCTGGTGCCATAAACTCCGGTGTGCCTGGAAAAAAACCAAAAGAATACAAAAGCTCTAGATTAATTTTCAGTTAGAAAACATTAGAATCCATCAGACTTTGGTAATGGAATAATGATGGATCCAAACCTATAACACTGTGAGCAGATCTGGAACCATGAAGTATAGCTGCAAGCCCCAAGTCACCAATCTTGACTTGCCCAAGATGGCCATTCACAAAGATATTATCACACTTCAGATCTCTGTGTATTATTGGAGGGTCGTGTTCGTGCAAATAAATGAGTCCCTGCAGAATCTGCCTCGCCCAGCTCTTAATGGCTCTGATATCAACTCGCCTGTATTTCTTTCCATATCTGCCCAAGAAACAAGAACGTTATTGACCATCAGATTAAACTAAACTTTCATTATAGTAAAGAGTGTGGATCAAAACTTACTCTCTGAGCGTTCCAGAAGTAAACAGTTCAGTAATGAAGTTGAAGGTTTTTTTATCAACATCAATCCATGAGGTGTAGAATCGCATGATCGATTCGTGCTTAAGCGTGCTAAGTAGATGAACCTCTGAATACAGCCGTTGCAAATCCTCGGGCGATCGGAGGACCTCGTTGAGTTTCACCTGACTCCACGCCACCTCTATTCCAAGAAACTCATCAATGGCTTTGTACACTGTTTTCATGGCCCCTTTTCCCAAAACTTCTTCGAACTGTAATACATGTCCATGCAATTATCAGCAAAAAAACTAAACCAACAGTTGTCCCATTCTTGCTTCAAAATTTCATTCAACTTGTTACATCAAGATTTATTCCTTTAAAATATAATTAGAAAAATCCAAGACCCGTTTCAAAAATTAAGCTTATAAATACTATTTCTAGTGGATTTCTTTGTTTTGTTATCTATTTTCAATGATGGTTTTCAAAGTTAAAAGTAGCTTTTAAAACATATGTTTTTGGGATTTGGGATTTGGCTAGGACTTCAATTAGTACTTTAAGAAAGCTGAAAATTATTGAAAAGAAATTGTGAGAAAACAAACACACTCTTCAAAAACTAAATGAATTGTCAAACAAGCGAGTTCCATAACTGTCTTTTTCCCCTTACAAAACCAGAACAAGGGAGGAGCTATTTTTGAAGTACTTCAGTTCATCACTTCCAACAAAAGCAACAAGTCGTTATCACTTAAAGCAGGAAACCACTAAAGCCTTCTCTAACAATTTAAAAAATTACATAAAAAGAAAGCACTTAGATTCAAAAGAGCTTAAGCAATCATCAAAGACCTTAAAATATTCCCAACACAGAAACTATAAACTAATCATCATCAAAAAATGATTAAACAAACCCAATTACTTTACAAAACCACAATCCAAGTTCCATGCAGAAACGAAAACCAAAAAAGGCAGCACAAGCAAGTTGCACATATAATAAACAACCCCATATGTATTATTAGATATTCAGATTCTCACAAAGACTTTGCTCCCTTCGATCAAAACTGCGAATAAACAATTAAACAAACAACAACCACTACGTAATACAAGCATTAATTAAACACAAGTCAATTAGAGGGAAAAAATGGATTGGAGATCTGAAAACCAAAGAAGATTGAGCAAAATTACTTACACGGCCGTAACGACATGTCGGATCGGTCTCAACGTACCCAAATTCTGATTTGCAATCATGGAGGTTGCTGCTGGGATTCCCAGCTCGAGTATTCTTAAACATAATGGACGAACAAACAAAGGGTTTGATAGAAAGAGGGAAAAAACGAAAAACGAAAAAAAGAAAGAAAAAAGGCGATAATCAAATCGAGGGCAGCGGTGGCGGCGAAGGCGGCGGAAGGATGAACTAAATGCCCGGCTTTCCGTCGTGATTCTCGTAAGAAAAGTGGCGGAATAAAACCCAAAAAAGCCTTGAATAATCAATTCTAAGCATAATACATCCCATCCCAACCGCCGTACTGGAGCGTTCGAAGTTTCCAATCTTCAAAACCATTTAGCTCGAAAGGTTCCAGTTCTGTAATATGTATAGGAACCCAACAACAGTATTTTGGTTTTGGTGGGTTGTGTTTGGCAAGTGAGAAAAATGAAAATAAGATGGAAAAGAAAGGTCAAAATGAGAAATTAAAGAGAACCCAGATGGAATAATTGGGAACTGTTTGTTGGGTGTTTCTGTATTTAAAGAAAAGCACTAGGGAACTTGAAGAATTCTGGCCATGTTTGGCTGAAAGTATCTGCGGGCTGAGAAAATGAGAAAGAGATGAAGAAGAAGATGAAAGAGCAGAGCAGACGAAAAACAGAGATGGAGAATTTTGAAACGGAAACAGGAAAACAAAAATCAGATCAAACAACAAATTGTGGGGAATTATTCAAAATTCGGAGTTTTATTTTATTTTATTGAGAGTCATCGTAATATAGAGACAGAGATATTAGAGATGAAGACGGAGATGAAACGGAATGACACCGCCAGTGAACAAGACGCAATGGAGGGACCCATAAAAATATTATTACTTTTAAAACAATTTCTTTTAGGGACGAATCAACTTGGAACGAAAGAACGAATCCACCCATGGACGAATCTCACCAAGATTGTTGAATGTCCAAATCTTCTTTTAAGTGTGTCACATAGTTACATTCACGGTTAATCAAAAGGTTCCAGATGATTACTGAATTAGTTTTGACATAAGAAACACATTCAAAAAATGGCAATGACTTTGATAAGTGTCACAAATCCCATAAAAATAATGTATCTTCTTAGTAATTAACCATAATCTCACACTTAAGTCACAAACAATGGATTCAATCCTTACCTTACTATGCATCATCTATAACGACTACATGTTGTCCATTGATCTCTTTTCACTAGTTTTTTTTACAAGTGAGATGACATTGTTAAGTTGACATTTTAAATGTTTTGACCAAAAGTACCTAAGTAAGTACAATTAATCTATCATACGAGCAACCAATAAATTTGTGATTTGAATCATTTTACTCATTTTACACTTAAAAAAAAAGTTTGATTAACATGTACTAATTTTTACACTCTTATATGATATGATACGATACTACATTAATTTTAATTTGGTCTAGAGAATTTTAAAATTCTGTAAATTAAATTATATGTAAGTATGTATATAATATTAAAATTATGTTGGAAATGGGATGTGGAATGAGTGTGTGAAGAAGTAGCAGCAGCCCAATGTTGGAGCCTCTACTTTCATATTATTTCAATTCTCAATATTTTTCCAAGTCTTATCAACCTTTTACTCCACCAATTATTTTCAAATGTGGATGAAAAGTTACATACCAAATAGAGACTCCATGCTTTTATAAAATTCAGTGCCTACATCATAAATTACTAAAAATTGATATCCAAATTTTATAAATTTTATTTTTGTTGGAACTAAATTGTTATATACCAAATTTTGTGGACTAAATTGGTAAAAAAAATTGAAAAATATAAGAATTAAATCTTTAACTAAATTTTTACTTAAATTATTTTAAATTTCTTTTAATTAAATCATTACACAATAAACTAATATAATTATCCAAGTAGGAAATAGCACTTTGTTACCATATAAACCAAGGGCTTGATTAAACCACCAACTAAGATTTTTTTTTCTCAAAATAAATAAATAACAAACTTAAAATTTGTATAAATTTAGAAACTAAAATAATTCAAAAACTCAAATTATAGAAGCTAAAGCTTTGTCTGATTTTAATTTTCTTTTTAATTCTTGCTTATTAACACACTGCACTGCCCAGTTTAAATGTTTTTTTTTTCTTTCTATTTACTATTTAGAAACATTTTCAAAATCTAATGCGATTAATTAATTTTTAATTTCAACTTACAAAACAATTATATTTATAAAAAATATGAAGCAAAATTAATATAAAAATTTAAGGGAATTAACAAGTTTTAAACCGAAATTAGTATAAAATGTGGCTCAAATTGGAATTTTTAAATCATAAATCAAATATTGACTTTGCAAACTAAACTTAGAAAGTTATAATAATTTAAATGGTCATTGATTTTTTTTATATAAGAATGATTAAAAAAATTAATTTAATAAACAATTCAATCTTCATAATTTAAAATTTAAAATGATTTAGCCTGTATTTAATGTAAAATATTATTAAAGACTTCATTAATTTCTATCAACAAGCTAATTACATACCAAATTAAATGTCATAGTAACTAAAAAGAACATTGGACTTTGATTGAAATTTTCACTATCATGAATTAAATTGATTTAAAGGTTTAGATTGATTGTCTCCATTTGTTCATTTCATGTAACGTAACAATTGGTTATCTTAATTCGATTATCGCATCTACAAGACATTTTCTTTCACATCCATGACATGCATATATGAGATGTCGTGGAAGACTGATTTCCGATAAAAACTTAGCACACAAGAATGGTCAAAAAATGAGGGAATGGTATAAAGTTAAAAATGAGTGATTAAAATTGATAGAAGTTAAGTTAAAAGGTAAAATGAAGAGTGGAGATGTCATGGATGTTTGACATTTTGTTTGATGCCAGATCAGCCAAGGGTTTAGGGAGTGATGAGTGGATATCTCCAATATGAACCACCTAGGATGGTTCTTCCATCAAATCTACTTTTTTGTTTCTATTTCTCTTTTCTTTTGCATTTCAATTGCCAACTGTCCCCACTCAATCACTCTTTCAGATAAGATGGTATTTTCATTTTTCCTTAAAGATAAGACATTTATGTGTTTGAATATTTGTCTTTTTTTTAAAAAAAAAAAAAAAGAAGAAGAAGCAGAAGAAGAAGAAAAATGTTGAATATTTTATTTTTCTTATACATATATAATTTTCTCTCTATGACAAAGTATGAAAGAAGAGAAAAAAAGAAGAAGCTCCCATCAATTTTGAAACATAGTTAGGACCTATATGCATAGAATGATATTTGTCTTTAACTACCTATGAACTAATAATAATAATAAATATGAAGGATGTTTACGTAATGATCTTTTTACGATTGTACAAATATAGTTTTTAGTTTGATGAACTCGAATATAAATTTTAAGAAAAGTCGTTTTAGTACGAAGTTCAAATTTATACATTTATTGAAAGTCTAATATCCAACTCTTTTAGCTCATTTTAATTTAATGACTTGATTCATAGTATGAAGTTTATTTGTCAATGTTGTAGAGTGACCTATATTAATAGATATTACATTATCATAATA
The DNA here is from genome assembly GCA_025688845.1 of Cucumis hystrix. Taxonomy (NCBI): domain Eukaryota; kingdom Viridiplantae; phylum Streptophyta; class Magnoliopsida; order Cucurbitales; family Cucurbitaceae; genus Cucumis; species Cucumis hystrix. The sequence goes on from CM046893.1 coordinate 20,811,217, forward strand.
AAATCTTAGTTGGTTGGCATGTTGATTTCAATTTTTTCTTTTTATTATTGGTATTTTGAAGCTATAAATTATAAATTAAATAGTTAAATAGCTAATATTTAATAATTTTGAGTTTTAATTGACAGACTATAAATATGCACTTTACTCTCTTACATTATTTTAGAAAATGTGGGTGATTTAAGTTATACATCTTATATTAATATTATTTTCTTTTTTTGTGCTATGTCTATTTTTTTTTAGTTTTAACTAAAAGATGAATGATATTAGAACTATGAAATTATTTGACTGTCCTAAGTTGTTTAAAAATATTTGTCATATAACAAACTTGTCTTTAAAATATTTAAAAGTATTTTGATATTTTTAATTTTTGTTGATATTTTTTTTTGTATATATATATGAGCATATGGTGAATTAACAAAAATAAGTCACAACGAAAATATAATAAGCAATAACAAATGTAAATACAAGATAAACAACAAACATTTTAAGTCGTTTTTTTTAAAAGGATTTCGATTATTCATTTTATTAATTTAAGTATTTGTTTCTTTTAATATGTTGATAGAAGTGTCCATCAGAATTTTAAATTTTGGTTGTGCTATCCTTTCTTCTACATCCTAATAGACTCTATTAGATTAATTCAACATTTTATTTTAATTCATTAAACGATTGATTTCCAATATTTTAAATGCAAGTTGAATTTATTGAATCATATATTCGAAAAAATAAAATAGTACTCTCCAAATTATTAGATTAATTAGCACGTTTGTTTCTGTAAACAATTAGTTTAATATTTAGGCAAAAGTTAATATATATATATATATATATATATATATATATGAATTATTAAGTAAATACATGTTTATTTGCCTCGAATTTAAGTGGAAAGTTCAATTTAACTTAATTAAAAAATAAATAAGGGTTTTTAACAAATTATATGAAACCAATTACTGAAATATAAATATTGAGTTGATTTTGCCATTTTTGACAAATTTTTATTTTTTTAATGCAATTTAAATAAGAATATAAACCTTCCAATATACAACCAATTATAAAGAGACTTTGACTAATCTAAAACTTTTCTCAAAGCAAATACAAAAATCATATTTTTTAAATAAAAAAAAATAACAACAAATTATTTAAAGAAGGTTCTAATAATATCATGGACATTTTGAAGCTTGAAAAAATATTTCACATTCAAATTCTTCAAAATAAACATGACAATCTTAGATGGGTGACCTCAAATAATTCATTTTTAAAATTGAACTTCTATCCAAAGAAAAAAAAACACCACAAAAAGTTAGTTAAAATATGGAACTTTGTTTAAAATGATAAAACTCAGTATTTGTAAATATAACAAAATTTTATTGTCTATAAATATCTTTAGTAAATGATGATAATAGCTAGTCTATCAAAATCTATTAGTGGTATTTTAATATATGTGTAGGTATTTTTTTATTCATTTTGTTATATTTAAAAACAAACCCTTTAAATATTATATTGGTCATATAATTTGAAGTTTGTTTAATTTAGTTCTTATGTAATAATACCATATACTTTAATAAGTCTTAAATTTATTGTTCATTTTTCTAAAAAAAAATTGTTGTTTATTCATCATTTTTACTATAAAATTTCAAAGCATATTCACGTGGTAAATTATTCATTCCATAAAAATTATTAGGTTTAAATTCAATTTTGATTCCTAAATTCTGGATATGGTTCTATTTTAGTTTTAAACTTAAAAAAAAATATTTTAGTAATTTCTATTTAACGGAATGATGAGACATACTTCTAAATCATTCTTAAAATCTTAACATTTTAGAGTTTTAACTAAGATGATCATGTTTTTGACTAACTTATGGTGTGTTTGTGAAACTCAATTGAAAAGGTGTGCATGATAATTGATAAACGAATTAGAAAGAAGGAAGTTATCCATTTTCATTTTCAAGGTTTTCTTTCTTTTGTTTTGTTTACATATGTGTGTGTGTCTTTGTCTCATTCCTCTTCTTTACTAATGTTAAGAGAGAGAGAGAGAGAGAGATCCTTTGTGCAACCAAATACCATTGAAGAAGGGAGAAAAATTGAAGCTAGCCTAAATATTCAATAATTGAAGAGAGAGAAAATGCTATAATTGTTTTTTCTAACAAGACTTTTAATAGGTACATTTGTGTTCTTAACAAAAGTACATTTGTGCACAAATTTTGATCTTACATTTTAATAATATATCAGTGTCTATTAGAAAAGTTTTCTTTTCTCTTTTAGTTCTAATACTGTTTTGTGAAACTCAAATCCAATTATTCCATCTTTAAGTATATTCATTCATCTCTTTTTATTAAAATGCATGGTTATGGTTTTAGTTTTTGAGTTTAAAAAAGTTATGTTGTTACCCAAAATCCTAACATAAAAATATGTTTTTACAAACATTTTTTTAGTTTTCAAAACTTTGATTTCAATTTTTAAAACATTAAGGAAAAATATATAACAAAACAATAATAATTTTAAGAGGCAAGATGTGTTTGTAAACTCTAATTTCTTAAAGCTAAAAAAAAAATTGATGATTACCAAATTTATCTAAATTTTAAAGAAAAATACACATTGTTATTTTTTTTTCATTGATAGAATTATGTTCAAACTTCAAGTTGACTTAGTGGCGGTTAAGACATTGAATTGAGTGATGAAGTATGAAATTAATACATTGAATTTAAAAATGGAAGGTTGAAATATAATTTATTCTATAAAGATATAAATTTGAATAATAAACAATATTAAATTTGAATAAAATTTAACCCAAACATGTTAAGTCAATGGATGAAGTACCCAACATATTTACACATCTACTTAAAGAAATAATAATAATAAGAGAAAGGACATGTTTAATTCAAGTTGTTTGTGTGTGAAATAATTTATTGGAAGTTATTATTATATTATATTGAGTAAGAAATACATAAATATAGAAAAATAAAATATACTGAGAGAAAAGGAGATGGTTTTATTTTTCTTTCTTTTGACAAAAGTAGTTAAGAAGAAGAGAATTCAAATTTAAAATGAACACTTTTAGATAAATTAATTATATTTTTGTTAAAAGAAAGAAAGAAATAATGTGGAAGTTGATATAGAAGAAATTGAATTGGGTTGGTGCACATAATCATCATTGGATTCCCCATTGAAGGTACAACTGGGGACTGGCAGCCACTGAATTTTACAAATATTGATGAACAAAAACATTGGTCAACTATCCATTTAATATCCATTATTTCCATTCTCTATTTCATTCCCACCACAAAATTAACTTTTGCATTTCTCGATTCTATCTTCAAAATCAAAATAAAAGAAAACTATTATTCCTTCTGATTCAAAACAATCAATAATAAGTTGAAGCTTACAACCTTCCTTACTAATGACTTCTATACTTTTTTTTGTGATACTTTGTGTTATTTTGGCATGTGTATCTTGAAAGTTTATTCGATTTTAATTTTGATATTTTTAATAGTCTATTTTTACCCATTCTTTCAATAAAAAGAATGTTATAGATAGAATAACATTTATTAGATTTATTGAAAATACATGGATTAAAATTGAAAAAATTAAACTATAGAAACTAAAATTGAACAAATTTTGTGTTTATTTTAACTTAATTTGAACGTAGCTTTATGTTAGGGAAGCACCTAGTCCAATTCTAGTTGAAATTGACTCTAAACTAACTTATCAATTTTATTAAATTATAAGTTTAGTCCATAATTTCTTTTATTTATATCTATTTAGTCCCTAATCTTTAAAAATGTCTAATAAATTCTGGAAGAATTTTTACTTTTTATTCAACAAATCCATAAACATTCAATTTAATAAGCTTTTTACCATTTTACATTTTAAAAAGGTTAAATTATATAAAAACAATACCCGATCTTTCACATTTGTTTTAAAATACTTTTACACTTTCAAAATAACGCCACTAGAATAGAGTTTCTTTCTGATTAGAACAAAAAGTGGTGTAGTAAGTGATGAGAAAAAAAATTTGAATCATTATATCATTGAATAAAAATAATTCTAAAAAAATTTGCTTCTTATAGTTAGTTTTGAAAGGCTTATAAAAATAGAGAAGTATTATAACCTTTAAAAACATATATAGGTACTTTTGAAGCAAAGAGAAAAGTTTAAAAGTATTTATTACAATTTAATCATTTTAATATACAAAAGTTTATTTTAAAAAGAAGGAAGAATTGTTGTGGATAGAAACATAATTTAAATAGGTACAAAAGTTCATAAATTATAAAAAAAGAAAAATAAATTTAATCACTTCAACTATTTATATTTATTGGTACAGTTTTTTTTTTTAGAAAACAGAAAATTAATCTGGTAATATCCCACTCAACAATTGAAAGACTAAAGCACATATCCATAATTAAACTTTTTGATGACATGAAATGAAATGTGTGGAATATTTATAAAGATTCTCTTACTTCCTATCAAAAACTCTGCTTTTCTCTTAATAATTGAGTTACAATGTTCTTAAATAGAGCTTTGAAAGCAACTACCATTTTGTTATGATATGGGCATATACACACATATAACCCATCATACATATTTATTTGTATCATAATTTCATAATATATAATACTTGTTATCATGATATTCATCAAATTTATATTTCAAGAAAAAAAAATGTTATTCATATTTATTTTGTTTAAAATGAATATTTTTGTTTTATTTTTTTATATTTAAAAGATGATTCACGACATAATGTTCTAAAGAATTTACATGTGATAAGACACCAACAAAATTTGAAATCTCTCAACCGAAGATTTTAGTAACTAGTAAGTGTAATGAAACTTCAATAAGTGCCTATTGCATCTTTGTATTGTCAAATATCTTCCACTTTAAATATAATGTTCATTTCTTTTAAAAAAATTAAATCATAGATCTTGTTTGTAAATAATATAGAGTACTCTTTTTACATACATAAAAGTGATATATTTTTGGAATTAACAGGTTTAACGATTCAATCACACAAGAGCTTTATCAACATGAACAGTATGTCGTGTGGACTCTCTCAATGCTAGCATCCGACACATATTCATGAAAGAAAAGACTTACTTAGTTGACCTCTTGAGATTAAAAGTCCAAGAAACTATTATGTGGACATATTGAAATTGGACCTAATCATTTAAGATTGTCCATGTTGTGTGTCAATACGAGACAGTACTCTTGTGACACACCATATAAATCTAAATATTGACTTAAGCATCAAAGTGTGTCAAACATATAAGATCACACTAATGTAAGTCATATCACATCTTAAGGCATTTTGATGCATCCTTTAAGTTAAGTAGACCATGACTAAATTTTTGGCACCAAAGTTAACGTTATTGATGTGAAACCCTTTAAAATTTAAGATTTAGCTGAGGTTTAAATATGGAGTAGAAAGAAATTGAGATATAGGCTAAAATTTGTTTAATTTAAAAGGGAAAAAGAAGGGGATAATATGATAGATAATATAGAATTGACAATTTCAAATTTAATTCTTTTCTTTCTAGGAAAAAAAAAGGGAAAAGAATTTGAGGAAATTAAATTGAAATTAAACATAAGGGTTGAAATAAGAGCTTGAGGTTATGACTTTTTTGTTCGTTTCTTTATCTATCACCATAGCCGCCTTGGATAATCATCCTAAATTCACAAACTTCATTTCTACTTTTTTCTTTCTCCTTACATTTTATTTTCAAATTTTTTCTAAAATAAAATTTTGATTAAATTATGTTTTAGAAGGTCATGTTGTTGGGTTTAATTAGTAAAATATTAAAAGACGGCGTATTTGAAGAATTTAAAAAAGTGATACAGTTTTAAATACTATACATAACAAAACCAACCAATTTTGTTACTTTCAAATTATTCTTTAAGTTTATTTGATTGTATCAATTTAGTTAATATGATAAATATAAATATCACATCTTTATTCGGTTAAGAGTTAACGACAAAAATCAAAGTAAGTTTTTTTTAAAGTATAAAGATAAATAGTTTAGTATAAAGTTGATTTTTTTTTTTTAATTTTTAGATGTTTTCCTTGATTTCGGAGGTTTTCTGGTAAATCTTTTGTATTTCCTTAGTTTTGTTGTTTGTTTGTTTGTTTTTTTTTTTTTTTTTTTTAAAATTTTTTTATTTAATTTTAATTTCCCACTTTCCTTCTACTCATTCTTCTTATGGTTGTGAGGGATTTTTTTCCAATTCCTATTTTTAAGTGAGGTTTAAATTCTAAAAAATATATATTGTATTTCATACAAATAATTAAAAGATAAAAAATGTAAGACTGTTTGGTAAATTTTTTTTTGTACATATTTTGTTGTCTATTTATTTTTTTAAAAACTGACTAAAAAAATGAAATGTGTTAACAAAAATGTTAAAAAAGAAGTACATAACATTATCAAACTTTGGTTATAAGTACATTTGAATTACATCATTAACTCAAAGCTATTCTATTATATCCTTTCAAACAGACATTTAGAAAAAAAAAATCAAAACATTAAAGACCAAGACGTTAAAAACATGGTAAAGCACAGGAATTAGAATCGTAAACTAAATCCTTTTTTTTTTTTGTATTGTTTATTAAAAATATCAATGATATTATTTATTTAAAATATCCAGGATCTTAGCTTGTTGGATCATCTCATCATAGTTTGAAAAAAAAGAGTTTTCAAAATAATAATAATAACAATAACTTTTGATAGATTTTTGTTTTACTGAAATTGACCCTTAATACCGATTAATTTTAATCTCTAATTCTTATATAAAGAATCTCATTAATATAATAAAAAATAGTTTTTGAGTGATAAGGAAAGGTTCAACGAATCCAAATATGTGACAAAAAAGAAACATATTTTTATGCTCAATCATTTAAAACAAGTAGTAAGTACCAAAATATATGCATAATCTTTTAAATATACAAGTTTAGTATGGTCAAGTTTTAGGTTTAGAAAACTTTAGTATTCTCTCATTTAAAATGCTTAATTAATAATTTGTTAAACAATCCAATTATGTGGATATATAAATCTATGTGTAACCAAATTCTAAAGTTATAAAATTAGAAAAGTAGAGATTAAATTAGTAAAATGGGCAACCAAGTAGCTAGAGATGTGTTAAAATAGTACAAAAATATTGTAGTGGAAAAAGAGGGAAGAAGCTACGTGGAAATAGCACGTGATAAAAAGAAAAGAAAAACAAACAAGCTCAGGAATGCTTTATTTAGTTCTATTTATCATCGGACAAATCATTGTGATGGACCCAACCATCACTTGACAGCGTTAGTTGTGGTCATTGCTTGATTGAAATATGCACCAGCCGGGAATCGAACCCGGGTCTGTACAGTGGCAGGGTACTATTCTACCACTAGACCACTGGTGCTTCTTGATTTATCAAAATGATTGTGTAACAATTTATCTAATAAATTTACGTTTTCTTTTTCATGGGTTTAACAAAGAAGTTTGTTGGCTAACTTCTAGGGATAGTCGTCGGTAGTATAAGATGAACTAAGCATACTTGTACATAAAAGAATAAATTTTAAAAATTACTCATTAACTTTATACTTTGTGTAAAAAATGTTTAGAAAATACTCTTAAATAAAAAAAAATTAAATAAATAACCAAGGTGTGAAATACCCTTTGAAAATATCAAATAAAAAGTTGAAGAAAAAAATATAGTATGACTTCATACCGAAAATGGAAAAATTGTAGACGATGTCTATAAAAAGCAAAAAAAAAAAAAAAAAAAAAGTACACAAACATGTAAGAGCTATAAATTATTATAATCTCATTCATTGGTTTGTGTTTACAGAAAACTAAGAAGTGAAAAAAAAACTACAGAATACAACATAGTCAAACTCACTTTGTTGTACAACCGTGAGTAAGGTATTTCATATCGTAATTATATTTTATCTTCATAAAAATGAAATGTAGGAAATGATTTTTCAGATGAAATGTTATCAATTTTTTTAAAAAAATTCTTTAACATTAGTTCTTATTATTTGTTGATAAAATGAAAATTTTATTCACAATTTTTTTAGATAACACACGAGATTATAGATAAAATCTAAATCTATACTTAAATAAAACAATTTTTTAACCTTCTCACTTCAACATGAATGGAAAAAAAGAGAGAATTTTTACTGAATTATTTAATAATGTGAAACTACTCGAGATAGAATACATATACACATGTTCGTAGCCCATTTTACATTTTAGATTAGATATAGATAGTAGATAGATTTTTATTTTTTTACCTGGCTTATGTGAGTTTTTTCTCTTTTAATGTGATTTTGATAAAATCCAAATCTTATTTTAAAAACAAAACTGTCTTTAAACTGATTTTTCATTAGATATTTTTCTTTTTTGGAAATTTGTGGTTAGAGATTGGTAAACACTTCTGTTTTCATTCTATTTTGCAGATATGACAACAAAATATATAATACACATGATGCACCTGATATAAAATTGATACATTTGATATGCATATTTATATACATAAAAATGACAAAATGACATTTGAATAAATAAAACAATCTTATAATTTTGTTTAGTAACAATTAAGTAAATATGTTCAAAATGACATTTGGGTAAACAAAGCAAAATGACAAAATGTTGAAAATGACAAAATATATATCAAAGGTTTTTAATTTAACAACAATTAAGTAAATATGCCAAATGACATCTTGGTAAACAAAGCAATGTGACACTTTTTAAGTAAGTTGACCTTTATCAACTTTAGGGTGAAAAAACGTTAAACATTTTTTAAGGGGCGTTTGGGGTAAAAAAGTGAATTATTATACTCATAGGTTATTATAGTTGGGTTACCATAGTTTGTTTTTAGAGTGAAAATGATTTTAGTTTGCATTACAAGAATTCGAGGTTATTCTGACGCAGGCAAATGCATCAGGATAGATGACGTCGTTGGAGAAGGGTTATGCTGACATCTTTACCACTGCATCAGTAATAGAGGAAATAACGACACAACACCTTGACGACGTCGTTGATAGTCAGTATTAAAAAATATTATTCTAACTTCTAACGACGCCATGCAAGCTTGTGCCGACGTTTTCCCTCTAATGACATCGGCAAAGCCGTAATATATTATTAAAATTGGAGAGCTATGTTTGGCTATTCTACTACCTTGAGTTTGAGTGTGGGTGTTAATAGAAAATTAGGATTTATGGCTTATTATTATTTTTCTTTTTGGTAATTTTCATTTATGTATTTTTTCAGTGGTTTTTTTTAGGTCTATTTATGGGGCGATTGCAAAAATAGTAAAAAAAATTATGATAATAGGGTCCATGTAATTACATTTTCTAAATTGCAAAAGTAGCGAATTTAAAAGCTAATAACCTTCTGATAGTCGTCTGCTATCACTAATTACTTGTCATATTTGCCATATTTGCAATATGAAAAAAGAGTTGTCGTGGGCTTTCTTTTTCTAAATATGTTTTATGCAATTTCCCTCTTTTTATTCCCTATGTAAAAGGTCATTATACATTTTGAATTATTCTAAATATTGAATATATTATATAAAATTGTCGGAAACTACTTGAAATCAGGTATGCTTGATTAGGAAGTACTTGCAGTATTTTTTTTGCAATACTCATTTTCAGTATCTATTTCGTGGTAGTCTTCAATGGAGAAATTTTCTAGAAGAATAACTTGTTCCATTGTCTTGCTTCCCTTCCACCCCTTCAACATTAAGAGGTCTACTCTATGGTAGACAATGAATGATCACATTCATTGTTGTCGAGTGTGTTTCCTTTCTACACTCTTTATTCAATCAAGGAATGCTTGCAGATCTAATATTCCTCTACAATTGACATGTCTATCTTCATCTCGTAGTCTTGAGGTGGTTTTCTTTCTATGCAGTATTATCTTTTTTTTTGTTGCTCATGAGAGTATTTGTCTAAACATTTTTTCCTCCTCGAATGAAGAATCTGAATATCTGTCGCTTCTTTGTAGTTCTTGAATTCGCAGTTAATACCCTGCAACTTGGTTTCTATCTATGGAATGAGAACGCCCCCTCCTGATCTTCTTGTCTCCATTTCTTGAACTTGGTTCCGCATTCTTTGATCTACTTGAATTTGGTTTCCTGTTCTTTCATCTTTTCTATTCTCTAGTAGTTGTGGTGGCTGTCTGTAAGGTTACCACCCTCAAATATCAAATAAGACACTCTTACCAATCGTAAATATCAAATAACAAACACCCAATGGCAAACAGAGACGGTACTCTGGAGTATGATTTATATATAAATGTCAAAATGTTCACAGATCACGATATAAAGCTAATAAGGATAAAGGAAAAAACACAAAGAACATACCAACCTCCCTTTTACAAAAAAAGAAACTCTTGGCGGCTACAGTAGCCTAGCCCCATAACTTTCATAAAAGAAAACCTCGCTACCCCCTCCCTCTCTTTCACTATTTAAAGATTTCCCCAAAATTCTACTCCCATGGGTCCTACACTGTACGAATTTTTTTACTCTACCTCTTTTCCTTGCTCATTAATACTAGCTGCATTCCCCTTTTTACCCTTTCTCATGTACGTATGAATTATGGGAGGCCTTACAATACCCCTCGGTTCCAGATCCACCTTGTCCTCAAGGTGAAAGGTGGGGAATTGCTGGTTCATCTGGTAGACAGCTTTCCAAGTTGCTTCAGTCTCTGGAAGATCCTTCCACTTCACCAACCATTCATTTCCTCCAAAGTTTTTGTTCCAGCGAACTCCCAACACAATTTCTGGCCATAGTTGGAGCTCAAATTCTTCGATTAGTATGGGCTGTTGCTGCTGGGCCACCTGTTGACTTCCTAACTTGAGTTTCAATTAAGAAATATGGAAAACATTGTGTATCACAACCTCTGGGGGAAGTTGCAGTCTATAGGCTACTTCACCAATTCCCTCAATTATCTTGTAGGGACCATAGAACTTCAAAGCTAATTTTTTACTCCTCTTGCGTGCTAAAGAACGCTGCCGATAGGGCCTGAGCTTCAAATAGACTTCATCTCCCACCCTGAATTTGAGTTCTCTTCTCTTTGTATCCGCCATTTTCTTCTTCTATTTTGGGCTACACTTAGATTCTCCTTCAAGGCATTCCGTGCTAAGTCTCTTTCTTTCAGAATGGCTTCCACCTCGTCGTTACGTGTCTTCTTATTACCATAGGAGATTAGAGGGGGTGGTTGTCTTCCATACACTATCTCAAATGGATTGCTTCTCGTAGATGCATGGAAGGTGGTGTTATACCACAACTCTGCCCATGGAATGAACTTATCCCACTTATGGGGTTGTTCATTACAGAAACATCTTAGATATGTTTCTAAGCACTGGTTGACTCTTTCGGTCTGCCCATCGGTTTGGGGGTGAAACGCGGTACTTCTCTTCAATATTGTTCCCATAGTGGTGAATAATTCTTTCCAAAAATTGCTGATGAAGATCTTATCTTTGTCAGAAATAATAGTTTTAGGAATGCCATGTTTACTGATGATTCCGTCAATGAACACTTCTGCTACTCTTTTGGCTATGAATGGGTGTTTTAAAGTGATGAAGTAAGAGTACTTGCTGAGTCTATCAACTACTACCATGATGACATTCATTACTCCTACTTTGGGCAGCCCCTCAATGAAATCTATGGACCATTCTTTGAGGATTTTCTCCGAAATTGGAATGGGTTGTAGAACCCCGCTGGTTTCGTTGCCTCGTATTTATTTCTCTGGCAAATCTCACACTGCTCCACATATCTCTTGACATCAGTCTTCATTCCTTTCCAATGTAATTCCCCGCTCATCCTCTTGTATGTTCTTAGAAATCCAGAATGGCCTCCTAGAGCAGAGTTATGAAACGTGTGCAAAAGATTTGGTATCAATGAAGATTGTTTCGAAAACACTATTCAATTCTTATACCATAGTTTGTCATTCTCCCAACGATATTTGCTGGTCTCATCCTTCCTTTGTTTTAGCCCCTCTATAATCCTCTTAAGTTCTTCATCTTGCTGTACTTCTTCATTGACTATCTCCATGTTCACAATACCCATAGTAGTCATAGTGTTAAGTTCCAATGGTTGTAACACTCGAGACAGTGCATCTGCTCTAGCAGGAACTTTAAAGCCTTCTGGTCGGATATGATGGTAAATTTCTTCCCCAATAAATAATGCCTCCATTTCTGCACAGAGAGCACCATGACCATTAACTCCCGCTCATATATTGATTTAGCTTGTGCCTTGGGAGATAGTTTTTGGCTAAAGAACGCGATAGGATGACCGTTCTATGACAACACAGCTCCCAATCCTATCCCCGATGCATCTGTTTCCAATATGAATGGTAGGTTCCAATCAGGAAGTGCCAAAACGGGTATAGTTGTCATTGCTATCTTCAGCTTATTGAAAGCAATTGTGGCTTCTTCTTCCATAAAAAAGAATTCTTCTGCAGCAGCTTAGTGAGAGGAGCTGCGATTTCGTCATAGCCTTTGACAAACCTTCTATAATAGCCGGTTAGCCCCAAGAATCCCTTCAATCCCGTGACATTCCTTGGTTGTGGCCAATTAACCATATCTTGTATTTTTTCTTCATCAGCTTCTACCCCTCTGCTCAAAATTAAATGGCCTAAGTACTGAATTTGGGAATGAGCTATAACGCATTTCCTTTTATTGGTAAACAGTTGATGATCCCTCAATACAGTGAACACCATGCCTAAGTGCTTCTCATGTTCAATGATATCCGAACTATACACCAGAATATCATTAAAAAAAACCAAAACACAGCGTCTCAAGAAGGATTTAAATACCTGGTTCATTAATGATTGGAAGGTTGCAGGAGCGTTGGTGAGGCCAAAAGGCATGAACAAGAATTCTTAATGGCCTTCATGTGTCTGGAAGGCTGTCTTCTCTATGTCTTCTTCCTTCATTCTTATTTGTTGATAACCGGATTTCAAATCCAACTTGGAGAACACTGTAGCCCCGTGCAGTTCGTCTAGTAATTCTTCTATTACCGGAATAGAAAATTTGTCAGCTGTAGTGGCTTGGTTGAGCTTTCGGTAATCCACACAAAATCTCCACCCTCCATCTTTCTTTTTCACTAATAAAACGGGGCTTGAATAGGGGCTGTGACTCGGTCTTATTACCCCAGCTTGGAGCATCTCCTCTACTAACTTCCCGATCTCCTCCTTTTGAACATGTCCATATTTGTAGGGTCTCACATTAATTGGCTTTTGCTCGGGCATCATCAAGATTCGATGATCAACTTCTCTTTTAGGAGGTAACCCTTTTGGATCTTTAAAAATATCCGCATACTGTTGTAACAGAAACCTTATCATCAGAGTATCTTATTCGTCTCCCTTAATTTCTTGTCTTTCCCCTATGTCCTCATTCATTTCTATGTTATAGTTTTGTAGTTCTAAAAGGAAACATTGATCTTCCTTTTCCCATGTCTTCTCAATCGTTCTCAAAGAACATTCTGATCTCACCAGGGAGGGATCCCCCTTAAGAGTAATCTGCTTTGTTCCAACCCAAAACTTCATAATCAGGGAAGGCCAGTTGATTTTCATAGCTTCAATGGTACCTAGCCACTGCATCCCTAAAAAAACATCCACACTACCCAACTCAATGGCTAAGAAATCGGTCACAATGGTGAGCCCCTTCAGTTTCAGCTCCACCTTTCTGCATACTCCTCTTCCTCTGCACTTCGTGCCATTACCAATTGTTACTCCAAAGTGTGTTCCCTCCTTAACGGTTAACTGTTGCTCCTCTACTATTTTAATGTGTAAAAAATTGTGGGTGGCCCCACTCTCGATAAGTACTATCACTTCCTTTCCCCTTATTTCTCCTTTGAGCTTCATCGTTCCTCTGTTTGTCAACCCGGTGACTGCTCTCAATTCTATCTCTGTTCCTTTTGTGAGGTCCAATTGTTTCAACTCCACCACTTCCTCTGAATTCTCCTCTGTTTGGTTCTCCTCTCTGACACTCTCTTCTTCATTCATGATGAATAACATCAATTCCCTCTTTTCTTTCATTTTACATCTATGCCCAGGTGAGTATCTCTCATTACATTTTAAACATAGGCCTTTATCGAGTCTGGCTCTAAATTCGGCATCAGACAGCCATTTCATTGAAGGTTCATTCCTTTGGTAATTTCCCTTTATTGGTATGAATACCTGCTTCAATGGGAAATCCGTTTTCTTTAACATTCCCTTTTCTGCTCCTTCTTGATCCTTGTTGGTCTGTCCTTCACCTTTATTTTGTTCTCCCTCCCTCCAATCTGCCTTGGATAATTTTAATGCTAAGTTTCGGTCATTAACAAGCTGAGCCTCTCTCATGCATTCCTTCAATGTTTGGGGATATCTACTGACTACTTCAGCTTGAAGTACGGGTTCTAATCCTGTTAAAAAAGCATCCCGCAAAACACTCTCTGCCATATGTGGTAGAGGTGCTGAATAGGTGACAAACTTCTTCACATAATCATTATAGGACCCTTCTTGTTGTATTCGAATCAGACGAGCCACTAAGCTTTTCTGTCCTGAATCTTTAAAAAAATCGAACATCCTTCCTTTCAAACCCTCCCATGACTCTACTCTCTTTCTATTATGTGTCCATCGGTACCAATCAACTTCATCCCGCCCAAAGCTTACCACAACCACTTTCACTTTCTCAGTTTCTGGCAGATTGTTGATCTCAAAGAAGTGTTCAGCCCTATACACCCAAGATTCTGGATTTTTGCCCAAAAACATGGGCATTTTCAGCTTTTTGTACTTACTACGGTCTGTATTGTTCCCGTTCATCTCTGTGGTGACTTCAGTTTCCTCTATTTTTCCTTTCAGTCTCATGATTGATCCATCCGATGTTCGTGACTCATCCTTTCTTTTATAACTATTATTCTCGCTCAGTTCCTCCACCATTCTGTCCATCATTTTTTTCATTTCTAGTAACAGTTCTTTCATTCCCAATATTTCTTTCTCAGTCCCTTCCACTCTTTCCTCAATCTGCCTTTGCGCCATGAGACGTGTAACCACCCCCAGTTTCTTCAAGCTCTGATACCACTTGTAAGGTTACCACCCTCAAATATCAAATAAGACACTCTTACCAACCGTAAATATCAAATAACAAACACCCAATGGCAAACAGAGATGGTACTCTAGAGTATTATTTATATATAAATGCCAAAATGTTCACAGATTACGATATAAAGCTAATAAGGATAAAGGAACTAACACAAAGAACATACCAACCTCCCTTTTACAGAAAAAGAGACTCCTGGCGGCTACAGTAGCCTAGCCCCATAATTTTCATAAAAGAAAACCTCGCTACCCCCTCCCTCTCTTTCACTATTTAAAGACTTTCCCAAAATTCTACTCCCGTGGGTCCTACACTGTACGGATTTTTCACTTTTTACTCCACCTCTTTTCCTTGCTCATTAATACTAGTTGCATTCCCCTTTCTACCCTTTCTCATGTGCGTATGAATTATGGGAGGCCTTACACTGTCCCACACCCGCAAACTCAATTTGCTTTGCCAAATTTTCCCACAGCACATGGATATTGGCAATGCTGGCTTTGATTTCTACCATAGATCCCACCACTGACAAGTGTTGTCATGGTTTTTGGAGAAATCTCTTGTGGATTGGATTTGGTGTTATCGCCCGTTACCGCGAGTTTTCCAGCCATTAAGGTTCGAAGGTCTTGCTCATCAAGTCCAAGATTGGAGAGGCTCTAAAAGGAAGAATACTTCAATAGTGCTCATTAAACTAAAAGAGAACAGAAAATAAAGGACAACTAAGAGACAAACTCCCAAAACAACTCTTCACTCACTTTAGGTTTGGCTGATGTGTCTACATCCAACACGTGTTGAAGTGTATTGGACACTTGTTAGAGTTGTAGATGTGTTAGAGTTAGCCACTAGTTGTATAGGTTGAAGGTGAGCTAGACATGCATCAAACACACATTAAGTATATTGTGTAGTTAATAGACAAATATATGATAAAAGTAATAAATTTTAAGAGTGAAATACATCAAACTAATTTGTTAAATTATATTAATGCATAAACTTATTGGCTTTGAAGTTCATTCTTGTGTAAAAATGATATATATTTTAATTAGTGTATCCTTGCCATGTCCATATCCTAGATTTAAAAAGTGTCACCTTGTCTGTGTGGTATCATATTCGTGTCTTGTATCCATATTCGTGCTTCTAAAGTTGATTTATTGTCTTTTTGTTTTTATATAACGTTCTATATGGAGACACTTCTATTTTATGAGGATGTCATTTTTATTTTTTCCATCTTTAGCAGCTCTACATTAATTAGTTGATATCACTTGAATTAGAATTCATGTACAACCCATCGAAGAAGTCGCACCAATTCAACCTCCAAGAAACCAAGCTGCGGCAAGAAGTACCAAGAAACCAAGCTGTGTCAAATCAATAACCTCCAAGAAACCAAGCTATACACGTCTACAACAATCAACTATATGGGAACAACCTACCAGGCTACATGATGGATGATTTTGACTCTTCCGATGAAGACAATCTGCTGAATATTCATCAAGATCTGCAAAGAAGTCTCGATTTTTGGTCATACAATCAAGAAGATCAAGAAATAAGAATGAAGGTGGATCTTCTTACATTCAACGACCGAATGGATGTTGAAAATTTTCTTGATTGGATTAAGAATGTAGAAATTTCTTTTGGCTACACTAATACTCCCATAATACAAGAAGGTTCGGTTGGTGACCTTCAAGCTCCAAGGCGACGCTAGTGCATGGTGGGATCAACTACAAAATAACATGTGACTATTTGGTAAACAACCTATTAGAAGCTGGTCAAAGATGCTAAAGCTCATGAAATAACATGTGACTATTTGGTAAACAACCTATTAGAAGTTGGTCAAAAATGCTAAAGCTCATGAAAAAAACGATTTCTACCTATCTTTCTCCTTATCATGCTCCTGATTCTTTTTCTTTGCCCCCCTAATGTGCACTCGAGGATGAGTTTTTTTGCCAATGGAGGGTCTGATGTAGAACATCCTAGGTTCTTGATGTTTCTTTATATGTTTCCTAGGTTTCTTGATTTTGGTTAAGGTTTATTATTGGGACATTTTTAAAAATAACAAAATAAATTAAAATAAAAGGTGGGGAGTTCAGACAAGATGTGAGAGATTTAAGTTTTGAAGGAAAAGAATAAAATTAATTTTTAATTTGAGTTTAGGTAATTCAGGTGTGTTAATTATATTTCTATGTTAGCATAAAGGATTTATAGAAAAAATTAGCAACTTTTTTTTGTTATTTATCAATTTAATATAATTAATATGATGAGTTTAGAGTCTAATAATCAAAATATAGAAAGTCACAACATCATTCCATTAAAGAGTTGACAGAAGTCTAATGGTAGGACCAAAGTAAGTTTATTTTTTCAAAAGTTTGAAGAACAAAACAGATATTTTTAAAAGTTCAATGACTAAAATAAAACAAGATACAAAGTTTAGAAACCAAAATATGATTTTAACCAAATTAAAAAAAAAAAAAAGTTACAAAACACCACTCATGCAAATAACAATCTAAAGAACAAACATTTTTAACTTAACTTAGTTTAACAAGTGTAATATGTTTTATTTATTTTTACATTCTTTTGAACTTTGAATGTTGTTTAAACTTTATAAATTAATATTATTAATTTATCTGAAAACTTAATCAGCCTGCCACGGTTCAGACCTGGGTTCGGTTTCCGGCTGGTGCATAATTGTGAACCATGCAATGACGTTGAATAAATAAGCCTTTGAGGTTATCATCGCTCCGATCTACGTAGAGGAAGAAATTGAAGCATTCCTGAGCTTGGTTGTCTCTCTCTCTCTGTTTTTATTTTTTAATTGTTGAAAAAATATTTTATGCATTTACACAAAATATATAATATATTTACATATGATACGAATTTGATAATGAAAAGAAAAACAAGAACAGAGTTAATTTACGTGGTTTAAATTTATGAATTATGATAATGTTATTTAATAGTTAATTTGTGTTTTGGTCCAACAAAGTTTTATCTTGTTCAAATTAGTAAATGAATTAAGTAAACATTTAAGTTTAAGTCCTATGACATTTTCTTTCTGTTAAAAGAGTCCTGTGAGATTCTTATTAGTTTCAATAATTAGTCATGTGAGGTCAAGAAACATTTGTTGTACAATAATATATAGTATGAATAGCTTTTCTGTTCATTAATTATCACAATTGTTCGAGAATTGAGTTGAACTATGTGATTATATTTTTTAGGCATTTATTGAAAATTTTAAACCGCAAGTTTCTACAATCTAAACATAAAAAATGGGTTGAATTGGTTGATGAAGTCAATTAATCTGACAGTACTATTTACCTATCAAAAATATTTTGAAGAAAAAACTCTTTAAGTTTAAGTGAAAATATAAATTAGAGGAAGCAAAACATCAATTTCGAGTTTAAGTATTTGCAATCACTAATTTTAATGAAATCAAAACTTTTATCAAATTGAATTTGATTAATTTGCATATTATATTAATCAATATTTTAGTGGATTGGTCTGAGTTAGATTAATTAATTCAATTGAATAGATCGAAAAACCTAAGAACTCGAGGAAACAAAAATGAACTCAAACAAACTTAAAATTAATTTTTTAACTCATCCCACCATGTACATTTGGCATGAGTTTCCATCTCCTAGTGGAAAAATCATTTTTTTTACGTGAATGGTTGAAATTTAACCTAAGTTAGGTATAAAAAATGAAAATAAATTAGATATAAAATAATTTTGATCAAACTTTATCATGTTACTAATATTTCGTTTGATATTCATTTTGTTTCCTAAAATTAAACTTATAGACATTACTTTTACTTCTAATTTTTTTTATTTACTTTTTACAAATGGTTTCAAAAACCAAGTCAAAATTTGAAAACTAAAATATATACTTTTGAAAAACTTGTTTTTGTATTTAAAATTTAGATAAAAATTCAACCGTTATTGTATTTGAAAAAGATGCAAAACATTGTTAAAAATGGACAAAAAAATATCTAGGCTTAGTTCTCAAAAACCAAAATCTAAATGGTTACTAAACATCACCTAAATTTTATATTATATCTAACTTAGGAGAGAGATTTCTTTTTGTCTTCGCACTGTAGAAAGTGCAATTAACCTAATTTTAAAAACTTATGAAGCAGATTGGTTGTTCAAGCTAGCTAGCTTTTCAAATTCTTGAGACTCTTTTAAAACACTTACTAATATCAACATAATTGAATGTATCAAAATAACTAAACCTGCAATTTGGAAGTCGTATAGGACATTAAAGACTAATATATTCCTAGGTTACTAAAAATCTTTCATTTCAATTAAGTTTTGGGTTAATGGCTATTGTACTCTTGTTTATATGAATTGGCCACACACAGCATTTTTATTCAATTTCTAAGTAAATGGTTCTTTTGCATTGAAGTGCTTCCTCAATCTTCAACAGCACCAGTGGTCAAGTGGTAGAATAGTACCCTGCCACGGTAGAGACCCGGGTTCGATTCCCGGCTGGTGCAGAAGTGTTTGATCCATGCTATGATGACATCTAACGCTCTCAGTGATGGTTGGGTCCTTCACAGCCGTCCGATCTTATATAGGACGAATGTGAAGCGTTCCTGAGCTTGGATTCCTTCTTTCTTTTCCGTTTTTTCTTAATTGTATGTTTTTGAGACGCCACTTTTAAAACAGTAGAATTTGATCCTATCTTTAAAACAGTAGATTGGTTTGTGTTAGATTAGTTGGTTCAATTGAATAGGTCCTTAAACCTAAGAAATCCAACCAAGTAAAAAGAAAAACACAGAACTTCAAACAAACTTAAAATTATTATAAATATATAGATGCCCATTTTTTCAGTGAAGCTATATGTTTTATTATTGTAGACACACTACAAGAAACAAGACCTTCGCCGACGCACAATGGCATCGGTGAAAGGCCATACAACGTCGGTAAAGGTTTTGCCGACGTGCATTTAGACGTCGGCATGAACGTCGGAAAAAAGGCGTTAGGAGAACGTTTCTCAACGTTGAAAACAGGCCACATTGGCGAAAGACAAACGCCGACGCGTAGCATACCAATGTCGCGATAAAGGTAACGCCGACATGTGTCAGTCGCATCAGAATAAGTAATACCGACAAC
The DNA here is from genome assembly GCA_025688845.1 of Cucumis hystrix. Classification (NCBI taxonomy): domain Eukaryota; kingdom Viridiplantae; phylum Streptophyta; class Magnoliopsida; order Cucurbitales; family Cucurbitaceae; genus Cucumis; species Cucumis hystrix. The sequence goes on from CM046893.1 coordinate 20,831,366, forward strand.
GCGTCGGCATAGGGAACACCAATGTTGCGTCGGCAAAATACCTTTTTCGACTCATGTCCAGAACGTCGAGGAAGGTACCGTATGCGGATGTAGTGTCTACGTCAGCAAAAAGTTAAATTATTTTTTAAAATTATTTATTTTATTATTAATATTGAATATTACTCTTGGTTCTCCGTTTAGCTCAAAACGTAATGTGCAATAGTTTCTAAAATTTTAAAAATTACATTAATTATAAGAAATCAAATACATTATAAATGTTCAAAATGTTTACGAACAATTGCAATAAAAGCAAATAATATAAAAACCTACACCTAATAGATGGTAGTCGCAAACACCACATAAATAATGTAAAACCTACAAATGAATAAAAATATAGTTAGAATATCATAAATGCAGAATCAAACAAATTTAAATGTTGAAAAGTACGTACCCCAAGTGTTCACGGGCTTCTATATTGGCGACTCATATCCTCGATCATCTTCCTCATCCGTTTCATTTCCAGTGCATAGTTTTCTTCGATTCTATGAGCTGTCTATTCATTTGTCTATCACGGTTTGCTATTTGTCGATCAAGGTTTGCCACTATTCGATCCCACTCCTCGTCGCTTAGTCTTTGTTGTTCAATCAAGCGGTTAGCTTTTTCAAGGTCGTCCCTAAGTTAGGTAACCTCCGCAATGTGTGCTTGGTGGTTGTAAGAGGAGGAAGAAGCTGAGGAAGTAGATTTCTTTCTGGACTTGGGATTAAGGCCCCAACCAAGGCCTTTTGAGTAGCCCGATCGTCTACCCAAAACAATATTGCATATCTCATCGTTCGAGAGTGGTTGAGAACCCTCTGGGACGGGCTGTGACTGAAGTTGTAACATTTGATTATGCACAATAATACTGTAACGACCCAACTCTTTATACTAAGCTAAGGTCATTACCTTAAAGATAAATAACAATTTTGACAATTTCTTGGAAAGAGAAAAACTAAATTTTCATTAAAAATACCATGATAACATGTTGCAGCGGGTTTTACAAATTTTAAAGACAATAAAAACAAATAGATAAAAATATTTAAGCTCAAAACGCTGTAAGCAAACAATGAAAAGTGGAAGCAAAACTATGTCCCCATATGGCATGTCACGGATCCTTCCTTGTCTCACTCGCCAGATTTTCTCTATATTTACCTTTGTCTGAAATATTAAACATAGAAAAGGATGAGTATAAAAACATACTTAGTATGGGACCCACTACTAGTCCCACTATGTGTCTGTTAACTTTCAGTTAGAAGGTATCGCATAACTATTGTGCTCCCGAATGCATGCTATCCAGTGGTCCCATAGGGACACATTTGGGCTCTCGGTGAACCTGAAGGAATCACCCTAAAGGAGAGTCGGGTTATTAACTATTGTGCTCCCGAACGCACGTTATCCAGTGGTCCCATAGGAACACATTTAGGCTCTCGGTGAACCCGAAGGAATCACCCTGAAGGAGAGTCGGGCTGTAAGTGATCCCGTCAAATCACTCATAAAAACTATCACACAGACATAAATAGGTGGTGATCCCGAAGGTCACCCATATGGTACGACTTTAACAAACAAAGCTAACAGAGCACCCATCTATAGCATGTACCATATCATAAACATCATAACATGACATGAATATCATAACTTCTTATCATGTGATTAATATTTCATGCATCATAATATAGTCATAAACATATCAATCATGTCGGTCATAACATATCATTCATCAATATCGGTCACATTATGTATCTTAGCTACATCAATGCATAATGGAAAATGCATGCAAGCTCTTAAAATTTAATTCGAAGGTCCAATAGTACAATCTCTTACTTGAGATTAGCTAAAAATATTCCTTTGCTGATAATAAAAAAATTCTTCAATTAATCCAATCCTAATCATAAAAGGAAATTTGAGTATCTTAATTAATAAAATTACTCGAAACGAACGTTATGTGACTCTAAAGCAAAATCAAGAAGTTCAGAATCAAAGTGTTTCCACCCCTCTACATCAGCTGAATTTCTAAGCACATCCTTTGTTTCCACTCGTTTATCTTTATGTCATCTCATGTCCGTCGAGGTTTCTTGCCATACAAACAAGCGTTGTAATCTCGGGCACCAACGAAAAATAGCGCAATACTTTATGCTGAATTTATTTCCCTAATGAACTGTCGTTGGAACTAACTATGTACCAAGACTCACCACAAGTCAGACACTGTTGCAAATCCTCAAACTCCTTCTAGAACAATACACAGTCATATTTATAGGCATGAATAGTCTCGTATCCAAGGTCCAACTCACGCAACTTACATTTGGCTTCGTAAAATGAACCAGGGATATTGATACCACACAATGAAAATGCAAGTTTTATTATTTGTAAAATCATGTTGAAACACTTATTGTTCATACCATTTAGAACCTTCACATGCATCATCGTAACCAAAAAGTTAATGGATGAAAATTCTAAACAGTCAGGGTATAGCTCATAACTTGCTTCATTTAATAACTCCTTAAATACCACGTTTGTTCTATCTTCTTCTAAATCTACTTCACTGATAAACGACATTTCATCCTCCAAACTTTCCCTCATCCCGTTTACGTGTTCAATACCGGCTTATAAATCATGCAACATACCCAACATTTTTTTTCTTCAGAAATGGGTTACTTCTAGTTCCTTCATCAAAAGAATTATTACTACCACTTGTTCCTTCATCAAGTATTTGCAAACCTCTGTATAAGTTCACGGGCTCTCCATGATACACCCAGTCTATGTATGAAGAGGTTATTCCAATGGTTAATAAATGTCGATCCACCCCTCTAATGAGTCTCAATTCGAATTCATACATCTCTTGCATGGACACCTTATCTGTCTGTAATCATTGACATGATGTTTTGCAACTTCTAAGAATTAGAAAACTCTTTCTCTGTACTCAACCGAAAACCTATTCCTAAGTTTCATCCAACTCGTGTTCATCTTGTTAAAAGCCCTAAAACATAAATACGTTTAAATAGTTTATGTCTCTCCTCTCAACTTACTCCAACTGACTCCAACTTACTTCAACTTAACTCCAACTTACTCCATCAATAAGCTAAACTTAAGTTTAAATCTAACACACACTTTCAATATACCTAACAATTCATACATACTTAATTAAAATTAAAGCCCCTTAAGAATCTCAGAGCTAGTAATTAATAAATATTACAAACTAATTTTGATATAAATAAATAAGCTACCATAACTTCAGGATAGCCATAAAATTCACATTTGTATTCAACTTTAAATTCAAATTCATATTTAAAATCAATTTTAAATTAACTATAAAATTCAATATCTAATTCTTATTCAAATTTTAAAAAACATACATTACATAGATTATGTAATATCAACATACAATCTCAAATTTACACATCCAATCTCAAACTTATATATAAAAACTCATACATTTTCATATAAAAACATACATAATATATTACACATACATACATCTCTTGCATGGATTACACATACAAAATTACATAATATATTACCAAAAATACAACGAATTTCAAACTACATATGCATACATTTCAAACTATACATTATAAAACATACATAATATAACACACATACATTTCAAACTATATAAGTTTAATTCAAAACAAATAAAAAAATGGAAAAAATCCTATACCAAGCAAATCAAGAATAGATGACGAGGGAGGATGACGAAGTGGTGGGCGACGGCGGCGGCGGATGATGACGGGGGTGCGAAAGACTGCGGTAGCAGACAACAAGATCTCCTTCTTCCCTCTCTTTCTCTTTTTCTTTTTTCTCTTTCGCACTCTATGTGTTCTGTGTAAAACAGAACAAATAGGGAGGGAAAAGCCGACATTGGCCCTTTCTTCGGCGTTTTGATAAGGAACCAAAAAACTATGTCCGGGGCATCACCGTTCGACTTTTGTGGCAAGAAACTTTGATATCGCTCAAATCTGACGCCCCAGTAGTTGGATGTGAAATTTCGAGGCCTCCAACACCGTTTTAAGTTGGGTCGTTTCTTTCTAGTAGTTAGATGTGAACTTTCGAGGCCTCCAATCCAGTACTAAGTTAGGTCATTTATTTCTAGGCCATTGGCTCTTTCTTCGGCATTTTGATACGGAATCAAAAAACTGAGTCCGGGGCATCACCGTTTGGCTTTTGTGGCAAGATACTTTGATTTCGCTCCAAATAGAACGACCTAGTAGTTGGATGTGAACTTTCGAGGCCTCCGACCCCGTTCTAAGTTGGGTCGTTTCTTTCTAGGCCACTGGCCCTTTCTTCGGCGTTTTGGTACGGAACCAAAAAATTGAGTTCGGGGCATCACCGTTCGGCTTTTGTGGGCAAGAAACTTCGATACCCCTCCAAATCGGACGGCCCAGTAGTTGTATGTGAACTTTCGAGGACTCCGACAACGTTCTAAGTTGGTTGGTTTCTTTCTAGGCCATTGGCCTTTTCTTCGGCGTTTTGGGACAGAACCAAAAAACTGAGTCCGGTGCATCACCGTTTGGCTTTTATGGGGAAGAAACTTCGATATCGCTCCAAATCGGACGGCCCAGTAGTTGGATGTCAACTTTCGAGGCCTCCGATCCCGCTCAAAGTTGGGTCCTTTCTTTCTTGGCCATTGCCCCTTTTTTCGACGTTTTGGGACGAAACAAAAATCCGAGTCCTTGGCATCACCGATCGGCTTTTGTGGGCAAGAAACTTCGATTTTGCTCCAAATCAAACGACCCAGTAGTTGGATGTAAACTTTCGAGGCCTCCGACTCCGTTCTAAGTTGGGTCGTTTCTTTCAAGGCCATTGGTTTCTTCGGCGTTTTGGGACGGAACCAAAAAACTTAGTCTAGGGCATCACCGTTTGGCTTTTGTGGTCAAGAAAATTCGATATCACTCCAAATCGGAGGGCCGAGTAGTTAGCTGTGAACTTTTGAGGCCTCCGACCCCGTTCTAAGTTGGGTCGTTTCTTTGTAGGCCATTGGCCCTTTTTTCGGCATTTTGGGATGGAACCAAAAAATTGAGTCTGGGGCATCACCGATCGGCTTTTGTGGCAAGAAACTTCGATTTCGCTCCAAATCGGATGACCCAGTAGTTGGATGTTAAGTTTATAGACCTCCGACCCCGTTCTAAGTTGAGTCGTTTCTTTCTAGGCCATTGGCCCTTTCTTCGACGTTTTAGGACGGAACCAAAAAACTGAGTCCGGGGCATCACCGTTTGGCTTTCTGGGCAAGAAACTTCGATATCGCTCAAAATTGGACGACCCAGTAGTTGGGTGTGAACTTTCGAGGCCTCCGACACCGTTCTAAGTTGGGTCGTTTTTTTCTTGGACATTGGCCCTTTCTTCGGCATTTTGGGACGGATCCAAAAAACTGAGTCTGGGGCATCATCGTTCGGCTTTTTTGGGCAAGAAAATTTGATATCGCTCCAAATCGGACGACCCAGTAGTTGGATTTGAACTTTCGTGCCCTTCGACAGAGTTCGAAGTTGGGTCGTTTCTTTCTTGGCCATTGGCCCTTTCATTGGCGTTTTGGGACGGAAGCAAAAACCTAACTCCTGGCCATCACCAATCGGCTTTTGTGGACACGAAACTTCGATATCACTCAAAATCGGACGGCTCAGTAGTTGAATGTGAACTTTTGATGCCTCCGACCCCGTTCTAAGTTGGGTCGTTTCTTTCTAGGCCGTTGGCCCTTTCTTCGGCGTTTTGGGAGGGAACCAAAAAACTGAGTGTGGGGCATCACCGTTCGGCTTTTGTCGGCAAGAAACTTCGATATCACTCAAAATCGGATGACCCAATAGTTGGATGCGAACTTCCAAGGCTTTCGACACCGTTTTAAGTTGGGTTGTTTCTTTCTAAGCCATTGGCCCTCTCTTTGGCGTTTTGAGTCGGAACCATAAAACTGAGTCCGAAGCATCGCCGTTCGACTTTTGTGGGCAAGCAACTTTGAAATCCCTCCAAATCGGACGACCAAGTAGTTGGATGTGAAATTTCGAGGCCTCCGACACCGTTGTAAGTTGGGTCGTTTCTTTCTAGCCCTTGGCCCTTTATTTGGCGTTTTGGGACGGAACCAAAAAACTGCGTCCGAGGCATCACCGTTTGTGGGCAAGAAACATCGATATCGCTCCAAATCGGATGACCCAGTAGTTGGATGTGAACGTTCGAGGCCTCCGACCCCGTTCTAAGTTGTTTTGTTTCTTTCTAGCCCATTGGCCCTTTCTTCGGCGTTTTGGGACGGAACCAAAAAACTGAGTCCTGGGCATCACCGTTCGGCTTTTGTGGGCAAGAAACTTCGATATCGCTCAAAATTGGATGGCCTAGTATTTGGATGTGAAATTTCGAGGCCTCCAACCCAGTACTAAGTTGGGTCGTTTCTTTCTAGGCCATTGGCCCTTTCTTCGGCATTTTGGAAAGGAACAAAAAAACTGAGTCCGGGGCATCACCGTTTGGCTTTTGTGGGAAAGAAACTTGGATATCGCTCCAAATCGGACGGTACAGTAGTTGGATGTGAACTTTCGAGGCCTCCGACCCATTCTAAGTTGTTTCATTTCTTTCTCGGCTATTCGCCCTTTCTTCGGCGTTTTGGGACGAAAAAAATAAATGAGTCTAGGGCATCACCGTTCGGGTTTTGTGAGCAAGAAACTTTGATATCGCTCAAAATCGGATAGCCCAGTTGGTGGATGTCAAGTTTCAAGGCCTCCGACACCATTCTTCGTTGGGTCGTTTCTTTGTAGGCTTGGCCCTTTCTTCGGCGTTTTGACGGAACCAAGAAACTGAGTCCGAGGCATCACCGATTGGCTTTTGTGGGCAAGAAACTTCGATATCGCTCAAAATCAGACAACCCAGTAGTTGGATGTGAACTTTTGAGGGCTCCGACCCCGTTCTAAGTTGGGTACTTTCTTTCTAGGCCACTGGCCCTTTCTTCGGTGTTTTATGACGGAACCAAAAAACTGAGTCCGGGGCGTCACCGTACACCTTTTGCGGTCAAGAAACATAGATATCGCTCAAAATTGGATGGCGCAGTAGTTGGATGCGATCCTTCCAGGCATCCGACACCGTTCTAATTGGGTCTTTTCATTCTAGGCCACTGGCCCTTTCTTCGGCGTTTTGGGACAGAACCAAAAAACTAAGTCCGGTGCATCACCGTTGGGCTTTTGTGATCGAGAAATTTGATTTCGCTCAAAATTGGATGGCTCGGTAGTTGGATGCGAACTTTCGAGGCTTCCGACATCGTTTCTTTTTAGGCCATTGGCCCTTTCTTCGGCTTTTTGAAACAGAACCAAAAAACTTAGTACGGCGCATCACCGATCGGCTTTTGTGGACAAGAAACTTTGATATATCTCCAAATCGGACGGCCCAGTAGTTGGATGTGAACTTTCGAGGCCTCCGACCTCGTTCTAAGTTGGGTCGTTTCTTTCTAGGCCATTGGCCCTTTCTTCGGCGTTTTAGGACGGAACCAAAAAACTGGGTCCGAGGCATCACCGTTTGTGGGTAAGAAACATCGATATAGCTCCAAATCGGACGGTCCAGTAATTGGATGTGAACGTTCGAGGCCTCCGACACCGTTCTAAGTTGGGTCGTTTCTTTCTAGGCAATTGGCCCTTTCTTCGGCGTTTTGACGGAACCTAGAAACTGACTCCGGGGCATCACGAATTGGCTTTGGGTGCAAGAAACTTCGATATCGCTCAAAATCAGACAGCCCAGTAGTTGGATGTGAATTTGGCGTCCTTCTCCGTTCTAAGTTGGGTCGTTTCTTTCTAGGCCATTGGCCCTTTCTTCGGCGTTTTCTGACGGAAGCAAAAAATTGAGTCCGGGGAATCACCGATCGGCTTTTGTGGGCAAGAAACTTCGATATCGCTCAAAATCGGACGGCTCAGTAGTTGGATGTGAACTTTCGAGGCCTCCGACACCGTTCTAAGTTGGGTTGTTTCTCTCTAGGCCATTGCCTTTTGTTGGGCTTTTTGAGACGGAACCAAAAAATTGAGTGCGGGGCATCACTGATCGGCTTTTGTGGGCAATAAACTTTGATATCGCTCAAAATCGGATGGCCAAGTAGGCCATTGGTCCTCTCTTCAGCGTTTTGCCATGGAACCAAAAAAATGAGTCTGGGGGATATCGCTCCAAATCAGAAGGACCAGTACTTGGATGCGAATTTTCGAGGCCTTCGACAAGGTTCTAAGTTGATTCGTTTCTTTCTAGTAGTTAGATGTGAACTTTCGAGGCCTTCAATCCAGTACTAAGTTGGATCGTTTCTTTCTAGACCATTGGCCCTTTCTTCGGCGATTTGAGACGGAACCAAAAAATTGAATCCGGAGCATCACCGATTGGCTTTTGTGGCCAAGAAATTCGATATCGCTCCAAATCGGACGGCGCAGTAGTTGGATGTGAACTTTTGAGGACTCCGACCCCGTTCGAAGTTGGGTCGTTTCTTTCTTGGCCATTTGCCCTTCCTTCGGTATTTTTTGATAAAACCAAAACAATTTGAGTCCGGGGCATCACCGTTCGGGTTTTGTGCTCAAGAAACATCGATATCGCTCCAATTCGGATGGCCCAATAGTTGGATGAGAACGTTCGAGGCCTCCGACCCCTTTCTAAGTTGTTTCGTTTCTTTTTAGGCGATTGGCCTTTTCTTCGGCGTTTTGGGACGAAACCAAAAAACTGAATCCGGGGCATCACCGTTCGGCTTTTATGGCAAGAAACTTCGATATCACTTTAAATCGGATGGCCCAGTAGTTGGATGTGAAATTTTGAGGCCTTCGACAGCGTTCTAAGTTGTGTCGTTTCTTTCTAGGCCATTGGCCCTTTCTTCGGCATTTTGGGACGAAACCAAAAAACTGAGTCCGGGGAATCACCGATCTGCTTTTGTGGGCAAGAAACTTTGATTTTGCTCCAAATTGGACGACCCAATAGTTGGATGTGAACTTTCGAGGCCTCCGACCCCGTTGTAAGTTATGTCTGTTCTTTCTAGGCCATTGGCCCTTTCTTTGGCTTTTTTAGACGGAACCAAAAACTGAGTCTAGAGCATCACCGTTCGACTTTTGTGGGGAAGAAACTTCGATATTGCTCAAAATCGGGTGACCCAGTAGTTGGATGTGAACTTTCGAGGTCTCCGACACCGTTCTAAGTTGGGTCGTTTCTTTCTAGGGCATTGGCCCTTTCTTCGGCGTTTTGGGACGGAACCAAAAAACTGAGTCTGGCGCATAACCGATCAGCTTTTGTGGGTAAGAAACTTAGTTTTTGCTCCAAATTGGACAACCCAGTAGTTGGATGTGAACTTTCGAGGCCTCCGACCCCGTTCTAAGTTTGGTCGTTTCTTTCTAAGCCATTGGCCTTTTCTTCAGCGTTTTGGGACGGAATCGAAAAATTGAGTCCGGGGCATCACCGTTCGGCTTGTGTGGGCAAGAAACTTCGATATCGCTCCAAATCGGACGACCCAGTAGTTGGTAGTGAACTTTTGAGGTCTCCGTCACCGTTCTAAGTTGGGTCGTTTCTTTCTAGGCCATTGGCCCTTTCTTCGGCGTTTTGGGACGAAACCAAAAAACTGAGTCATGTTCATCACCGATTGGCTTTTGTGGGCAAGAAACTTTGATTTCGCTCAAAATCAGAAAGCCCAGTAGTTGGATGTGAACTTTCGAGGCCTCCGACCCCTTTCTAAGTAGGGTCGTTTCTTTCTAGGCCATTGGCCCTTTTTTTGGCGTTTTGGGACGGAACCAAAAAATTGAGTTCGGGGCATCATCGTTCGTCTTTTGTGGGCAACAAACTTTGATATCGTTCCAAATCGGACGACCCAGTAGTTGGATGTGAACTTTTGAGGCCTCCGACAGCGTTCAAAGTTGGGTCATTTCTTTGTTGGCCATTGGCCATTTCATCGGCGTTTTGGGACGTAACCAAAAACCTGAGTCCGGGGCATCACCGTTCGGCTTTTGTGGGCAAGAAACTTCGATATCGCTCCAAATCGGATGGCCTAGTATTTGGATGAGAACTTTCGAGGCCTCCGACACCGTTCTAAGTTGAGTCGTTTCTTTCTGGGCCATTGGCCCTTTCTTCGGCGTTTTGGGTCGGAACCATAAAACTGAGTCCGGGGCATCACCGTTCGGCTTTTGTGGGCAAGAAACTTCTATATCGCTGTAAATCAGACGACCCAGTAGTTGGATTTGAACTTTCGAAGCTTCCGACCCCGTTCTAAGTTGAGTCGTTTCTTTCTAGGCCATTGGCCCTTTTTTCGACGTTTTGGGACGGAACCAAGAAACTGAGTCCGAGGCATCACCGATCGGCTTTTGTGGGCAAGAAACTTCGATATCGCTCCAAATCGAACGATTCAGTAGTTGGATGTGAAGTTTTGAGGCTTCCGACTCCGTTCTAAGTTGGGTCGTTTCTTTCTAGGCCATTGGATCTTTTTTTGGCGTTTTGGGACGGAACTAAAAAACTGTGTCTGTCGCATCACCGTTCGATTTTTGTGGGCAAGAAAGTTCGATATCACTCAAAATTGGATGGCCCAGTAGTTGGATGTGAAGTTTCGATGCCTCTGACCCAGTTCTAAGTTGAGTCGTTTCTTTTTAGGCCATTGGCCCTTTTTTGGCATTTTTGGATGCAAACTTCCAAGGCTTCCAACACAGTTCTAAGTTATGTCGTTTCTTTCTAAGCCATTGGCCCTCTCTTTAGCGTTTTGGGTCGGAACCATAAAACTGAGTCCGGGGCATCACCGTTTAACTTTTGTGGGCAAGCAACTTCGATATCGCTCAAAATCGGATAGCCAAGTAGTTGGATGTGAAATTTCGAAGCCTCCGACACCTATCTAAGTTGGGTCGTTTCTTTCTAGGCCCCTGGCCCTTTATTCGGCGTTTTGAGACGGAACCAAAAAACTGCGTCCGGGGCATCAATGTTTGGCTTTTGTGGGCAAGACAGTTCGATATCGCTCCAAATTTGATGGCCCAGTAGTTGGATGTGAACTTTCTAGCCCTCCGACACCGTTCTAAGTTGGGCCGTTTTTTTCTGGGCCACTGGCCCTTTCTTCGGCGTTTTGGGACGGAACCAAAAAACTGAGTCCGGGGCATCAGCGTTCGGCTTTTGTGGGCAAGTCACTTCGATATCGCTCCAAATTGGACAACCCAGTAGTTGGATCTGAACATCCGAGACCTTCGACCCCGTTCTAAGTTGGGTTGTTTCTTTCTAGGCCATTTACTCTTTTTTCGACGATGAAACCAAAAAACTGAGTCCGGGGCATCACCGTTCGGCTTTCGTGGGCAAGAAACTTCAATATCGCTCAAAATTGAAAGGCCCAATATGTGGATGTGCATTTTCGAGCCCTCCGACATCGTTCAAAGTTGGGTCGTTTCTTTCTAGGCCATTGGCCCTTTCTTTGGTGTTTTATGACGTAACCAAAAAACTGAGTCCGGGGCTTCACCGTTCGGCTTTTGTGGGCAAGAAACTTCGATATCGCTCAGAATTGGATGACCCAGTAGTTGGATGTGAATTTTCAAGGCCTCCGACACAGTTCTAAGGTGGGTCGTTTCTTTCTAGGTCTGACGACACAGTTATATCGCTCACTTTTTTTCCAGTTAGGGTTAGAATGAGGTAAAGGAACATCATCATTTTCTTTTAAAACTTTACCACTTCTCAAGGTGATGGCACTTACATTAGCATGACTTGGTTGGGCGGGAAGTTTGCCTTTCCCCTCCGTTTTAAGAAATTGGATTGCCAATTGGTCTAACTTGTTTCCTAATTCTGAGATAGATGCTTTCATGTTTTGCACATCATTTTTAATGTCTCCAGTTGAACTAACGGTATATTCACTCAATTTAGCTAGATTCTTCTCAAAATCATTTTTAAAGCTATTTGAGCTAAAAGCTAACTTGGAAATTATCTCTTCTAAGTACGTACCTTTTGATGATGATGGTGAAGGAGTGTTGTTATGTTTGGGTTCTTGTGGACCCCATCTAAGACTTGGATTGTCCCTCCATCCAGAGTTGTAAGCATTACTCTGTGAATCATTCCTTCTATATCCTCCCAAGGCACTTACCTCTTTTATCTCAGGACATTGGTCATTATAGTGGCCAAGCAAGCCACATACTCCACATGAAACTACTTTGGGTACCTCTCCTTTCACAAAAGAAGTAAACATTTTAGTAAGTAGATTCACTTGCTCTTTAACAGAGTTATCACAAGACAAAGAAGAGTTCATATCAAGTATTCTACTAGTAGTAAAGTTTTGAGAATTTTCGGCCATTCTAGAAACTAACCCCCTAGCTTCAGAGGGAGTTTTATCAATCAAGGCTCCTCCCGAAGCGGCATCTATGGAGTCCCTAACCGATGGTAACAACCCCGAATAGAAATATTGCACAATGTCTCTCTCACTTAATTGGTTGTAAGGCAACCTTGCACAAAGTTCATTATACCTCTCCCAATATTCAAACAAAGTTTCTTTATTGGATTGCCTAGCACCATAGATTTCTTTTAAGACCGTTTGGGCTCTAGTTATTGGGAAGAATTTTTCTAAGAACCTTTTCTTAAGTTGTTCCCAAGTGGTGATGGTTTGAGGCTCTAAGTTTATAAGCCATCTTTTGGCACTATCGACAAGGGAAAAGGGAAATGCCCTAAGGTTCAATTGTTCCTCGGTTACCCCATGTGGTCTAAGGAGGTCACATGTCCAAGAAAAATCCCTAAGATGTTTATGTGGGTCTTCTCCATTGGATCCTCTAAAGATAGGTAAGTTTGAGATTAAATCCGACCTAAGGTGAAAATTGGTCGTGGTAGGTGGAATTACTATCCCTATTGGTCTTTGGTGAATATCGGGCTCATATAATTCCCTAAGTGTTTTTTCGGGTGCCTCTTCTCCCATTAGGTTATTTAAATTGTTCTCTAAGGAAGGCTCTAGGGGTTCTTCAAGGGATGGTTCAAATGTGAAAATGTGAGGCTCTAAGGATGAACTTACTAACTTTTTCTTTTCTTTCCTTAGTCTTCTTTCATGCAAGGTTATGTCTTCTTTAAATTCTAATCTAGATGCATTTGACAACCTAGTCATGCATTAGAGAAAGCAAAGAAAAAGAAAATAGCATGCGAATTTTCTTCTTTTTTTTTTATAGAAAGAATACAAATCTAATATGCTTTTCTAAAATTACTAAAAAAAAATTGTAAGCAAACATTCAAGATATACTATGCCGTGTCACTCCCCGGCAACTGCGCCATTTTTGACGAGGCGAGTTTTATCATGCAAAAAGATTATGCAAAGAGTAGGTAAGATCGTTATCAATGAAGGGTACTCACCTAAACGCCTTGACCAAAATTTATTTATAATTACCCTTGATTTTACCGTAGATAGAAGCGAGCAAGGGTGTCGAACCCAAGGGAGTGATGGATTTTTCCTTGAATGAAATGCTTGGAAATATAGAGATTAGTACAAAAGGAAGATAAAAGTATTGAAAACAAATTGGGGAAAATTGTAGGAGGGAATGAGAAGGGGAGTTTGGTATGCAAAACAATTCACAAAAAAAAATACTAGATGTTGAATTCCAAGATGGTAATTGAGGAATGGGCTTAGGCTTACATCAAATCTTATCATTGAATCAAAGATGGTAAGGAAATTGAATTATGCGTAGTTTTAAAGAGATTTTGATTCAAGATTTCCTTGCAAGATCAAATTGCTTGATCTTGGAAGGAATTCTTGAATCAAATTAAAAAAAACAAGTAAAGAATTTCAAGGGGTTTAGTTTGATCATTGCAATTCTAACTAAACCCATTATTCTTTTCTTTAAAGAAAACACAAGATGGATCAACAACCTTATATTCAAGGAATCAAAGAGAAATTAATTTGCGCACAAAAAAAAGTATTCAATTTAATTCCAAGAATTATCAAAATCAATTGAAATCCAAAAGAGGCATTACACAATTCTAAAATTGGGAGAGATAAAACGAAGAATCATGGAAATTTTGTATATAAGCAAGCAAATCAACTAATCTTGCATTAATTGAAATACTAGGGGTAAATTGCTTACAATATTGAATCAAAAATTCATAAAATCAAGAATCAAGATTACAAAATTCAATAAAATTGAATTAAACATCCAACTCTTGATGCAATCTATTATTGATTCTAACAAAAATTACATGGAAATCAAAGACTAATCAAACCCTAATTATAAAGAAAAATCTAATTAATCAAATTCTCAAAGATTGGAAATGCCTAAGCCCAATTTACCTCAAAAGATTAGCCTTCCATCTTCAATATTTCTGGAAAAATGGTTGAAGATCAAAATTATAGAGAGAGGGTAGAGAAATTGGAATTTGGAGGGAATTGAGAGTAATCTTGGAGGGTATTGTGAATTGTATATCTTTGAAAATGTGAAATTAGGGGTATTTATAGTGAAAATGAGGGGGATTATAGCAAATGGGCCCAAAATTACATTTTGAAGCCCATTCCCACTTAAAATGCACGGAAAAAATGGAGAATTTTCGAAAATTTGGCAAATAATTACGATTTGCCATTGAAAATGGAGGAAAAAAAATTGTTTGCGTTAGGTGGGAGTCGAACTCGGGTGGCTAAGGGGCGCGCGTGAGGAGATCGTGCCACGTGTCAAGCGGAGACAGGCTGAGATGTGAAGACACGGATTGAAGGTTCAAATGAGGTGATTAATTCGTGCGTTCTTTTGGGATCGAACTCGTGACCTCTTGGACGCGCGCGGATGCCTTAAACGACGTCGTTTTCGTCTTTAAAAATCAGGATAAAAATTTGCGTCTGGTGCGGTTCGAACTCGTAACCTTGAGGCTGGACGCACACGACTGAGGGGCTGCCACGTGTAAATCTTCTTCAATATTTACGAAAAATGCCCCTCATGATTAATTTGCCCGTTCTCCTTCGTTTGAACTCCGATTTAAGTGATTTTCGTGTCATTGGGTTCGTATCAGAGTCTACTTCATATTCTGCATAAAAGTATAGAAATAATGAAAATTTGTATAAAGAATGCGAGAATAGGCTATCTTTAAAGGGTTCAATATTTGTTCCAACAAGGTCATTGGCCTTTTCTTCAGCGTTTTGGGACGGAACCAAAAAAATGAGATCGGGGCATTACCGTTCGGCTTTTGTGGGGAAGAAACTTCGATATCGCTCAAAATCGGACGGCACAGTAGTTAGATGTGAGCTTTCAAGTCCTCCGACCTCATTCCAAGTTGGGCCGTTTCTTTCTAGGCCATTGGCCCCTTTTTTTGGAGTTTTGGGACCGAACTAAAAAACTGTGTTCGGGGCATCACCGTTTGAGCTTTGTGATTGAGAAACTTCGATATCGCTCCAAATTCGACTGCCCAGTAGTTGGATGTGAACTTTTGAGGCATCCCACCTCGTTCTAAGTCCGATCGTTTCTTTCTAGGCCATTGGCCCTTTGTTCAGCGTTTTGGGACGGATCCAAAAAACAGAGTCCGGGACAGCATCGTTCTGATTTTGTGGGGATGAAACTTCGATATCGCTCCAAATCGGATGGCCCAGTAGTTGGATGTGAACTTTCTAGATCTCCGACCCCGTTCTAAGTTGGGTCGTTTCTTTCTAGGCCATTGGCCCTTTCTTCCGCGTTTTGGGATGGAAACAAAAAACCGAGTCCGGGGCATCACCGATCGGCTTTTGTGGTCAAGAAACTTTGATTTCACTCCAAATCAAACGGCCCAGTAGTTGGATGTGAACTTTCGAGGCCTCCGACCCCATTCTAAGTTGGGTCGTTTCTTTCTAGGCCATTGGTTTCTTCTGCGTTTTGGAGCTGAACCACAAAACTTGAGTCCTGGGCATCACCGTATAGCTTTTCGGGGCAAGAAACTTTGATATCCCTCCAATTCGGAAGGCCCAATAGTTGGATGTGAACTTTCGAGGCCTCCAACCCCGTTCTAAGTTGGGTCGTTTCTTTGTACGCCATTGGCCCTTTCTTCGGCGTTTTAGGACGGAACCAAAAAAACTGAGTCTGAGTATCACTGGTCGGCTTTTGTGCTAAGAAACTTCTAATTCACTCCAAATCGGACAGCCCAGTAGTTGGATGTGAACTTTCGAGGCCTCCGACCTCGTTCTAAGTTGGGTCGTTTCTTTCTAGGTCATTGGCCCTTACTTCGGCGTCTTGGGACGTGTTGGGACAAATATTGACCCGTTTAAAGATAGCCTATTCTCAGTCCTTATCATGCATATTTTCACTATTTTTATATCTTTACATAGAATATGAAGTAGACTCCGATACGAACCCAATGACACGAAAATCACTTAATCGGAGTTCAAATGAAGGAGAACGGGCAAATTAAACATGAGGGGCATTTTGTAAATATTGAAGTGGGTTGACACGTGTCAACCCCTCAGCCGCGCACGCCTATCCTCAAATCACGAGTTCGAATCTCCCTTCACGCATAATATTTACTACATATTTCCCTCAATCCGTGTCTTCAACAATCCGACGATTTTCCTTGCGCCACAGTGCGCGATCTCAGCCCGCGCGCCCTTTAGCCACCCGAGTTCGAATCCCAGCCAACGCAATTTTATTTTTTTTTCATTTTTTTCGTGGCATTTTTGTAATTAACATCCAAACTTCCAAAATTACTCCAATTTTCATCTTTTCTTCTTGGATATGGGCTTAGAAACACTTTGGCCCATTTCCTCTCTTTTCCCCTATAAATACCCCAATTAAACCCCTAAATTGAATTCAAGACATTTTCACTATTCCCTCCAAAAATACTCCTAATTCCTCCCAATTTTCAATTTTTATACCCTCACTCTATAATTTTTTATCTTCAACCATTTTTCCAGAAATATTGAAGATGGAAGGCTAATCTTTTGAGGTAAATTGGGCTTAGACATTTCCAATATTTGAGAATTTGATTAATTAGATTTTTCTTTATAATTAGGGTTTGATTAGTCTTTGATTTCCATGTAATTTTTGTTAGAATCAATAATAAATTGCATCAAGAGTTGGATGTTTAATTCAATTTTATTGAATTTTGTAATCTTGATTATTGATTTTATGAATTTTTGGTTCAATATTGTAGGCAATTTACCCCTAGTATTTCAATTAATGCAAGATTAGTTGATTTGCTTGCTTATATACAAAATTTCCATGATTCTTCATTTTATCTCTCCCAATTTTAGAATTGTGTAATGCCTCTTTTGGATTTCAATTGATTTTGATAATTCTTGAAATTAAATTGAATACCTTTTTTGTGCACAAATTAATTTCTCTTTGATTCCTTGAATATAAAGTTGTTGTTGATCCATCTTGTGTTTTCTTTTAAAGAAAAGAATAATGGGTTTAGTTAGAATTGCAATGATCAAACTAAACCCCTTGAAATTCTTTACTTGTTTGTTTTTTGAATTTTGATTCAAGAATTCCTTCCAAGATCAAGCAATTTGATATTGCAAGGAAACCTTGAATCAAAATCTCTTTAAAGCTATGCATAATTCAATTTCCTTACCATCTTTGATTCAATGATAAGATTTGATGTAAGCCTAAGCCCATTCAGAATAATGGTAGCATTCCAATTATCATAGCTCCAAGAGCGAAGAAGCCAATATCTTCACATGTTGTACGGTTCAGCAACACCATTGGTGTGTGTGTGAGAAATACATTTCTAGTTTGTTGCCTTAAGTGGGCCGATGTTAGAAGAGAATACATTGAGGTCGTCAAGGGCGATCTACAGGTAAAATAAAAAATGCATTAGTTTTTCTTTAGAGACATACACATCATTATACAAACAAAGCTAACATGTGAATTTTTTTCCTTTCTAGCGCTTTTTCGTGCTTGATTTCAACGATCAAGCACTTACTAGATTTGTTGAGCATCATATGCTCACATCTTTCAAAGAGTTCAAGGGTGACTGTCAGACATTTCAAACAGTACAGAGACTCGAAACAATTACATGCCAACCCACCTAACATATTGGTGGGACGTATGGAATATTGGCACTTCCTATGCGATCACTACATGACCCGTGCATTTCAGATGAGATCTACAAATTGCAATGCTATGTGTTATTTCACTTAATTTTCTTAATGCGTGTGTACTTTTAACAAACATTTTCGTGCAGGAGCAATCATGAATAAACAAGGCTGCTAGACAGAAGTAACATTACAACAATAATAGTGGGTCGAAGTCGTTACTACAACAAAAGCACGACCACGCTGAAGAATGAGGTATGCCAGTCAACCGATTGGAATTATTCAAAGAAACCCATGCTCGGAGTGGAGAATTCATTTCGCAGGCGGCTGCGGATGCGCACGTAAGTTTGAACTTGATTTTGTCTTAACTTACATAAAATTTAATTTGTTGCAGAGTCAAATGCTGGAACTTCAGTCCCAGCCTACTTTTAGAGGGTTCTCAGCCACTCTCTGAGGATGATATTTGCGAGATCGTTTTGGGTGCGCCTAGGCTACTCAAATGGTCTTGGTTGGGGACCTAGGCCCAAGCTCCGCAAGAGTCCTGCTAGTAGTTCTTCGACCACTTGTTCGCATTCTACAGAACAAGCTAATGAAGTCCACATTGAGTAGCAAAGACTCGAGCTTCAACAAGCTAAACTCATGATTGAAGAGCAGAGAAGAATGTTCGAGCTACAGTCTAAACAAATGGAAGAAATGATGAAGATCTTGTAGTACGTATTTTTTAACTTTAACGTTGTGACAAAGAGGATTGTGTTCTTCTGACAAACATTTATTTTTTTTTTTTGAAAAGGTTATGATAATATTATACACCAACAAGGAGGACCTCACAGCCTGAGGTCAAGGCATAAGAGCGAAAAACGCTCACACTAAGAAGATAAGTAGAAACGAAAAACCGACAACATGTCGAAACAACCAAGCAAGTCCAAAAACAACACATCCTAAAGATAACGATAAAACCCCACAGCTCGGGGACAAGCATAAAAAAACCCAACTAAGAATATGAAAGAGCATCACGCACAAATGAAAAATTAAATGACTAGAAAATGACACCAGCTAGAACAAACGGAAAAAGATAAGAAAAATAAGCCAAACCAAAGAAAATAACAATGACAAATAAAACCCCACAGCCTGGGAACAAGCAGAAAATAAAAGCACACTAAATAAAACCATGAACATCTTCCGCCCAAGAAGTAGTACGAGCCCTAATGCACGACCGAATAAGCTGGAAAATAATCATAGCCTCACAAACCTGATCTCCATGAAGACGATGATTACGCTCCTGTCAAATGAAGTAAATCGTAGCACACCAGAGAAGACGCCATAACTTTTTCCTCACCGCATTCCTTATACCCTGATGGCAAATCCAAGACAACTCAACCCCCAATACCCAATCCTATGAGAAGAGGACATAATACTAAGAATCCTATACCAAATTTCCCACCCAAAAGGACAAGAAATAAACAAATGATCACGAGACTCATAGTCCCCCCCACAAAGAATACAAGACAAAAGAATCGACCTATCCCAACGACTCAACCTATCTCTAGTACCCAATCTATCCCTAATAGCCAGCCAAGCACAAAAGGAATGCTTAGGAATTTTCCCCACCCCACAATAAACCCAACCAACCAACCCTAAAAATAGAAGGACGAATAGTATCCCACGCACTAGCAATCGAGAACCCATCATGACTACCCGGCAGCCAGACCCACTTATCCTCAACACTAGGACACGTCGTAACTCTCTGAATCCTATCCCAAATGTCCATCAATTCCAAAGAAACACGCGGCCACCTCCACTCACTATCCAAACCAATGAAATCTGCAAGATTCCTTAAGTTCACCGTGGCTAAACTTGCTTGATTACACAACTCCTCCGACATAGGATTAGTCTCCACCTCTCTCTGAGCTCGGTCCATGGTATCCTTAGCAAGACAAACATCCTCACTTATGTTTCGAATATGCTTACCAAAATGGCTACGTAGCATCGGCTTGAGATTCCTTAAGTTCTTCACAAAACTCACAATCGGTGAAACTCTAGTGTCTCTGGCCCAAATTGAACAACAATATCCAAGAAGGAAGATTCTTCAACCCAATGGTTAAAGAAACTGAATGAGACCACCCGCTGTCTCCGTTAGTAGCTGGGATAAACAAGGATGGGGGAATGATAAAAAATACCCCAAGGGAGGACGTTAACCCTCATGTTAGGCCAAGCATTAAGGCCCTCATCATTCACAAGTATACGATCTAGCCTCCTCATCAAACCAGACCCATGGATCTTACTAATCCAGGTAAACCAGTTTCCCTTAACCGAATACTCCTCCTACTTCCGTAGGGGATAAAAATGTGGTGACCCCTACCGAAGAGATCATTAATCAAGGAGTTAGGGTATGGGAGAACTCCCTAGTAGGGCAATTAATTGACGCAAAATTGTCGTATCCGGTTATTTATCGACTAATAGAGAAGATTTGGGGAAGAGTTGAAATGCCAACAATCACACTTATGGAGAATGGCCTCATTTGCTTCCAATTTATATGGCTGAAATTGATAGATTGGATCATGTCCCGTGGACCGTGGCACCTTGGCGGAAAACCCATGCTGCTTCGAAAATGGACTCCAGGTATTGTCCCTGAAACCTTTGTCTTTGATTCTATTCCTGTTTGGATTAAACTAGAGAGGATCCCAGTGGAATTATGGACATATCCAGGTTTGGCCGTTGTTGCGAGTGCTATAGGAAAGCCCCTATCTTTAGATATTGCTACGAAAGAGAGACGTAGGCTGTCATATGACCGAGTTTGTGTGGAAATGAGTGTAGACGGTTCTATGCCTGCTGATATAACCGTAAACCTTAGGGGAGAAGAGTTCATAGTGATTGTAACGTACGAGTGGAAGCCTAGAAAGTGTAACTTGTGTTGTTCCTTTGGACACTCTAATGGTACCTGTCCTAAGAGTGTAGAAAATAAAGTCATTAGAAAGGAAGTAGAAAAAAAGGTGGCTCCTATTAAAGAGGTGGTTATGATAAGTGGGGATTGTGGAGATGTTGTGCTGGAGTCCTTCAAACAGCTGGAAGAAGGCCTACATGAGCTTAACTCAACTGGCACATGTATGTACCTGTGGACAAGTGGTCCCGGGTTCAACTCCCCACCCTTGCATTTATTACAATACCTTTACAAAAAAACAGCTGGAAGAAGGGGAGATTAATAACTCTATTTGAGGCCTGTGAAGGATAAGGAGGTAGATAGCCGTGATGACTTTACTCCTATTACTAGGAAGAATAGGGAGTTGGTCTTTGTTAGTGATAAAGGAAAGAGAGCGGAGGTGTCTATGACTAACTCTTTTGGAAGCCTCATGAAGGTGGGTGAAGGAGACAAATGGGTATTATCTATAGTGGATGGCTCTTCTCCACTCCTACAGGTGGATAATTCCGCCTTGGTTCTTATGAGTAGGCCTATTGTTAGTAACCCTATGGGAGAAAAAGCTCCTTTACGACCTCATGATTAGTTGGTGTTCATGGAATGTGCAGGGTCTTAATAGCCCTGTAAAGTGTAGAGCGGTGCTGGATTTTCTGGTAGTGTCTACGGGGGTTTTTTGTTGTCTCCTGAAAACTAGAGTTCGGGAAGAAAATTTTTATTCTATCTCTGGAAGGTTTAGTGATTCGTGGGGATTCACGAGTAATTACAGTAATAGTGAAATAGGCCGTATGTGGGTTATGTGGAAACGTAACAAATTCGTAATCACGCCTAGCGAGATAACTGATCAGTTTATCTCTGGGTTGGTAACAAATTTGCTCTTAGGGGATAGTATAGAGGTTCGTTGTGTGTATGCCTCTAATAATAATATTGAGAGACGTTTGTTGTGGCGGCGTATGACTGAGATTTCTGGTATGGTCATGGGTGATTTTAATACCATTAGACTTCATTCTGAAGCCTTAGGTGGGGCTCCAAGTACTGAGGATATGGAGGAGTTTGAAATGGCTATCCGCGCGGCTAACCTTGTTGAATCATCGGTTTAGGAAAACTGGTTTACCTAGACTAGTAAGGTTAATGGTTCAGGTTTGATGAGGAGACTCGATCGTATTCTGGTGAATGATGAGGGCCTAAGTGCTTGGCCTAACATGAGGATTAACGTCCTCCCTTGGGGTATTTTTGATCACTCTCCCAGGTTGATTCCTTTATCTTGTATTCTTTGTGGGGGGAATTATGAGTCTCGTGATCATTTGTTTTTTTCTTGTCCTTTTGGGTGGGAAATTTGGTCTAGGGTCCTTAAGACCATGTCCTCTTCTCATAGGATTGGGTATTGGGGGGTTGAGTTGTCTTGGATATGTCATTAGGACGTTGGAAAGGGGGTGAGGAAAAAAATGTGGCATGTTCTCTGGTGTGCTACAATTTACTTCATTTGGCAGGAGCGTAATCATTGTCTTCATGGAGGTCAGGTTCATGAGCCTATAATTATTTTCCAGCTCATTCGATCATGCGTTAGAGCTCGTATTGCTTCTTGGTCTGAAAATGTTCATGGTCTTATTTAATGACCTTCGTTCGTTTTATTTCTGCTTGTCCCTGGGCTGTGGGGTTTTATTTTTTACTTATTGTTATTTTTTATTTGGCTTGTTTTTAGTCTTCTTCTTCTTTTGGTTTGTTTTGGATGGTGTCGTTATTTGGTCTTTTTTATCTTGTCCGTGTGTGCGTTTCACTCTCTTTTCCTTTTCTTTGTTACTTTATTTTGTTTATGTGCTTGTCCCCAGGCTGTGGGGTTATTTTTTCTTCTTTGTCTTTAGGTTTAGTTGTTTTTGGTCATGTTTCGTTGTTTCGGGCTGTTGTCTGTCTTTGGTTAATTTCTTATCTACTCTGTGAGCGTTTTCCGCTCTTGTGCCTTGTCCTCAGGCTGTGAGGTCCTCCTTGTTGTTGTTTAATATCATTATTACCTTTTCAAAAAAAAAAAAAAAAATGAAGAATGTTATCAATCATACTCCTCCCTGGAATAAAAGCAGATTGATTACCACTCATAAATGAAGGAAGCCATTCACGAAGTCTATCAGCCAGAATTTTTTAGATACATTTATAAATAACATTACAATAAGAAATAGGTCTTAAATCTTCCATACGATCAACCCCACTTCTTTTAGGGATAAGAGTAATGGCAGTTGTATTCACTCCATGCTGTAGATAACTTGTCTCAAAGAAATGTAAAACGACATCACAGAAATCCTCCCCAACCACAGACCATGCACCTTTGAAGAAACCCACTGAAAACCCATCAGGGGCAGGAGCCTTACCACTATCCATGGAAAACAAGGCTCTTCTAACCTCCTCCTGCCTTATAGGTGCCTGAAGAGAATGACAACACTCCTCAGTCCACCTAAACTGAACAATATCATTAATCCAAGGAGACAGCTCTCTGTAGCCAATATTTTGAGAACCCAAACTGTTACGAAAATAATTAACTACCACCTGAGCCACCCCTTCATGGGTAGTTAATCGAGTACCTTCCGAATCAACCACAGAACGCATAGAATTACTGCTCAAAGAGACCGTAAAGATCGATGGAAGAAGGCAGTGTTCTAATCACCTAACTTCAGCCACTGGATCCTAGACTTCTACCGCATGGAGGCTTCCTCCAGTCTAACAGCTTTCCAAAAGGTCTTGTGGCAAAACTTGCTTGATTACTCAGAACCTTAGCCATAGGATTTTGCTCAACCTCTCTCTGAGCTCTGTCCATGGAATCTTTAGCAATACGAACGGCCTCACTAAGGTTCCGAATGTGCTTATCAAAATAACTACGGAGAACAGGTTTGAGTTTCGTAAATTTCTCACAAAACTCACAATCGGAGAAACCCCTGCATCTCTAACCCAAACCGAAGAAACAACATCCATAAAAGAAGCTTCCTCAACCCAATGGTTAAAGAATAAAAAAGAAATCACCCGCTGTCTCAGCTGATTACTGGGATATACAAGAATAGGAGAGTGATCAGAGATACCCCATGGAAGGACATTTACCCTCATGTTAGGCCAAGCACTAAGACCCTCATCATTAACCAGAATACGATCGAGCCTTCTCATCTAACCAGATCCATGGACCTTACTAGTCCAAGTGAACCAGTTACCTTGTACCGATGGTTCAACTTGGTCAGCCTCGGGAATAGCCATGTAAACTCCTCCATATCCCCAGTAACTCGAGACCCACCAAAAGCTTCAGAATGAAGCCTAATGGTATTAAAATCACCCATGACAATACCCGGCCCCCTCCAACCAGACGAGATCTCACCCATACGCCGCCACAACAAATGTCTTTCAACATTATTATTAGAAGCATAAACACAAAGTACCTTTAATCTATCATCTGAAAGCAATTTTGTTACCAACCCAGAGACAAACTGATCTGCTGCCTCGCTAGGAGTAAACACGAATCTGTTACGCTTCCACATTACCCACATACGACCAATTCCACTACTACTGTAATTACTAATGAAACCCCACGAATCTCCACACCTTCTAGCGATAGAGCCAAAATTTTCTTCCTGAACTCTAGTTTCCATAATACAACAGAAACCCACCGTAGACACGACCAGAAAATCAAGCACCGCTCTACACTTTACAGGGCTAGACCCAGCACATTCCAGGAAGACCAACTAATCATGGGAACTTATAGGAGCTTTTTCTCCCATAGGATTACCATCAATGGGCATACCCTTAAGAACCAAGGCGGTATCATCCACCTGTAGGGGTGGAGGAGAGCCATCCACTATAGATAATGCCCACTTGTCTTCTTTACCCAACTCCATTAGGCTGCCAAAAGAGTTAGGCATAGTCACCTCCACACTTTTGCCCTTATCACGAACAGAAACCAACTCCCTTTTCTTCCTAGCGACAAGAGTAAAATCATTCTGATTTTCAACTACCTTTTCCTTAATAGGCCTCATAGGTGTGCTATTAATCTCCCCTTCTTCCAACTGTTTGAAGGACTCCAACACAACATTTCTATAAGCCACATTAGTCATTTCCTCCTCTTTATTAGGAGCCACCTTACTTACATCTTCCTTTCTAAGAACTTGGTTTTCTACACTCTTAGGACAGGTACCACTAGAGTGTCCAAAGGACAGACACAAATTACACTTTCGAGGCTTTCACTCGTAATTTACAGTCACTATGAAATCCTCTCCCCTAGGGTTAACTGTTATATCAGCAGGCATAGGGCTGTCTACATTTAGTTCAACATATACTCGAGCAAATGACAGCCTTCGTCTTTCCTTAGTAGCAAGATCTAAGGATAGGGGTTTGCCTATAGCACTAGCAACAACAGCCAATCCGACATCTATCCACAACTCTATTTGTATCCTACCTAATTTAATCCATACAGGAACATAATAAAAAACAAAGGATTAAAGTACAATACTTGGGGTCCATTTTCGGAGGAGCATGGATTTTCCTCCAAAATGCCACGGTCCACGGGAAAGGATCCAATTAACCGATTTTGAGTGTCTAAATTGGAAGTATATGAGACCATTCTCCATAATTGTGATCGTTGACATTTCAATTCTACCCCAAATTTTCTTTATAAGTCGATATATGACTGTATAAGGCAATTTTGCATCAAATAATTGCCCTACTAGGGAATTTTCCCACACCCGAACTCCTTGAGCAATAACTTCTTCGGTAGGGGTAACCACAATTTTATCCCCTACGGAAGTAGGAGGTGTGTATATCATAGAATTACCACTTGTCGATCCAAATAATGAAGCCCATGATGATTTAGGACCTTGACCATGAGTTCTTGGCATACCTCACCATTTGACTTGAGGACTTCACCACCTTTTTGCCCATTTTTTTGTATCCAGCCCATCAGCTCCAGCCTGCCCATTCAATTTAGCCGGTCCATCATCTATTAAAGGCCCATTAGTCCGCGGCCCATCAGCAATTAACAGCCCATCAATATTTTATGCATTTTGGATTTTGCATTTTAATAACTTTGACCATCAAGAAACGATATTTAAAAAATAAATAAATAGAAACAATAAAAAAACAAATAAATAAATGAGTTTAATTGTGCCAAAAAAGTTAATTTGTCCACTTGTTGCCTTTTGAGCTTTTTGGGGCTCATACATTCAAAACTGCCCATTGTAAGTATCTAATTTATTAACATTAAATTACAACTTTAATCTTTTCTTTATAATAAAGAAATTTACAACATTCATCCTCGATCATTCATCATTCATCATTCATCATTCAGATTCAAATTTATTTAGTTGAATGAAATTCTCAACTTTCAATGTAGATAGAACCACAATTATTTTAAAATTCAAAAGTTTATGATTATTATCAATTAAATTTTAAATTTTAAATACTTTCTTAAATTTAACTTAAGCACTAAACTTATTTTCTAGTTTATGTATTTTACTATGGAACTTTTTATGTACTGATATAGACAAAATTGAATGAAAAGATGAACAAAATTTTAATTTTCCATCGATTTTCATGTAATTCCAAACACAAAGTTCAAAACATGAACTCATAAGCAACCTTTGCATTTTTTTTTATCTAATATCCATTACGAACAAGTTGGAATCATGATTCATTGATCCACATTCTAATTTTCTAAATCTTTTGCCTTCAGCAAATGGATCAACTTAAATCCTAATATTATATCCATAAACATTTATATTTGTTTGTAGTTTTTATTCTTTTTTTAAAAGATATTGTAATAAATGCAGGGGTGGGAAGTTGAACCTGAGACCTCTTGTCCACAGGTACATAAACATGTCAGTTGAGCTGAGTTCAGGTTGACATTTTTATTCTTAAACTTCACTTGAAAATCTATTTTATTCCCTACAACTATTTATATCAATGAGTAATATATTTTATGTTAATTAGTATTTAGTTTTGAAGATACTCCTTAGTAAGTTGTGTGTTAGGTTTCAAAATAGATTAGTTTCTATTAAAATGATTAAAAGAAACCAAAGGAAATCTTTAATTTTTTTTATAAAATGTTCCAAAATTAATAATAGGACAAATAATTTTGAAGTTTTAACATTTGAAAGAGTTTATATATGTTGTATTTTTAGTCATTTATGGCAGGATCTAATTTTTGTAACCATTTTGATTTTTAGTTTTTAATTTATAAAAAATAAGCTTACAAACTATACTGCTATCTAATAATATCTTTCTTTTTGCTACTTTTTAAATATTTGAAATATTTTCTTAACAAAATTAAGGAAGCTATTATGAAAAAATGGTTGAAAACAATCATAAAAAATAGAATCTCATTTGATAACAATTTATATTTTAGTATTATGATGAAGTGTATGTTTGTTTCTTCCCATTCCCGTTTATATTGAGGTTTTTATAATTCATTTTTTTTTATATAACTCACATATGTAAGTTGTATTTATAAGATTTAATTTTTTTAAAAAATCTAATAGATTATTTAATGAAACCTAAATAATTACTAAATATATTCCTAACGAGTTTTGAGTTTTGTCCTGATTAATAATGAATATTGAATGGTACAATTTAAATCATGAGAATACATATAAAAGGCAAACATTAAAGGCCAAATCAGCCTTTAAAGCATTATGTCGTTACACATATTCTTCCCACTAATCTTAATTAACCAATTCCCATGCCATAAATTTAAATAATTAACTAATTAACTAATTCTTTCACATTTTCCTTTCTCTTCACTCTCTTTCTCTTTCCACATATATATATATATATATACAGATTTTATTTACGTATACATCCAAACGTAACTTTCTATCGCAACAAGGCTTTCAAATCCAAGATCTTTTTCATGGCGGTCTCAACTTTCTCTCGACTGTTGATTCTTCTTCTTGTATTTTCTAGTCATTGTATGATATTACAAGGACATGTTCTTCTTGAAAAACAAGAAGATATAAAAAATCAACATGGATTGAAAGAAGTTAGATATGATACCTTCAGAATCATCAAACAAAAATCTCTCACTAATTCTGAAAGAATAGTACCAGGTGGACCAGATCCAAAACACCATTATTAACTAATTACAAGTTTGTTATATATTTTGATGATCATAAAAGAAAGAAAAGAATTTATTGGTAATAGACTACTATGTCTTTTAGAAATTATTAGTAATTACTAAATATAGTAAATCAACATGGGTTGTAATTTATTTAATGAAATCCCCTATTTTCCATAGATATAATTGCTGCTCTTTGAGCTTATGAGAGTTTGACCCTGCTAAGTGCTAACTATTTTCTCTTCTTTTTTGTTTTACTATTTTATGCACCAGTATACATTGGAACATATGCTAACCTTTCGAATTTGAATGCTTACATGCATGGTTTGACCTACCTATCTCTTTTATTAGTGAAGGGATAAAAGTCATATGACAGCGAAAGATTTTAAAGAACCATTACTCAATTTAATTTGGGAATCTCAAAATACCAGTACATTGGCAAAAATAATTAGTAAATTTGAACATTTCAAATTACAACCAATATAAATAAATCTCATTACCCTTTACGAGCTAGGAAGGGGACCTAATGGACCTACAGATCAGAAGCTACAACGATATGAGATTAATTGGCTAAACTCATTAACCACATTAATAAATATTCGTTAACTATGTGTACACTCCACTAAAGACTCACAGCTGAACTCTTCTCACTGTTGATATATTTCTGTGTTCAAGGATATAGACCAATAACAATAAGTTAGTGCTTCACGATTGTTCATAACACCAGCTGAATCAATTTACCGTTTTATCCCTAGGTTACCTCTAATCCTTAAATACCAGTGCTCCTCTAATGAACAACCTGTTTATGGTCCTACCAATAAACAGAAACCCCTCTCGTGCCATAGAGAGGGTTAGGGCCCTTTGTTCAATACCACGAGACATCATTTAAGGGAACACTCATCTACTTATTCTAAAGTAGGGAAGGAGTGAATTTCATCTTCTGTAATTATGTTCCCAACTCCCCACTCGGTCTTGTCCATAAAATGATGCTTATTGAGTCGAAGATCTGGCCACTCTCACCCATAAAAATCAAAGGACAATCCCTCGCGAACAGAAGTTTATAATACACTCAGAATTAAGACTAAGTTACGTAGGTCATCCTAGTGAAATAGAAACCTAACTAGTTAAAAGAGTTACATCTAGTGGTTACTATTTCGTGGTCCGGTTTGATGCAATCTCATTGCATAGGATACTCTCACTCACATGTCAACTACACGAATGCGTTAGATCATTCCGTTTGTATCAAATACAAAGTGAGTCGTATCTATAGTGTTACCAGGATAAGATACCCAACCTTATCCCTATACTATAAACCCTTTAAGCTGATCTCGAACGTTGATCCTTGTATGTCGACATACTGTTCAAAACTTATTAAACAGCTTAAGATGTTAGTTTATTAGATTTGGGTTATTAAGATAAAACTAATAATACATTCAATAATAATTATTACAATAACAACACTTTGTTACTAATGGTCAACGGATTATATTTACAATCTATAAGTTTTAGGACAGAAATCCCAACAATTAGTTCATGCCGAGGCAATTCTCAAGAGTACAAATGTTGATGGCGTGTATGACTGCAATTCACAAGACAACAATTTTACGTTCAAGCACATATCTTTCAGGGAGTTGGTATCAACAGTTGCCACTAGCATGGACATGACCGCATTAACTTTTTGTGAAGAGAACAACTTTCCTAGTATGTTTTGTGGTATCTTGATGGTCTTTAAAGATTATGTCAGTTTAATATTATGGTTTAAACTTGAGTATACTTTAGCTAGTTAAGATATAGACGAGACATCAGAGGATTGGATTTTTCACCTTTAATTTAATGTTTTGTTGAACTGAAAAAATCTTACACTAAAAATATAAGTTTTGATGTTCTTTTTATCCGTGAGGTAGAGCAGATGCTAGAATCTATAATTATAGTGTTTAAATTGTCATATGTTGCGTAGGATTTTAGTTGTCGATTTTAATCTTTTTGAGCTTGAAAATATCTCAAAAGCATTATGTGGAGAGCAAGTGGGTACACTGATTGATCAAAATGGAAGAATTAGCTAGTGTTTGTAAAACTCAAATATTTTGTATTAGGTTATGTTGTATTGAGAATTCGGTTTTGTGCTTAGTACCTTCTGGGTTCTCCATTGCTGTCGAGAGATGATGAGTGCGGTAATGAGGATTCCTCACAATATGAAGGTTTAGTACAACACTTGTGTTTTCATTGTGCAAACCTTTCATATTATCGTCTTATGTGTGTATGTGTTAAGATTATTAGACTACAAACTTTTAAAGATTAATTGCTTTTCTATTTTTGCTAAAACTTGCTAAATTCTATTGTAGGTAGCTTCCAAAATTATTTGGTGAAACTTACTATGAGGCTTCATGAAGTATGCAACACTCGAAAAGACGTAATTATTGAGGGTCAGAACATAATTTAATGTTTTAGAGTCTTATAGTTAGTAATTTTATTTATCTTTGTAAATTAAGACCAGTTTGTGGAGAGGCATGAATAGCCATACTACTCTTGTTGGTGCGAATAAGTTAATTGTAGTGTTTATTGAAAGTTGAGTTGTCGTGTATACAAATATTGTAAATTTGCCAACATGAGCTTAGCTCAACTGGCACCTGTATGTACCTGTGGACAAGAGATCCCGGGTTCAACTCCCCATCCCTGCATTTATTATAATACCTTTACAAAAAAAAATATTGCAAATTCTGTATACTATTGTAAATTATATACATATGACTTTGTTGAAGAATGAAATTATTGTTGGTATTGGAGAGTTTACTTTGTTGATGAATCTTTCTTTATGCAATGAATGTAATATAGGAAATAGGAAATGATAAATGTAAAAAATGTTAAGTATGATATTGTCACACCCCAAACCGTACTATCAACGAAAATGCAGAAGTAGTAGGAATAGAATGTGACTTTGTTACAACTTTGAAATTTTCTTATCGCAAAATATTATTCTCAACTCCTTTTATACTATCAACAAAACTTAAAACGCATCAGTGGTCAACCTAAACGCCTAGTATAATAAATACCTACCAAAACGTTTATTAATAACAGGCGTTTGATACATAATTATAACACTTTGACCAAACAACTAATGCTTTATTTTCAAACGTCTGAAGTCATCTTGGCGCAAATCCTTCAACCTTCTCTACTTGGCCTAAACGCCTAATACTGAAAGATGAATTTTTGAAAGAATGTCTAAAAGACTAAGGTTTCATGAAATCCTTTTCACAATACCTTTTCATAAACATCATTTCGTATAAATAACATCAAATAATTTCATCTCGCATAAACCTTTCTCTATGCTTAACATATTCATAACATCACAATTTCACATACACACTTTAGTTACATTCATTCCTTTCGCCAAGGATCCCGAATTGTTTTCAATGCTTGGTCTCATTACCTCGAGTTTGACTACTATATGAACATCATCTGAGAACATACTGATTTTTTCTTGTTTCTCAGGTCGCTAAGCTTTATATGCTCCTTTCAACGTATAAGTCAGCTTCTTATCACCATGTGGTCCGTACACCCCATGGCGGTCTTGACTCTTTATGTGCACATAAAAGTTAGCATCATCTCAAGAAATCATCAAATCAAGTTTTAACATGATTTTTATAATGCTAGAACACAAACTTCTCAATGAAATCTCTTTTTGAAACTCTCATTTGAAATCATCTTTCAAAATAGTAAAGCGGAATCACAAAACACTTAAGAAGAAAACCACTCACCACACTTTAACAAAAATTCTCCTCTTCCTTTTGTTCTCGTAGAGAGGAAAGAGACATTTTCTTAGCCATACCTTACTTTTCGCCTAACTCCATACCGCAAATAACTTTAACCACAACAATTTTCACGAATAACCTTATCGCGTAGTTATATATGTTTACAAAAAACCTTCCTCGCGAACTAACCAACTTTCACTCGTTTAGAACACTTATCGCAAATTTAAATTTCAAGGCTTCCTCGTAGACTTCTTCATCACGAAACTCTTGTTCTTATCGTGAAGACTACCCAAACCCCTAATCGTTTTAAAACTTACAAACTTTCTTCTGAGAGCCTTTAAACTTATAGATTCTACTGCAAACCCTTCTCTTCTCAAAACTACCTTGCGAATTAACTTCTTAATCGCAAAACTTATTCTAACAATAAATAAAAGATTTTATCGCTTAATCCTTTCCGTGCATATATTCAAAGGCCAATTTCTATAGTAGTTTTAGCCAAAATTTTACTTCCTATACTAGAATTAAAAATGGGTCTCATAGATATCTTAATTGACACCAAAATGATGTCAAGAAATATAATACTTGACGTTTTTTTAGTGTCAAGTAATGATACTATACTTGATAGTGGATTACTTGATGCTTTTTAAAACGCCAAGTATAGGTTTACTTGACACTGTATCAATGTCAAGTAATCCAAATTTTGTAGTACTGGATCTAGCCACACTCTGCATCACCTACCATCCCCCACCTCCATCTAAACATGCTCTTTCAGACTATCCCGCTTAAGCAAGATAACCCAAAAACACCAAGATCGGCCAACCCCATAATTACCTCTCACAATGACCTCCCCTTAAGAATATAAGCCTCCACCCAAGCAACCCACAGAGAACTCGAACTCACCAGCAGCAAGCAAAGAATCTTCATAGTACTTGCAATTTTCCAAGAAGGCCCATCACTGATAGCAAACCCCCCCTCCTCAAAAGGAAGACAAACCTCAGCCCACGCCACCTTAACACCCCCTCTACCTTCCTCCTTACCCCTCAAAAGATAAGACCTACACTTGCAGGCAGCACAAACATACTAGCTCAATAAACCTGAATACTGTGAAGCACAAACGAACTAACTGCAATCTACCAACAAACGATAAAACCCTAGCAGACCAAGAACGAATCCGACTAGTAATACATTGAATAAGAGGAGCACAATCAGTAGGCCTTAACCTACCAGAAAGTAAATGAAGCCTAAGATAACGAATAAGGAGATGCCCAAGGACAAAACCCAAACTGGTAGCCAAACGAGAAGCATCCTCACTATTAACCCCTGCAACAAACATATAACTTTTACCAAGATTGGCAAGCAGCCTCGAGAGCTTACCAAACTCTTGAAGAGTCTCATTAATAAAACTCAGAGAGGAATCATCAGCAGTACAAATATATCATAAGATCATCAGCAAAGGTCAGATGAGTTAAACTAACCTTCTCACAATGCTGATGAAACTGAAAACTCTGTGGAGTCTGATTCAACATACGAGAGATAACCTCCATCACCATAACAAAAA
The DNA here is from genome assembly GCA_025688845.1 of Cucumis hystrix. Classification (NCBI taxonomy): domain Eukaryota; kingdom Viridiplantae; phylum Streptophyta; class Magnoliopsida; order Cucurbitales; family Cucurbitaceae; genus Cucumis; species Cucumis hystrix. The sequence goes on from CM046893.1 coordinate 20,864,555, forward strand.
GGAAAGGAGATAAAGGATCATCATGTTGCAACCTTTCCTACCATGAAAAATCCCTTTCAAAGAGCCATTAATCATAATGGAGAACATCGAAGAGGGAACACAAGCTCTAAGCCAGCTCACAAACCTCACGGAAGTGCCAATAGCAGTCAACAAGCCAAAAAGAAAGTCCTAGTTAACAAAATCATAAGCTTTTTGAAGATCTACTTTCATAATAGTACACCGAGGTTTACCAGAGTTAGTATGATGACCTCCAACCAACTCCTGACAAAGTAGTATATTATCAATATTACTCCTCCCAGATTAAAGGCAGACTAATTACCACTGACAAAAGAGGGAAGCCACACACGGAGCCTATCAGCCAAAATTTTAGAAATACATTTGTAAATCACATTACAACAAGAAATAGACCTGGAATTCTCCATACATTCAGTCCCACAACTTTTAGGAATGAGAGTAATAACAGTAGTATTAACTCCATGAGGAAGATAACAAGTCTCAAAGAAATGCAAAACAACGACATATATACTTGATTTTCTGTAAATTTTCTTTATCGAAAAAATTCACCGTCATACTATATTTTACAATTTCGTACTCATAATTAATAATATGAAACAAATATGCACTCACTGGAAAAATTTAAAGGAGAACGGAATAAGAAAGAATAGACGAAGAGAATGATCGGAAAGTAAGAGAGATCTGACGGAGAGAAGAATTTTGAACAAAATCACCGAAATAAAAATAATCAAGGAGAAATTTGATTATGATATTAACATAAAAGAATTAAATCATATTTACATAAAATATCTAATAAATGCAAATCTTAAAATTATATATGAAAGTAATTATGTTAATTAATTAATGGACTAAATAAGTAAGTTTTAATTTAAATAATAAATTTGATAAATTATTTATGGCAGTAGATTATATATATTTTTTAAAATATGTAATATTTAAACCTAATCCATCAATAAAAAAAACTCAAAATCTTACTAGTGAAAATAAATGAAATTACATGACTTTTGTGTAAAATCATTAAAAAAATAAGTATTTCTCTAATTATTTCTTAAAAAAAAATTAGAGAGACCTGGAATGAGAAAGGTATGGAAGGAAAAACAAAGAGAAAAAAATGATCAATCATCACAGGCAAACGTGCAGCCACTCCCATTCCATTAAAGCTTTTCTTTTGAATCATATTTATATAATCATTTTTCCAAAAGAAATTAAAAACAATAATAATAAGAAGAAATATTTTTAATGTCTTGATAGCCGCCAATCCATTACGGCATTACATAATGCCCCATATCACATCAACAAAATATTTTATGCATTTTGCATTTTAATAACTTTGACCATTAAGATACGATATTTAAAAAATAAATAAATAGAAAACAAATAAATGAATGAATTTAATTGTGCCAAAAAAGTTAATTTGTCCACTTGTTGCCTTTTGAGCTTTTGCGGCTGATACATTCAAAACTGCCCATTGTAAGTATCTAATTTATTAACATTAAATTACAACTTTAATCTTTTCTTTTTAATAAAGAAATTTACAACATTCGTCCTCGATCATTCATCATTCATCATTCAAATTCAAATTTATTTAGTTGAATGAAATTCTCAACTTTCAATGTAGTATAGAACCACAATTATTTTAAAATTCAAAAGTTTATGATTATTATCAATTAAATTTAAAATTTTAAATACTTTCTTAAATTTAATTTAAGCACTAAACTTATATTCTAGTTTATGTATTTTACTATGGAACTTTTTATGTACTGATACAGACAAAATTGAATGAATAGATGAACAAAATTTTAATTTTCCATCGATTTCCATGTAATTCCAAATACAAAGTTAGTTCAAAACATGAATTCATAAGCAACCTTTCCATTTTTTTTTATCTAATATCCATTACGAACAAGTTGGAATCATGATTCATTGATCCACATTTTAATTTTCTAAATCTTTAGGGTTTAGCAAATGGATCAACTTAAATCCTAATATTATATCCATAAACATTTATATTTGTTTGTAGTTTTTATTCTTAAACTTCACTTGAAAATCTATTTTATTCCCTTGAAAATCTATCTTATTTCCTACAACTATTTATATCAATGAGTAATATATTTTATGTTAATTAGTATTTAGTTTTGAAGATACTCCTTAGTAAGTTATATATGTGGTATTTTTAGTCATTTATTGCAAGATCTAATTTTTATAACCATTTTGATTTTTGGTTTTTAATTTATGAAAAATAAGCTTACAAACTATACTACACTATCTAATAATATATATATATATATATATATATATATATATATATATATATATATTTTTTTTAAAGTTATGGTAATAAATGCAGGGGTGGAGAGTTAAACCTGAGACCTCTTGTCCACAGGTACATACAGGTGCGAGCTAAGCTCACGTTGGCAATATCTTTTTTTTTTTTTTGCTACTTTATAAATATTTGAAATATTTTCTTAACAAAAGTAAGGAAGCTATTATGAAAAAATGGTAGAAAACAATCATAAAAAATAAAATATAAATAGAATCTCATTCGATAACAATTTATATTTTCGTATTTTGACGAAGTGTATGTTTGTTTCTTTCCGTTTATATTGAAGTTTTATAAAAAAAATTTTGATATAACTCACATATGTAAGTTGTATTTATAAGATTTAATTTTAAAAAAATCTAATAGATTTAATGACCTGAATAATTACTAAATATATTCCTAACGAGTTTTGAGTTTTGTCCTGATTAATAATGAATATTGAATGGTACAATTTAAATCATGAGAATACATATAAAAGACAAACACTAAAGGCCAAATCAGCCTTTAAAGCATTATGTCGTTACACATATTCTTCCCACTAATCTTAATTAACCAATTCCCATGCCATAAATTTAAATAATTTACTAATTCTTTCACACTTTCCTTTCTCTTCACTCTCTTTCTCTTTCCATATATATATCTATATATATATACAGATTTTATTTATGTATACATCCAAACGTAAATTTCTATCAAAACAAGGCTTTCAAATCCAAGATCTTTTTCATGGCGGTCTCGAACTTTCTCTTGACTATTGATTCTTTTTCTTGTATTTTCTAGTCATTGTATGATATTACAAGGGCATGTTCTTCTTGAAAAACAAGAAGATATAAAAAATCAACATAAGTTGAAAGAAGTTAGATTTGATACCTTCAGAATCATCAAACGAAGATCTCTCATTAATTCTGAAAGAATAATATCGTATGGACCAGATCCAAAACACCATTATTAACTAATTACAAGCTTGTTATATATTCACCTTTGATGATCATAAAAGAAAAAAAGGAATTTATTGGTAATAGACTACTATGTCTTTTAGTTCAACACTTGCTTGTTTTTTATTATTTTGCACTTCCTTTTTTTTTTTTGTCTATTTATACGTTGACGATAACATGGAAAATATTTTGTTATTATTTTTTTTATTTTATTATTTTGTAATAGTTGCAAATATAACAATTAGATTCAAAATATTACCTTTAAAAAGTCGCAAATATAGTACAATTTATCGGAATCCATCGATGATAGCATCATAAGAAGTCTATTATTGATAGATTATATTTCAAATAGACTTATCAATGATAAAATGCAACAGTCTAGCATTTATAGACTGTTGATACACTTATAAGTCTATCGTTTATAAACTGTCATATTTGCATATTTTTTAAATGTTGATACACTTGATTATTACCCCTAAAACTGTTATACACGTTATAATTATTCTATATGAATTATTTTATTCAAGTCAAATTATCTTAATGATAAATAAGTTAAATTAGTAGTAATTTTTTTTTTTAAAAATGAATCACATTAATATATTACTATTATTATGTTGGTTGTTCACAATCTTGTCTTTACGATGAGATCAACTCAAAATTTTTAGGATGTGAAATTGAAAGTCATATTTTCCTTGGAAGTTTTTTTTTCAAAGGAAAAAAGTTGGAAGAAATAAATACATTGACAGCAAATTGCCATAGTATGGGATTTTTTTTAATCTTAATTTGCACTCTAATCAAATCTTAAAATAGTGTGCCACAAATTGTATAAGTTTATTATATGACACTAGATCTTGGTGAAACTTTTGTCGTATAAGAAATTCAAATAAATCAATATCATTTTCGAGAATATCAATGAAGGTTACACGACTTATGCAACAACCGCATGTGACGATATCCATTACACTGAGACCTCGAATGAATGGAGTCAGTGGAGGGATGATCTAGTCAAAGAAATGTTCCGTCAATGGGGTTGCGTAATCAGTAGTAACCCTAGTGTAGCAGAAGTATCGAATTTTGTTTACTTGTTAATATTTTCGTTTACTTGTTCTCTTTGTACCTTTTAATATTTTTTTTGAATGTACTGTGTACCTACGAAATAAATGGAACAATGACAAATCACTTGAAGCATAATGTATTATGCTGGATGTATTTATGTCTTCTATAATTGATTTGATTAACATCTTTACGTTTATTTTCTAGTATGACAAGTTCATCATGGGCCCCTAAACATTTGTGAACGAAAGAGGAGGAGTCCACCCTTGATAGAGTGCTTGGTTGAGTTGGTGTTCGCTGGTGAGTGGAAGTTGGATAACGAGACATTTGGACCAGGTTATTTGGCACAACTACAGAGAATGATGGCGGAGAAGCTACAATGTAACATCTAGGGGACTCCGACTATTGACTATCGGATCAAGACCTTGAAAAGAATGTTCCAGGCCATATCAGAAATGTGGGGCCCATCATGCAATGGTTTTGGTTGGAACGATGAGGTGAAGTGCATGATCGCTAAGAAGGAATTGTTCACAGTTAGGTGAAGGTAAGCAATTTCTTTTCTGTAAACCATTATTCGTTTGTAATACAAAATGAAACTGACAATTTATTTAAACCTTTCCACAGAGCCATCACGTAGCGAAAGGTCTTCTGAACAAGTATTTTTTCTATTAAGACAACAGGTACTATGTGTTTGGAAAAGATCGTGCTACGAGAGCACACGTAGAGACATTTGCCAATGTGGGGTCGAATGTATTGGAAGGGTACAAGGGATTTCCCACGGACGACGATATGGAGATCCCTGTATAGTCAGGGACTTGACATGTCGCTCGACGACATTATGGGCACACAACCTGGTCGCTCAAGTGAATGTAGGACTGGTTCAAGTGGATCAAAGAGGAAACGGGGAGGCCAGATTGTAGAAACTATGAAAATCATTTGCAATACAATGGAATATGTGAATGACCAGCTGAAGACCATTGCAGAATGGTCGAATTTACAACACCAAGATGCAAGCGCAACTCGTGGAGAAGTCATTAAATAGTTGTAGAGAATCCTTGAACTGAGTAGATACAGTAGGGTGTGCTATATGCGGATATTGATGCACAATGTCGACGACATGAAAGCATTCCTAGAGGTACCCGAGGAGCTTAAATTGGACTACTACACAGTGATTCTAGAAAATAACACTTGATTTCTTGTCTAATTCCTTCGTTTGTTCAGTCTTTCTGTTGCTTCGTCTGCTTCACTGTATTTTTCATAATTTCAATATATATTGTATGAAACGGTTGGCTGAATGATTAATTTTATGAATGAAATTATGTTTCTGAAAATTCATATTACACGAGTTTATTTGCATTGCTTTACATGTTTACGAGTTACATGTGTAAGCCAAAAAAAAAAAAAAACAAGGTTGAAACATAATGATTTAATAACAAATTTATGGAATGAAAGTCGTAATTAAAAAAATTAAGGCAAATGATTTTAAGAAAACTAAGATAATTTAACAAAACAAATATATGAAATTTGTGTATATGATCTACATTATAATTTTTTTAAAAAAAATATCATAACATTACCTATCATAATCCTTCCCCCAAACAAATACTTAAATAACACCACTATCATAATCCTTCCCTCAAACGCATACCATCATAACACTACTACCATAATATTTTCCCCAAGCTCATACCATCATAACACTACTATCATAATCCTTCTCCTAAACGCATACTTAAAAAAACAATACCTATCATAATCCTTCCCCCAAACGCATACTTCAAAAATCAATACCTATCATAATCCTTCCCTCAAACGCATACTATCATAACACTAGCATTATTATAATACTAGGATTATCATAACACTAACCCATCATAAATCATTCCTTCCCCTAAAACGCTCCTTTAGCCCTTGGTGTCATCTTATGCAACTATATATCCCACTATGAGTTAGTGAGATTATCCAATAAATGTTGCATTTTCCACCAACTTTAGTTAAAGGGCAAAATAGTCATTTGACCATTCAAGTCAAAATCGAACTTTTGACTTTCAACATTTTGACCTTTTACCATTTTGTCTGTCTTGTTTAATTTCAACCTCTCGAACATGAATTCACATTCATTTTTCCAAAATTCAAATCACATTTGAATATATAGTCTGTCAAAGTTTGACTTTTCAAAGTCAAAAGTCAACATTTTAACTTTTTTTTAACTTTAACTATTTCCATCATTTCTGAGCTTCTGTGTATGAATTCGTATTTATATTTTTATATTTAAATCATATTTAAACATAAAGCTCTATCTCTGATCTGATAACCGATAACTATATCGTATATACTTGTCAGTTTCTCTATCATTGTCTATTTCAAACAATTCGAATCATTCCATCATATTATTCTAAGTTTATTCCATATGAGCTAGTAGGGGAACCTAATGAATCTATAGATCCGATATTAATTGGCTAAATTCTTTTAGACTAAGTTAACCAACATTCGTTAATATCAAACGGATGATTCCACAAAAGTTCCGTAGTTGCACTCCTCTCACTATAAATATATTTGTGTCCATTTGATATAACCATGATTAGTTCATAGGTAGTAACCTCGGCTGGATCAAATTACAATTTTATCTCTGAGACTACATCTTGCTCCATAAGTCTCACTGATCCACTATTAACCAGTTGGTTTTAGGTCTAACCTATAAACCGAATCCATCTCGTGCTAATGAGGTGGGGTCCCATGTTCAAGACTTTGATTCAATCCTTAAGGGAATAACCTATCTACTAACCCTGAAGTGGGTAGGAGTGAATTCCGTCTTGCATCGCCCTATGTCCCCAGCTATTCACTTGATCTTATTCCTAAAATGAGAGGCTTATTGGACTAGTGCTAGTGAGCTGCCGTGATCACCTATGTAGATCTAACGATAATCTCATGTGAACAGGAGTTCATAATTAACTTAGGATTAAGATTAAGTTACTTAGGTCATTAATAATTAAAATAGTCAGTTTTAAATAATAAACGGTGTTATAACATAAAAGTGACTATTTCATGGTTCAGTCTTATGTAAAATCTTTACATAGGATGCCCTCATTTTCATGTCTCTACTTGAAGTATTTAGGATCAAATCATTTGTACTAACTACAAAGCAAACTGCATTCATAATGTTCCCGAAATAAGATGTCGAATTTTATTCGTATAATAAACTATTTAGGCTATATGCTCGAACTTGATCCACGTTTATGTCTATGCATAAAGTTCAAGTTTACTCAAAATAGCCCCGAGAATTTTATTGAAAAGAATATGATTACAAAATACGAGTTTTAGAACATAATTTCCAACAATGCGAATGTTTTGCTCTGCTTAGCTACTGGAGATATGTATTTCCAAAGAGTGTTTCTTCCCCTCAATTTTGGGTGCATTGGGTTTATTCCATTTCTTATTTGTTATTGTAAATGAAATATTTAGGGTTTATCCATTTGTTGGTTGTTTTGTTGAACTCTTTATTCAATTTGAAGTTTATTGATGACTTGGGTCTAGATTAATTTAGTTATTGGACTGTGATTCACTGTTTGTTGTTGTTTTGGATGTGGGGATACATCTTGCTAATTGAAGTGTTGGGTTTTTTCAATTGTTGGTTCTACTCTAATGCTTGTTATCTTTTCAGTAGAAAAATGATTGATTAGAGAGGTGTGTTTGATTTGGTTTTTGGCTATTCTGCTAATGATTGATAAGATCCCCTTCCCAGTTTGATAAGAATCATAATATTCCATACGGACCAAACCAATTACAAGATCGAAGGCAGCAAAGATTAACCAATCATTCATTCTTTATGTACAAGAATGGATAGGATCGGTTGATCCTCAATTCCATATGCCACATGTTAATAGAAAAGATGAAGGACCATTTGGGGTATTGAACTTCAATGTTTTCTCGGTTGAAGCAGACAATAGGATACACATTCAACTTCCTTGAACCCAACACTTTGAAGACCTCATGATTTAGTTAATTTAACATTTTTATTGTATTTCCATTTGTTTTAATTTGACAAGTTAGGATAACCGCCATTAATAGCTTAGAATTAGAACTTAAAAATTTGCATCAGAAGGTCAAAAGGCGGGCGCGTGGGTGAAGAAAAGGGCATTGACGAGCCTTCAACGCGTGCATGACTTGGCGGCCATTGAACGCAGAGCAGCGACGGCGAGCGGTGACCTAATTACAAGGAAGAACCAGTCTGAAACAAAATCGATTGAGGTGAACCGCATTTCAAATGGGACCTGTGAGCATGGACATGGAGAGTTTGGGTCGAACCACATTCCAAATGTGAACCGTGAGCATGGACATGGAGAGATTGGGCCGATGGATGTTGGGCTTTCAAGTGAAGAACTTTTACCTGATGGTGTACCAAGGAAACAAATTGTTGGGTTGTATTTAGCTGATCGGCCTAACACAAAAAGGGTTGGGCCTGTGATGGAGGTTGATCTGAAGGTCTCAAAGATTGGGTCAGTTGGTTCGCAGTTGAATGAGGACCCAAAGAAGATATTTAATGGGCCGATTAAAGATGTTGGGCTAAATATTTTTAATGGGCCGACTGGAGATGGATCAAAGTATGGGCCTGATTGAGTTGTTTCAAATCATGGGCCGGCTGAAGAATTTGTGCTGAATACAAAGGAAGTAGGAGGTGAAGCACAAAATATTAAAGGAGTAGTGCCGAGAGCTTTTGTTCAAGGGCCTATTTCTTCATGGGCTTCTTTATTCGAGTTGTCAAATGGTGTTCCTATGGCTTACACACCTCCTACTGCCATAGGGGAGAAGATTGTGGTGACCCCTACTGAAGAAGTTATTGATCAAGGTGTCGGAGTGTGGGAGAATTCCCTAGTCGGACAACTAATTGACGCAAAATTGTCGTATCCAGTCATTTATCGACTAATAGAGAAGATTTGGGGTAGAGTTGAAATGCCTACAATCACACTTATGGAGAATGGCCTCATCTGCTTCCAATTTAAACGACCGAATTCGATAGATTGGATCTTGTCCCGTGGACCATGGCACCTTGGGGGAAAACGCATGCTCCTCCTAAAATGGATTCCAGGTATTGTCCCTGAAACCTTTTATTTTTGATTCTGTACCTGTTTGGATTAAATTAAGGAGGATTCCAATGGAATTATGGACGGATGCCGATTTGGCTGTTGTTGCGAGTGCGATAGGAAAACCTCTGTCCTTAGATCATGCCACCAAAGAAAGGTGTCGGCTTTCTTATGCCCGTGTTTGTGTGGAATTGAATGTACACAGCACTATGCCTGCCAATATAACTGTTAATCTTAGAGGAAAGGAGTTCATTGTGAATGTTACGTAAGAGTGGAAGCCGAGAAAGTGCAACTTGTGTCGATCCTTTGGACACTCTAATGGTACCTGCCCTAAGAGTGTAAGAAAAAAAGCCAATAAAAAGGAAGATGTAAGGAAGGTGGATCCTTTTAAAGAGGTGGTTCCGTTAGGTGAGGATTATGGAGATGTTGTGTTGGAGTCCTTCAATCAGTTGGAAGACGGAGTGATTAAAATCCCTCAATTGAGGACTAAGAAGGAAAAGGAGGTTGTAAACCGTGATGACTTTAATCTTGTTGATAGAAAGAATAGGGAGTTGATCTCTGTTTGTAACAAAGGAAAAAGAGAGGAAGTGTCTATGACTAATTCTTTTGGCAGCCTCATGGAGGTGGATGAAGGTGATAAATGGGCGTTATCTATAGTGGATGGCTCTCCTTCTCCCCTACAAGCGGATGATACGACCCTGGTTCTTAGGAGTCGACCCATTGATGGTAATCCTATGGGAGCAAACGCTCCTGTAAAAATTCATGATTAGTTGGTGTTCATGGAATGTGCAGGGTCTTAATAGCCCTGTAAAGTGTAGAGCGGTGATGGATTTTTTAGCAGTGTCTATGATGGGTTTTTGTTGTATCCTGGAAACTAGAGTTTGGGAAGAAAATTTTGATTCTATCTCTAGAAGGTTTGGTGAATCGTGGGATTTCACGAGTAATTACAGTAATAGTGGAATAGGCCATATGTGGGTTATGTGGAAACGTAACAGATTGATGTTCACGCCTAGTGAGATAGCTGATCAGTTTGTTTCTGGGTTGGTAACAGATTTGATATCAGGGTTAGTATAGAGGTTCTTTGTGTGTATGCCTCTAATAATAATATTGAGAGACGTTTGTTGTGGAAACGTATGATTGAGATTTCTGCTGGTTGGAGGGGGCCGGGTATGGTCATAGATGATTTTAATACCATTAGAATTCATTCTGAAGCCTTTGGTGGAGCTCCAAGTATTGGAGATATGGAGGAGTTTGACTTGGCTATTCCCGAGGCTGACCTTGTTGAACCTTCGGTTCGGGGAACCTGGTTTACCTGGACTAGTAAGGTCCATGGTTCTGATTTGATGAGGAGACTCGATCGTATTCTGGTAAATGATGAGGGCCTTAGTGCTTGGCCTAACATGAGAGTTAACGTCCTTCCTTGGGGTATTTCTGATCACTCTCCCATACTTGTTTATCCTAGCTATCAGCAGAGACAATGGGTGGTTTCTTTTCATTTCTTTAACCATTGGGTTGAGGAAGATTCTTTTTTGAATGTTGTCTCTTCTGTTTGGGCTAGAGATACTGGGGATTCGTCGATTGTGAGTTTTGTGAAAAATTTAAGAAATCTCTGTTCTCCGTAACCATTTTGGTAAGCACATTCGAAGCATTAGTGAGGATGTTCGTCTTGCTAACGATACTATGGACAGAGCTCAGAGAGAGGTGGAGATTAATCCTTTGTCTGAGGAGCTGAGTAATCAAGCGAGCTTAGCCACGGTTAATTTTTTGGAGAGCGGTTAGAGTGGAGGAAGCTGCTATGCGCCAAAAGTCTAGAATACTGTGGTTGAAGTTAGGTGACCAGAATACTGCCTTCTTTCATAGATCTGTTAGGTCTCGCCTGAACAGTAATACTTTGCGGTTTGTGGTTCATCCGGATGGTACTCGGTTGTCTAACCACGCAGAGGTGACTCAAGTGGTAGTGAATTATTTTAAAAACAGTCTGAGTTTTCAAATTATTGGTTACAAAGAAATTTCTACTTGTATTGAGAATATTGTTCAATTTAGATGGTCTGAGGAGTGTTGCCAGGCCCTCCAGGCACCAATAGGAAGGGAGGAGGTGAGACGAGTTCTTTTTTCCATGGAATAGTGGAAAGGCTCTAGGACCTGATGGGTATTTAGTGGGTTTCTTCAAAGGAGCGTGGGTTGTGGTTGGGGAGGATTTCTGTGATTCTGTTTTACACTTCTTTAAGACTAGTTATCTACCTCATGGGGTGAATACAACTGCCATTACTCTTATCCCTAAAAGGAATGGTGTTGATCGTATGAAAGATTTCAGGCCTATTTCTTGTTGTAACGTTATGTACAAGTGTATCTAAAAAAATTTGGCTGATAGGCTTCGTGGGTGGCTTCCTTCGTTTATCAGTGGCAATCAGTCTGCTTTCATTTAAGGGAGGAGTTTTATTGATAATATTCTTCTTTGTCAAGAGCTTGTTGGAGGATACCATAAAAAATTAGGAAAACCTCGGTGTACTATGAAGGTTGGTCTCCAAAAAGCCTATGATTTTGTTAATTGGGATTTTCTCTTTGGTTTGTTGATGGCTGTTGGCACTCCTTTAAGCTTTGTGAGTTGGATTAGAGCTTGTGTCACTTCTCCAATGTTCTCCATTATGATTAATGGATCTTTGGAAGGCTTTTTTCATGGAAGGAAAGGACTAAGACAGGGTGATCCATTATCTCCGTTCTTATTTGTGATGGTCATGGAGGTTCTCTCTCGTATGTTGAACCGTCCGCCTCAGAACTTTCAGTTCCACCAGTTTTGTGAGAAGGTCAGTTTAACACATCTTACTTTTGCGAATGAGTGTTCTATGAGCTTCATAAAAGAGACTATTCAGAGGTTTGATGAGTTATCGGGGCTTTTTGTTAATGTTGGGAAAAGCTCTATTTTTGTTGTGGAGGTTAATATTGCGGAAGCTTTTCATCTAGCTGCTAGTATGGGTTTTACCATTGGTCATCTCCCTGTTCGTTATCTTGGGCTTCCTTTACTCTCAGAAAGGTTACGGAGTTCTGATTGTGATCCTCTTATTCAGCGGATAACCAGTAGTATTCGATCTTGGTCTGCTAGAGTGTTATCTTTTGTAGGTAGACTTCAACTTGTTCGCTCTGTTCTTCATAGTCTACAGGTATATTGGGCTAGTGTGTTCGTGCTACCTGCGAAAGTCCACAGAGATGTTGACAAAATTCTGAGGTCTTATCTTTGGAGAGGTAAGGAGGAGGGTAGAGGTGGTGCTAAGGTAGCTTGGGATGAGATATGTCTTCCTTTTAATGAGGGCGGTCTTGCTATTCACGACGAGTCTTCTTGGAATATAGCAAGCACGATGAAGATTTTATGGTTGTTGCTCGTGAAGTCCGGCTCTTTGTGGGTTGCTTGGGTGGAGGCCTATATCCTTAAAGGGAGATCATTGTGGTAGATCGATGTTGGGGTTGGCCAATCTTGGTGTTTTAGGGCCATCTTGCGTAAGCGGTATTTCCTAAAAGATCATGTTAAGATGGAGGTGGGCGATGGTAGGAGGTGCAGAGTGTGGTTGGATTCGTGGTTACAGGGTGGTTCGATCATTTAGCAGTTTGGGGAGACGGTGATTTATGATGCAGGTAGTCGGCAGGTTGCGAAGCTTTCGAATTTCATTGGTTTGGATGGTGAATGGAGGTGGCCGCGTGTTTCTATGGAATTGATGGACATTTGGGATAGGATTCAGAGAGTTAGGTCGTGTCCTAGTGTTGAGGATAGGTGGGTTTGGATGCCGGGTAGTCATGATGGGTTTTCGATTGCTAATGCGTGGGATACTATTCGTCCTCATAGTATTAGGGTTGGTTGGTCGGGTTTACTGTGGGGTGGGAGAAATATTCCTAAGCATTCCTTTTGTGCTTGGTTGGCTATCAGGGATAAATTGGGTACTAGAGATAGGTTGAGTTGATGAGATAGTACGATTCCTTTGTCTTGTATTCTTTGTGGGGGGAACTATGAGTCTCGAGATCATTTTTTTTCTTGTCCTTTTCGGTGGGAAATTTGGTCTAGGATCCTTACGTTCATGTCCTCCTCTCATAGGATTGGGTATTGGGGGGTTGAGTTGTCTTCGATTTGGCATCAGGGCATAGGGAAAGGGGTGAGGAAAAAGTTGTGGCGTCTTCTCTAGTGTGCTACGATTTACTTCATTTGGCAGGAGCGTAATCATCATCTTCATGGAGGTCAGGTTCGTGAGGCTATGATTATTTTCCAGCTCATTCGATCGTGCATTCGGCTCGTACTGCTTCTTGGTGGGAAAATGTTCATGGTTTTATTTAGTGTGCTTTTATTTTCTGCTTGTCCCCGAGCTGTGGGGTTTTATTTTTTATTGTCATTGTTATTTTCTTTGGTTTGGCTTATTTTTCTTCTCTTATTCTGTTTGATATGGCTGGTGTCGGTTTCTAGACAGTTAATTTTTATTTTCTCCGTGACGCTCTTTCATATTCTCTGGTTTTTTGTTTTTGAGCTTGTCCCCGGGCCGTGGGGTTTTATCGCTATCTTTAGGATGTGTTGTTTTTTTGGATCTGTTTGGATGTTTCGGCCTGTTGCCTGTCTTTTGGTTTTTACTTATCTTCTCAGTATGAGCGTTTTTACCTCTTGTGCCTTGACCTCAGGCTGTGAGGTCCTCCTTTTTGTTGTATAATATTATCATAACCTTTTTTTTAAAAAAAAAAAAAAAGACTCAAAGAACATAACCCAAGCAGCAACAAAACCAATTTGATTTCAACCATTTAAGATGGGCTAGATACAGATTGCTTGGATGATCTAAGAAACTAAGGATCAGACAAATTTAGAAACTCCCATCAACCATCGATCTTCAAAGCACTGCACAAGCAAGACAGATCAATCCTCACTTGAATGCTCCAAATATTCGTGCATTCTATCACAAGAACACACAAGAACAAAATTCTACATTCTACAATTTTCAGATTTCATTCATCCAAATTCTTCTTTTTTAAATGTGAACATTACAACCCTATATATTCTAATTTAAATATGAAATGAACGGTCACAACATTTAATTTTATGTCCTTTCAACTACCATAATAAATGAAAGCACATAAATACTTAATTTCTTTAACATTTATATTATGACTTTTGGGTTGCCAAAATAACTCTTCAAGGTTGAGTCAGTGGGATCGGTCGATGCCTTTATCTTGTATTCTTTTTTGGGGGAACTATTAGTCTCGTGATCATTTGTTTTTTCTTGTCCTTTTGGGTGGGAAATTTGGTCTAGGATCCTTAGTATCATGTCCTCTTCTCATAGGATTGGGTATTGGGGGGTTGAGTTGTCTTGGATTTGCCATCAGGGCATAGGGAAAGAGGTGAGGAAAAAGTTGTGGAGTCTTCTTTGGTGTGCTACGATTTACTTCATTTGACAGGAGCGTAATCATCGTCTTCATGGAGATCAGGTTCGTGAGGCTATGATTATTTTCCAAGTTATTCGATCGTGCATTAGGGCTCGTACTACTTCTTGGGCGGAAGATGTTCATGGTTTTATTTAGTGTGCTTTTATTTTCTGCTTGTTCCCAGGCTGTGGGGTTTTATTTGTCATTGTTATTTTCTTTGGTTTGGCTTATTTTTCTTATCTTTTTCCGTTTGTTCTAGCTGGTGTCATTTTCTAGTCATTTAATTTTTCGTTTGTGCGTGATGCTCTTTCATATTCTTAGTTGGTACTTTGTTTTTGTGCTTGTCCCCAGACTGTGGGGTTTTATCGTTATCTTTAGGTTGTGTTGTTTTTGGATCTGCTTGGTTGTTTCGACCTGTTGCCGGTTTTTTCGTTTCTACTTATCTTCTCAATATGAGCGTTTTCCGCTCTAGTGCCTTGACCTCAGGCTGTGAGGTCCTCCTTGTTGTTGTATAATATTATCATAACCTTTTCAAAAAAAAAAAAAAAAAAAACTCTTCAACTTCCAAGCATTGCATCTCTTCAAGTTCTTCATTTGATTAAATTCTGTTTGCTTGTTCTTATCATTCTCCTCTTCTTCAAGAAGATTTTTCCTTAAATCTAATGGATCAATTTCGAGTGTAGGTTCTAGTAGTTATCTTTTTTGCACTTGAATTCATGAACAACAAAGTTCAACATGCAATCTCTCTAATCACAACATTTTTCTTTTTACGAATTTTCAAAATGATCACATTTTACATTGGAAGAAATTGAATTAGAAGACCTAGAAGAAAATAAATTTTTAAATAAGACCTAGATCTAAAATATTGAAGAATACGAAATTGTAATAGTAGGACTGGAACTGACACTTATTTTTTTTTTTCCAAATTTTATATAGTGGACCGAATGTGATGAAATAATTAGAAAAATATAGAAATTAAGAGAACACAATGAAATGGAAAGGTATACTCGATCTAGAGCCAATACCAAATAATATGAAACCCATGAGCATTGGATCTAAGAACCATGACTCAAAGAACATAACCCCAGCAGCAGCAAAACCAATTTGATTTCAACACTTAAGATAGGCTAGATACAGATTGCTTGGATGATCTAAGAAACCAAGGATCGGACAAAGTTAGAAACTCCCATCAACCCTCGATCTTCAAAGCACTGCACAAGCATGACAGATCAATCCTCACTTGAATGCTCCAAATATTCGTGCATTCTATCACAAAAACACACAAGAACAAAATTCTACATTCTAGAATTTTCAGATTTCATTCATCCAAATTCTTCTTTTTTAAATGTGAAAATTACAACCCTATATATTCTAATTAAAATATGAAATGAAATGTCACAACATTTAAATTTATGTCTTTTCAACTACTATAATAAATGAAAGCACATAAATACTTAATTCCTTAAGCATTTAATATTATGACTTTTGGGTTGCCAAAGTAACTCTTCAATTTTCAAACATTGCATCTCTTTAACTTCTTCATTTGATTAAATTCTGGTTGATTGATTCGTATTAGTCTGATTTACAAATTTGTTTTCTTCAAGGTCTTGTAATAATTTTCTTTAGTGTTAAATGTCGTCATTTTGAAAATGTGTAAAAAAATGTGTAGTGATTTAAGAGATTTCATGGTGAACTTTGTTCGTGAATTCAAGTGTAAAGAAGATGACTACCATATGCTACATTTTGAAGAGATCCTTTAGATTTGAGGACAAATCTTCTCGAAGAAGAGGAGAATGATTCGAATTGAAGAATGAATCAAGAAATCATAATTGAAGCAAATGAAGAAGATGAAGAGATGCAATGCTTTGAAGTTGAAAACTTATTTGGACAACCCAAAAGTCATAAAATTAAATGTTTATTAAGAAATTATACACATAATATAATATGTACCTCAAAAGATAAAACATTTTCATCCACTACTAAAAATGTTTGTTCATTTGAACTTTTCATCAAATCAAGTCTTAAATAATATGATCAAAATAGAGTTATGAACTATAAAGTCGTATAGGATAGAAAGATAAGATCTTAATTGAGTGGGATCCAGAATGGTCATTGTCATATAATTAATTAGAACCTAATTTTAACATGGACGAATCTAACATTATTGTTCATCCAAAACTATATCCACGAGATGGATATTAAACTCAACAAAAGCACTCAACTAGTTGATATTAATTGAGATGATAAGGTTTCCATATAAGGTGTGTATCTCTATTATTAATTTATAGAACAAAGAAAAATTTAATGAAATTATAGATATTTTTTTAAAATGTGATATTAAATTAACTAAGCAATATATATTTAAAAACAATTATTGTGATCCTAGCACTTACATTTTGATTGATGGTAGTTCCATTGATGGAGTGACTCATGTATTCCAGCAAAATTAAGCTTTGACAAAAACCAAATAAAGAATCTTAAAGATAAGATTCAACCCTTCAAAAAGAATCCAAAATTGGCCAATCAAATTATAAAGCATAAGTAATATTGTTTAAGATCTTATTGAATGAAAGAAAAATCGTTAATTAATTATATGTTAATTGAGCCAACAATGGGCTTATTGGTTGGCTATAGATTCCACTATATACATAAATATTTTTTAGAAGTAAACTCATGCACACACACTTGGAGAAGAGAATCTGTGTACTGTCAAATTATTATTTGAAAACAAAAGGGTATTTGCTTTTTCCTTGTCAAAAAAGGAAGCCGCTGATATAATTTATTAGACCAAACAAAAGTATAAAGAAAACTAATAATCTTTTGGCATTTATGTACGATCGACCCTTTTCTTTTCTTTATTTTAATAAGCCCCCAACAAAGTATTTGTATTGTTCTAAAAAGAAAAAAAAAATTCTATAAATGTTTGTAAAAGTAAATATGTGTATGATGTGATGACTCACGGTCAAAACTAAAATTAATTAATTAAACTTTTTAAAAAATGGGGGAGTATTCCATTAAAAAAACTCGTAGAAATTTGGTCACATATTACTTCAATGGTAAAAATACCGTTTTGGTGTATATGTCATGTGTCGAGAATCTCACATTAAAAAAATAAAGAGAATCGGTACTCTTTATAAGATAGATGAATTATTTCTCTCATTTTCAATTGGTTTTGAGATAGAACCTCATACTATCAAATATCATGATAGTTGTTCACGAAGAGTTAGAAGATGCATGAGTTAATTGTATCATATGACTATGTTACAGATTTTGGTTGTCTTATTTTATTAAAGGCAAAATTGGACCATCAAATCTTTATGTTTATTAACAAATCGAATTCTCATCAGAGACAGATTGGGTACTAGAGATAGGATAATTCGGTGGGACAGATCGGTTTCTTTGTCTTGCATTCTTTGTGGGGGGAGTTGTGAGTCTCGTGATCATTTGTTCTTTTCATGTCCTTTTGGGTGTGAAATTATGTCTAGGGTCCTTCAGATTATGTCATCATCTCATAGGATTGGGTATTGGGTGTTGAGTTGTCTTGGATTTGTCATCAGGGTATTAGGAAGGGTGTGAGGAAGAAGTTGTGGCGTGTTCTCTGGTGTGCTACGATTTACTTTATCTAGAAGGAGCGTAATCATCATCTCCATGGAGGTCAGGCTCGTGAGCCTATGGTTCTGTTTCAGCTCATACGTTCTTGTATATGTGCTCATGTTGCTACTTGGTGTGAGAATGCTCATGATCTTATTTAATTGCTTTCTTTTGTCTTTCCTTTCTTTGCTTGTCCCCGGGCTATGGGGTTGTTATTCCTCTATTTGGTTCTGTTTTGTTTTGTGTTGTTTTTGTTCTAAATCTTATTTGGCTGGTGCCTTTCTTTGGTCTTTTTAAATTTTTTCATGTCTGTGTGAGTGTTATCCACTCTTGTGCCTTAGCCTCACGCTGTGAGGTCCACTTTATTGTTGTATAATAATATCATTACCTTTTCAAAATAAAACAAATCGAATTCTTATGTATAATATTTAATAATAATGATAAGAGGATATATTCTCAGAAGTTGGTTGATATTTATTAAATAAATATAAGAAGTTTGATTTGGTTGTTACTATATATTTTCAGAAGTGGATTGATATTTATTAAATAAATATATGGTTAATATTTATTAATAAATATAAGAAGTTGGATTTGGTTGTTATGTTGGTTTTGACCTAAAATTGCTTATGGATTATGGATCGTGTGGTATATATATTTATGTGGAAAACAGAACTGGACTTGGCTGAACATATTTTATATATTAAGAAAGCCTTTTATGAAGTACTCAATTTACATTACTACAAAACTGGTTTTACTTGACCCTTAAAAACTGTCAAGTATCTGTTTACTTGAGGCTTTTCAATGTGTCAAGCAATATAGTGTCAAGAATAAAAGATGTATACTTGATAGTTTTTAAGCATCAAGTAAAGCCAGTTAACTTGACAGGTAAAAAGTGTCAAGTATATGAGATTACTTGACGCTTTTTACACGTCAAGTAGTCGAGTGTCAAGAATAAGAAGGGTTTTGTTTGACAGCTTTTAAGCGTCAAGTAGAATTATACTTGATAGTTTATGAGTATCAAGTATCTAAGATTTGTTGACATTTTCTACATGTCAAGAATTTGTTTACTCTTGACACGTTTTGCATATCAAGTATTTTTTTAAAATTATATATTTTAAAGTATTCTCATAATTTATCGTGCACCTGTTTTGAAGTTCAACAATGCCAAACGTATATAAGTAAAGCAAGTGAGTACACGTATGTGCTAAAGTACACATTAATTGAACAATTGAATCAACTAAACTTTTTCCATCAAAGAACTAATAATATTTTAATATATTGCATATATATATATATCAATGAACCATATACATACATATAGTTAGCCTATACTTCTAATAATAGCCTAAACTTTCCATCTATGTGTAGCCTAACTATAAGTGTATCTACAAAATATCAACTAAACAAATTCACCTAGCTATATCAAGTATATAAACAAAAAATCACATATAAACAAAATATCACACCTATAACCAGTATTCACAAAACTTATCTATTTGACCCAAAATATAATCACCATAAATCAAATGTAGCCAACCAAAAAATCAGCAAGTGCCAACATGAGCTTAGCTCAACTAGCACTTGTATGTACCTGTGGATAAAAGAGATCCCAAGTTCAAATCCTCACCCCTACATTTATTACAATACCTTTACAAAAAAAAAAAAATTAGCAAGTTCCATGTGCACTTCATCCAACTTGAATTGAGTATATGGGCTCCTAGTATTAATCTGATATGAAATCCAAAATATTAAAGTTAATACTTTGATTACTTGAATTGTAGAAAATAATTCAAATAATCATTTAAACACAACATAACGAATCTGTGACTACTATGCTCCCATTAGTGATTATATCTCTCATGTATCTCATCACATAGTACCCACATTCAACTACTCCAACTTGCAAAGGACACTGTAAATACATAAAGTACCAAAAAATATATTTAATGGTGCAAATAGCTCATATACGGTATACTTATAATTAACGAATAAATATATTTACACTTTACCTTTACTGTTTTCCATATTTACTATTTTCGATTTGTTTAAATATTTTTCTGAAACCAAAAGATAGTAATAGCCCTTTTTACCCCAAGAGAGGACGTTAACCCTTATGTTAGGCCAAGCACTAAGGCCTTCATCATTGACTAGAATACGATCTAGCCTCCTTATCAAACCAGACCCATGGATCTTACTAGTCCAGGTAAACCAGTTTCCCTGAACCGATGGTTCAACAAGGTCAAACTCCTCCATATCCCAAAAACTTGGAGCTCCCCCGAAGGCTTCAGAATGAAGACTAATGGTATTAACATCCCCCATGACCATACCCGACCCTCTCCATCCAGCAGAGATCTCAGTCATACGCCGCCACAAAGCACGTTTCTCAATATAACTATTAGAGGTATACACACAAAGAACCTCTATACTCTCTCCTAAGAGCAAATCTGTTACCAAACCAGAGATAAACTGATTAGCAACCTCGCAAGGCGTGAACACGAACCTATTACGTTTCCACATAACCCGCATACGACCTATTCCACTATTGCAGTAGTTACTAGTGAACCCCCACGAATCACCAAACCTACCAGATATTGAGTCAAAATTTTCCTCCCGAACTCTAGTTTCCAGGATGCAACAGAAACCCACCGTAGACACGGCCAGAAAATCCTTCACCGCTCTACACTTTACAGGGCTATTAAGGCCCCGCACATTCCACGAACACCAACTAATCATGAGGTCGTATGGGAGCTTTTGCTCCAGAGGAGTACCATCATGGGAAGTACTCAAAAGAACCATAGTAGAATCATCTACTCGTAGGGGTGGAGGAGAGCCATCCATTATAGATAATGTCCATATATCCCCTTTGTCCACCTCCATGAGGCTGCCAAAAGAGTTAGTCATAATCACTTTCGCTCTTTTTCCTTTGTCCCGAACAGAGATCATCCCCTTATTCCTTCTATCCACAAGAGTAAAGTCATCACAGTTTACATCCTCCTTCACTTTCTCAGTTCTTAATTGAGGGATATTGATCTCTCCTTCTTCCATCTGATTAAAGAACTCCAACACAACATCTCCATAATCTTCACATACCGAAATTGCCTCTTTAATAGGAACCACCTCTTTAACAGGATCCACCTTTCTTACATCTTCCTTTTTACTGACTTCTTTTCCAACACTCTTAAGGCTGGTACCATTAGAGTGTCCAAAGGAACGACACAAGTTGTACTTTCTCGGCTTCCACTTGTACGTAACGTTCACAATGAACTCTTCTCCTCTAAGATTCACTATCTACATTCATTTTCACACATATACGGGCATAAGAAAGTCGCCGCCTTTCTTTGGTAGCAAGATCTAAGGACAAAGGTTTTCCTATCGAACTTGCAACAACAGCCAACCCGGCATCTGTCCATAACTCCAAAAGGATCCTTCCTAACTTGATCCAAACAGGTACAGAATCAAAAACAAAAGTTTCAGGGACAATACCTGAAATCCATTTTCGGAGGAGCATAGGTTTTCCTCCCAGGTGCCACGGGTCACGGGACAAGATCCAATCTATCATATTCGGCCGTTTAAATTGAAAGTAGATGAAGCCATTCTCCATAAGAGTGATTGTAGGCATTTCAAGTCGACCCCAGATCTTCTCTATTAGTCAATAAATGACTGGATACAGTAATTTTGCGTCAATTAATTGCCCGACTAGGGAGTTCTCCCACACTCTAACTCCTTGACTAATAACTTTTTCGGTTGGGGTCACCACAATTTTCTCTCCTACGGTAGTAGGAGGTGTGTAAGTCATGGGAATACCACTTGATGACCCAAATAATGAAGCCCATGAAGAAATAGGCCCTTTACCATCTCTCGGTAATCTGTTCTACTTTTGGGCTTTTCCTACTGCTTCCTTTGAAATCAAAACAAAATCTTCAGCCTGCCCATGATTTAATAGCTCGTCAAAAGTAACCGGCCCATCCTTTGATTTCGTCGTTCCACCATTCAACAAAGGCCTATCAACCAGCAGCCCACCAGATTTAATCGGTCCATCATATATTACAAGCCCAGTGCTCAGCGGCCCATTCATTCTTGGTCCATCACGGTTCTCTTGTTGGTCGCAGTTCACCCCAATCGGTTTGATTCCATCAGACCATTTCTTCCTCAAATTTTTTAGGTCTTCCCTCGCCGCCGCCAACCTTCGCTCAGTTGTCGCTATGTCGTGAACACGTTGGAGGGTCGTCAACGTCCGTTTCTTCACCACCTCTGCATCACTCGAGGTATGTGTCATCTTTCCATTCAACAGAGATCATCCAAATTAACCGATAATGAATGAAAGAAAAGAATTCAGATCAGATCTTGTCGTTCGCGAAACCCAGACTTCACCTGCCATTTGAATTCGATGAAATCCCGAACAATCCAACCTTTAATTTTTCCAGATAGATTTTAAAGATACTCAAATTTAACAATTGAATCCAACACAAACATATTTAACTTCAACCCACGATAATCTGTGCTAGATCTGATGGCTAAAACATAGAGAATCCATCCGCGAAGGAGTTCAATCTGTCGAAGTTCAACAGGGAAACCTCCTCCGCAAGTCTTTCTCTATCGCAATTCTGTATAACAATTCACATAGTCCGATTGCAATCCTCAATTTGCCACAAGTCGTATTTGGTAAACAGGTCACGAAGAATTGTTCTATCGTTTTCGATCTGGGATCCTCCTATTGTACTCCACACGCTGAATCAATCGAAACAGAAAGTTTCACGCTGAATCAATCGAATCAATCGATCGTCACTTCGACCTAAGATTTAATCCCAGAATCAATGAAAGCAAAAATCAAAACACAGAGGGTTTAGTATCCGTTCGGGAATCCAATCCACACTCTCAATCAATTGAATATTGAAAGGGAGATGCCAACATGAGCTTAGCTCAACTGCCACCTGTATGTACCTGTGGACAAGAGGTCCCAAGTTCAAATCCCCACCCCTGCATTTATTACAATACCTTTGCAAAAAAAAAATATTGAAAGGGAGATTACCGAATTTCGTCCGCCTGCAGCTCTCAGCCTTTCTCATCCAAGCGGGAGAAATTGGAAATTTGTGAGATTTGTGGGGTGGTTGTTTTTATTGAATTTGAGATTCTGTTAAGGTTGTTCATTGAATTTGAGATTGGGGGTGTTTATTGAATTCAAAATTGTCATAGAGTAAGTTTGAGTAGTTGGAGTATTTGAGATAAGAGATATAAAACGTATCCAACACATTTATTTGTTAGACTTTTAATGAGATGGACAAGAGTTAGATGAAACTTAGGGATAGGTTTTATGTTGAGCCCAAAAAAGGAGTTTTCCAATTTTTAGAGGTTGCACAATATCACACCAATAATTATGGAAAAGTAAGGTGTCCATGCAAGAAATGTGAATTCAAATTGGGACTCATTAGAGGGTGTGAAGCGACATTTATTAACCACTGGAATAGCCTCCTCCTATACAAACTGGGTGAATCATGGAGAGCTCGTGATTTCCACATATGTAGAAGATTAATCTGAAACCTATTTCTTTTGTAGCAATTTTTTTGTGTTCGATCTAACCAATTCAGCACTTAATCGATTTGTTGAGCATCAGATACTTACTGTGTGGAAGAAATTCAAGAGAGATAACCACTGACATTTCAAGACGTTTAGCGACCCGAAGAAGCACGGACAAATCCGCCACCGAGATTTATCAATCTATCAATCGAGTGCAAGATTGACACTTTCTTTGTGACCACTACATCACTTGACAGTTTCAGGTGATTTATGTAGTCTACGTTGAAATCAATTAACATTTCTTCATTTAATTTGTTTGAAAATATAACGTTTTGATCACCATTTTTGGAATGTAGGATCAATCAAACATGTGCAAGGCTGCTAGTGCAGTAGCCTTAGAACCACAGGAACGGCACAAAGTCATTTCTTCAAAGACAAATAGAGCTCACTGAATTACGCGGTCGCCCACTAGACCATGTTCAGTTATTTCAAGAAACGAACGCCAATAATGCTGGCGAGTTCATTTCACCAGCAGTAGAGGACGCTTTTGTAAGCTTATGAAAACTTCTTGTTATACTTTCAGTTCTATTTTTAAGTCTGATCATCTCCCAAACTTACAAAGTTCTATTGTGCAGAACCAAATGCTGAAACTTCAGTCTCAGCCCATCCCAGAGGGTTCTCAATCACTATTTGAGGAGGAGATATGCGAGATCGTTTTAGATAGACGACCAGAGTACTCAAAAGGTCTTGGTTGGGGCCCAACACCCAAGTCTAGGAAGAGTTCTGCTTCTGCTTCTTCCTCCAATATTTATGACCACCAGGCACACATGGTAGAGGTTAGTAAACTAAAGGCCAGCCTTGAAAACACTAACCACATGATTGAATAACAATGCCTGAGGGAGGAGGAGCGAGACCGACAAATAGCAGACCATGCATGACAAATGGAGGAGATGAAGAAAATAATCAAGGAGATGAGTCAGCCACATAGAGGGTCGTGAATACTTTGGAGTGCGTACTTTTCAACATTTAATTTATTTAATTTTGTATATGTGATATTCTAACTCTACTTTTATGTCATTTATAGGTTTGGCGTCTGCGACTAGAGCATAGTAGATAGGTGCAAGTTTTTTTTTTTTTAATGTTAATGTAATTATTTCATATTATATGTAATTTTTTGTATTGAACATCATTCGTGTACCATTTTATTAATTGAAATATTTTAATTTTCATAATTTACTGCAAATTTTGTTTATTGTCTTGCGAAGCGGAACTGAAGACAATAATTTACGATAACAAAAGGAAAAATAACTAACAAAATAATTTATAATTAAAAAATTAAAATTAAAATCTACCCCGACGTATATCGAACATCGAGGAAAGGGACAAACCCCTACATTCTGCGTCTGAAAGGCTTTTTCCAACATGGTGTTAGCATCTTGAGGTTTTAATTTTTTTGATGTCCCACTGCTACGCTAGTGAACATTACACCGACGTGGACGTGTTGCACATTTGGGAAGGTGTCCCCAACGTAATTTCTTTGATGTTCATGCCGACGTCGCGTATGACGTTGGAAATACCTTCTCCGACATGGTATGTGTTTTTTCTAATGTTTTTCTACGTCGATAAAGGTCTTGATTCTTATAGTGACAAAGGCTGCAATCGGTGCTGACATGATCAGAGAATAAAAGTTTTTCGCCAAAAGCTAACTATATAAAACCTCCTCTACCAGTCACTTTATCTGGCCTGAATGGGCCAAACCCCAGAGAGTAGCGAAAAGGAGTAGCCTTTCTGCCGTCTGTAAAAGCATCTTCTTCTTCTTCTTTTCCGATCAGTCTGTAAGTGAGAGAGTTAGATTAAAGAAGATTTCACCTTCTCTATTTTCCCTAACTTGTAATATTTCTCATCCCTTTTACTTTCCATTTGTATATTTCTTTGTGATGTATGTTATGCATATTGTACAGTGGCCTAAGGATTATATTCTTTAATACACATTACATGTTTATACCTTTTCAATCCAACATTCTTTTACTGTTCATCTATCAATGTGTTATCTGTAGTTTAGGCTTGTGATAAGTTCTTAATAAGCCAACATGAGCTTAGCTCAACTGCCACATGTATGTACCTATGGAAAAGAGGTCTCAGGTTCAAATCCCCACACCTGCATTTATTACAATACCTTTACAAAAAAAAAAAAAGTTCTTGATAAGAAGTCTAGCTTATAACGCTTATCGTGTTAGTTGAGCTATAATCATCATTTGACCAATGTATGTCGCCAACTACTCAAGAGAGTAAGCAGCAAGGACATGGCTAACGCGCGGAAGGAGAAATTTGGACACAAACTCCACCTTGGCGAAATAACTTCCATCACTTATGTCCCAAAAGAAGAACAAGTATGGGTACTTGGCATCGAGAGGTTGTTACCCTTAAAGAGAAATGTTATAAGTCTTGTAGGTAAACAATTTTAGATAGATCTCCCAAGTTTTATAATTTACATCTCGAGAAGCAAGCAAGTGCGGCGTTTAAGGCACTGAGAGATGCTCGCCTTAATCAAAAGCTAGTTGACTGATCTCTATCGCATCAAGGCTGCTACATGGCTTAATCGCCTAATTACACAGAGATATTCCTTCACTCGTTCTTAATACAAGTTAGTGCACATTTTACTTTATATTGTATAGATAGTTGATGTACACCTTCAGTGAGCTTTAGAACTAAGATTTGATTACCCAAGAAACCTATTGTTTTGCTTACACTTGGGCAAACCATATGAAAACATGTACTACACGAGGATTAGAGACATAGTGAGCATATCGCATGCACTAACTATGACTCACTGCGAAAAAGGATTGCGATATGATTTTAACATATACACTTTAATCACGCAATCCTGAGACTATTAATGAAACTAGAACATAGAATCCACAAGACTAAATTCGAATTTCACCACGTTTTCTTTAAGTGATCTCAGTCGAGATCAGCCTGAGATCCACCGAGAACTCTAATTACACCTGCTTTCAGTATCGACTGAACATGACTTCAAGATGGCTCGAGATGTGCTCTCTACCTTTTTTGTCTTTTGATCTCAGGCTGCCACAACTCCGAGATGTACTAAGATCACCCCTCCAAACTTTTAGCTTTCCATCTCGGGTTGTCACAACCTCGAGATGACCTAAGATTCAGAATCTGTCTTTTTTGCCTTTTCTCTTTGCCGAGCAAGTTGGGATTCTCACTTCATCCCCGAGATTTCTTTCTAAATGCACTGACTTTCTTTCCAAAACACCACTTTAACTTCTCAAGTTCCTCAAACTTGATTTCTAAACTCTTAGCAAGCAATTGGGATAGAAGATACAGGTATTACATAATTTAAAAATGACTACGTTGTCTTGTTCATCATCCACCTCTCTTAACAGAATGTAGTGGCAAAACTTCCATTAAACACTCCTTAACGTCCAGGAAATGATAGAATAGGGTTTTCGTAAACATATGTATTTTCCTAAGTGTCAGCTTATTTTTTATGTTTGACACTATCTTCGCTAAGTGTGAACAACATGTTAAGTTGGCTAGGAAGAAGTCTTTAGAGTTGATCTTGGTGACAAGAGGCATCTGCAAATAGAAAAAACATGAACAAAGCAAAATTAGTAACATGTCTTAAAACTTGAGACAATCTTGACCGAGAACAACATGAATTGTCAATTGAACTCGGACAACATTGCACCGGGATGCCACGAGATAACGATTTTACATGCATTCTGTGATGTATTTTGACTCAATCTTGGGTGAAATCAACTAGAAAGAAATACCCCCCCCCCCCCAAATCACCAAAAGATACAACGACCTTGTTGTGAATCATCCTATTCGTCCACTGTGTACACCAGTCAAAAGAGACAACATGACTAGAGAAACCTAAAAATCTAATCTCATTCACAAAGCTTGCCATCGACAAATCTTGGGTTGTCCAAAGTTGACTTACCTAACTTGATTCCTAAAGAAAGAGGAAGAAATTTTAGGACCAATATTGGGGACATTAATGTGAACTATAATCATATTATTATAACTTCAAAAAAGGTAGGTTGAATCTCTCTCTTTCTCAAAATTTCTAGCTTCCACATATTCCACACTTTAATTTAAATATCGAAGTGTATGTGATAAGTACCAGAGCATGTTAGAATTATTTTTAATTTAATATTATCAATAATGTGACCATGTGCATTACCTACTATATTATCTTTTAGGCCTATTATTTGACTGAGTTAATCAAATAATTAAATATCAATCCTAAATTAAGTAAAGATAGAACCTTGAATATTTGTCCTCTTTCTACCTCATTAAGTAGTTATGTCTCTTTATCAATAAACCTAATTAAGTTCTAAAAATAGGTCAAGAGAAAGAAATACAATCTCTTAGAAGAACATTGTCATGAATCAAGGTATATTCTAAGTTTCTAATTAATGCTTTTGTGAAAATATCTATTCAAAGATTTTAACTTTTATTGTTTTATACAATATTAAAGATCATGAAGCTAAAACTTAGAGTGCAATCCTATGTTGGTTTTTTTTAATATGTCATGTTTTTCTCATGAACAAACAAATTCACTGTTGATGTGTTAGATGAAGGTCAAGTTCATTTTCTCTGAATTCAAATTTTAGCATTATCAACATTGACAATATTCGTTTAAATTTATATACATAAATTGAATATTAAGATAGCTCTTGATGGATTGAAAGGTTTTTGTACTTAAATAATTTAATCATGGTATTTCTTCAAACGTCCTCATGCATGGTGTGAATGTGTTGGCAATAGCATAGGATTTCCATTAGGTACATTTCTCTTTCGTATAAAGTATGTTTGCTGTTGCTTATCATTTGTTTTCCATTATGCTTCAAATTAAAGAAAGTCTTTAATTTGAAAAAAAATATAAAAAGTTATCAAAGAGAGAAAAAAACGATGGAAAGGAAATGAAAAAAATTATAGAAAAAAAGAAAAAGACGATGAAGAGGAAAAGAAAAATTGCAGAATAAAGAATATGAAAAGGATGGACAAATGAAAATATTTTTAAAAAATTGGAGAAGAAGAGAAAAAGATGATGGAAAGAAAAAAAGAATATGTAAAAAAAAAAGATCGCATAAGAGAAAGAAAAAAGACACTGATAAGGAAGTGCAAGCTTGAAACTTTTTTAAAAAATAGTAAATGTTATGAGTTTTTTCCATCTGTGATACGGGCTTACACTCTTTTTTTTATTACGGGATGTTCATATATCATTTTGTTTAAACTAATTACTTGTTTTTCCAATCAACACAATGGCATGATACATTCTATTCATGAGAACTAAATATTTAAGCATGATTTTGAAAATCAGATTGATGAATCAAATAAAGGAAAGAGAATTTCAAAAAAGAGATTTCGGTGTTGCAGCTGTCGTGGAACTAATTGCTGAGTGGCTGTAATCATAATTAGGAATAATTATTGTTATATTTAGTTATTTTTGGAGTTGTATGGCTTTAATTAATTAAAGGTCATAAAGAGATTATCCAATGATTAGCAGGGTCAATTTGTTAAACTTAAATATGTAGAAAATGGGACAATTTTTAATTTTTAATTAAGACAAATTGTTTATTTGTTTATTTATTTAAAAAGAAAAAGAAAAAGAAAAAGAAAGGGAAATAAGAATTTAAGAGAAAGTAGTAGAAGAGACACCGAATAAAAAGCACGAATTCTCATTGCAAGGAGAAAACGACAATCCTTGCCGTTGCCTGTTGGATCGATTTGTCGGTTCACATTCCACTCCAATTCTCATAAAAGTTTACTTCAATTATAAATTATAAATTTTGATTCAAATCTATTTTCTAATCCTAAACGCATACTTGGCATACCCATTTTGGTGCTGGAGTAAGTTCAAACTTAGCAGTGTTGTTCACGTCACTTTCAGTACCTTACACGGTTTTCGAAGTAACTTCTTTTCTGGATGGAATGTGTGTATGTTGATTTGATGCAATTTGCTTTTGATTTCAATATTTGATCATCTAATTATCTCTTAGTTGAATGTGTGGTAGAAGTGTTTAAATAACTCGACAAACCAAACAACTCAAACTATCCAACCCAAATTCTAACGATTGGATTGGATGATTTTTTTTTTTTGTTAGATTTGGTTGAATTTTTTTATGTTTTTTCGAGTTCAGTTGGGTTCGGTCATTTTTTAAAATTTGGGTTGGCCCAACTCAACCTCAATTTCTAATATAATTAATATATATACATTATAATCCATACATCTTATTATGAAGTTTGTGATGGATTTGTTGGATTTTGATATTTAACATTTGAGTTTTATGAAAGTTTAGTTATAAAGTCCTGCGAGTGACAACTTTTAAAATAATGCATGATATTTAAAACCTTGAACTCTTTATATACGGGACGAAACTCTAGGCATGGAAGCATTATCTCTCGATACATTACCTGCGAGAAGAAACTCTAAGCACCAGTAGCACTCTATCCAGCTATAGCTAACTTGAGATGGAAAATCTAGGCGTCCATAGAAGCCCTTATCTCTTACCTAGTCTATGTGATGGAAACTCTAGGCATCTACTGGATACCCTCATCACACGACCTTTATGCATAGGACAATCTCCCCCTTAGGGTTACTATCAGATCAAGACATTTTGGTATAGACTTAAACATATTCAGAAATCTCATGCTAAAACTTTAACTTAATTAGCATGCTTATGAAAAACTCTTGCATTTAACAAGTCTCCAATTTAGCTTTGCTTTAAATGATCTCTTTGTTAAAAAATTTGTAGAAATTTAGCATTCAAACACATTCTCATGATCTCATGTTTTAAGAAACATTTCTCAATTTTAATGCTTTAAAACTTTAACTAAATCATCCTTTCTCATTATATTTTTTTTTAAACTGGAAACTCATGCTTTGCAAATAAGTTCATAAATCTAGCATATTTAAATGCTTAAACTCAATGCATGCTTTAAAACATAAATACTTAAATCAAGCTTAGAAATTCATTTTAGTCACTCACAACTTTTGGCTAGGTTCTTGGCTTATAGATTTGCCCTATTTCCTCTTGCCCTGAAAATAACAAGAAAACTCAAGTTCCTCAAAGTAATAGTTGTTCGAAATATTCTTTGTACGTCCCTCGAAACTGATAATGGGGATGAATAGTTCTCAAAAATAGAATTCATAGTCCTTCCCCCAAAATAGCAAGGAGTCTTAAGACCTCCTACGCAGCAAAGGCGCAAAGAATATTGCAAGGCACAAAGAATATTGCGTTCTAAATTCCATAAAAAAAAATCATACTTGGCCGAAGCTATAACTCTGAATGAAGAATTGTGAGGTACAAACTTGGTTTTAGCCATGATAAAATCTCTTTAACTTCTTCATTTTCCTTTTTTTTTTTTTTTGTAAAGGTATTGTAATAAATGCAGGGGTGGGGAGTTGAACCTAGGACTTCGTCCACAGGTACATATAGGTGCCAATTGAGTTAAGCTCATGTTGGCCTTCATTTTCCTTCTTTCTTCCCAAAGAAGTCCTTTTCAACTCAAGATAACTTTTTTCTTACTAACCTTGATCTCTTTGGAATCTTGGGTGGTCTTAGCTTGCTCAAGGTCATTTCTACAAGCTTGCCCTAGCTCAAGATGAGCTCTTGTACAAATTCAGAGTTCAACTCAACATTCAAATCTAGCAAACTTGCGATAGAGCTTCTTACACAAAAAAAAAGGGCTTTACTTACTTTGATTTGAACCTCGATCTCTAACTTTTCTTCTTCAGCTTAGCTCGCCAAACTCTTTTCTTTTTCAGAAACTTCTTCATAGGAAACTCTACACCGGAGGTCGACTGAACAACCTGCTTGTCTTGGCTCCACCATTTAGATGTATAAGATTGACGTAATCTGTGGTTGATTTATTTTATGGCTATGAGAGATTGGACATAACTTATTCATGGAGTAAGTTGGAGTATTTGAGAGGAGAGATATAAAACTAATCCAACTTATTTATATTTTAGTGCTTCTAATGAGATGGACAAGAGAAGGAATTTCTCAATTTTTAGAGGTTGCAAAATATCACGTCAATAATTATGTACAAATAAGGTGACCATGCAAGAAATGTATGAATTAAAATTGATTAGAGGGTGTGGAGCGACATCTATTAACCACTGGAATAGCCTCCTCCTATATAAATTGGGTGTATCATAGAGAGCCCGTGAACTTGCATAGAGGTAGCAAAGATTTGATGAAGGAAGGAGTAGTAGTAATCCTTTTGATGAAGGAACTAGTAGTAACTCATTTCCTCAAGAAAATGAAATGTTGGGCATGTTGCATGATTTACAAATTGGTATTGAACACGTAGAAGAGATGGAGGAAGGTTTAAAGAATGAAACGCCATTTAACAGTGGGGTAGATTTAGAAGAAGATAGAACAAATGTGGCATTTAAGGAGTTATTAAAACCAAGCAAGTCGTGAGCTATTGGTTCGGTGTGATGAGGATTTGAGGACTTGGTTAAATTTGTGGAACGATGGTGTGTTGGTTGGGTTGAAACTCATTCATGGTAGTTCACACCCGTTCAACGTAATCACAATACATCACTAAGAGGGTCCACAACAATTCTACGCAATACGTCATGGGTCATGATCATAACATGGAAATGCTCACTATGTACCTCTTTAACATGTGAAATCCAAGTTTTTCTACTACTTGTCCAAGTGCAAATGAAACAGTAGGTTTTCCTGAGTGATCTAAGGTCGAACACGGGGAATTGTGTCAAGATATTAGTTCTAGCTTCTGCTTATCTGTTAGGCGTTATAATGGTTGTTGTAAAAGAATGTAAACAAAGAATTTGTACTATTTACACTTACGTAGAGATTCATGCACAGAGGGATAAATTATGGTAAAATGGAGGACCAAGCGAACTAACTTATGTTAAGAAGGTGGTGAAGAAAGGTTTCATGTTATCTTGCAAGCAAGATCTATGATTACTTCATTGAAATATAACTCATCAAACTATCCTATGTTTAAGGCGGGCTCCTCTTGAAGTCGTTGAACACCATACTTGATTTTCTCTCAGAATCCAAATAACTAGGGATGGCCAAATGGTTTATATCTATTAATACTTTCTTATTCCGCTTAGAGTGCTTCTCATTTAAGGACAACAACCTCTCGACGTCTTAATCCACACTTGTTTGTCTTTCATAATACAAATGAAGGAATTCCTCTCACAAGGTTGAGAAAACTCTTCCTTACATGTGCTAGCTCTATCCTTGCTGCTCACCCTCTCGGGTGGTTCTTGACATACACTGGCCAAGTAGCTTAGCAAACACACTAAGCAATAGAAATACATACTTCTTAGTGAAAATACATCCTAGACCTAACTACAAATAACATAAAGACAGATGAATAGTAAAGACATGGAAGGATTGAAAAGTGTACAAGTACACATTGTATTCGAGAATGAAGGCCTTTGGCTACATAATATAACTAAATATAATGCAACGAAATAACATAATGGTAAGAGAAAAAAATGAAATACAAGTTTGGGGAATGGGGACAGGACTCTTTTCCACTCAAGCTCTAAGCTTTCGCGTTACAATCTGACCGAAAAAGATGAAGAAGTGATGTACACTCGGTGGTGAGGCTAATCCGTACCACCGACCCTCTAGGTTTTGGTTCATACATGTTTCCGCTAATCAATGCAAGCCCTCCTTTGTGGTTTATTCAAACCCCCTTTCGACCTATACAGGACTTGTCATTGTGAAGACGAAGTACTTTTATAGATAACTTTGGGCGAAAAACTTCTATTATTTTGAAATTGTCAATGTCGACCTTGTCCTATAAAGTCACATCACTCCAACTACCATTCTTGTCTTCTAGTGAGCAAAATCCTCATTACTAAGAGTGAATGATAAGATTAGTTTCGAAAAATTTTTACAAAAGTGGTTTGAGGTAAAGCTTGCTTGGTTAATAAACTAGAGAAATATCTCCTAAGTAAGGTTCCTTAACAAGTTAAAAGGGGTGGAGAGTTGAACCCAGGACCTCTTGTTCATAGGTACATACAGGTACTAGTTGAGCTAAGCTCGTGTTGGCTTCACATAATTTATTTCATCGATGTCTTATTAAATCACAAAGAAAAATTAGAATACTACAAAGCGGAGAGCCAAGCTTGCGACAAGAAAGATTAAATGCACAAAGATTATATCAAAAGTTGTAACTTGTACTGTAAAGGACATAAGTAATAAGAAATAAAGTTGTAATATTATCATTACCTTTTCAAAAAAAATAAAAATTACATAAGATATAATTAAAATTTAGAGAAGTGTTATAAATTTCTAAAGAGATCTTAATTCGACTTGTGGGGGTGGTGTATACTAATGACTGCCAGCACCTCATTTATGTGATCAATTGTGGTCGACTTTTTTTTTTGTTAACACACTTTTTGACTTCGACATCCTCTTGTTATTGATCATCATCTTTCTTAAGTTGTATTTTCCTTTCCTCTTCTTCTGTGTAGTTTCAATAATGTGTTTTAACTTTTGTTCCTCATGGGCAACGGGGAGAAAGGAGGAAGAAAATTACAACCTAAAGAAGAATGTTGTTTGGAGAACCAAAGAGCTTGAAGGTAAATTAATAGTACCAACGGTGCTCATATGGTGCCTTAATATCTCCATCAATCATAACTATTCTAAGTTGTATTTTTCTTTTTCCTTCTTCCTACACACTCACCATATTGGATTGGTTCCATTATTGAGTTTGGTGGGTGTGAAGAAACCAAGGAAACAAAGAAGCACATTCAAAAAATAGAGATTGGAAAAATGAGAAATATCACTTGAAGAGTTTATAAAAGGAGAAAAAAATATCTAGTGACGAAGATTTGTCTATCATGGAGTTGGAATTTGAAGTTCCTCGAATTGTTTAAATAGGCACTCTTAACTAGGGTTAAAAGTTCAGTTACCATACAGTTAAGGTCATGTCAAATTAAATGAGGCGTGATAAACCTGACAGACTACTCTTGGTTCTAGGTACGACGCACTCATTATTTCTTGAAAGTTTAAGATTTGACTAGACAATTCGTACTTCCTAGAAATCTTATGCTTCCATATGGATCTTATACTAGCTAAATCATACAAGACGGTTAGAATACCTAATGTGGTTGACTCACGCCTTCTCAAAGACTTACTTCATCGCATCATACTATCTTATGAACCTATTACTTCGCAGTGTACCGCGTGATCCCCATTATAAGGTTCAAGAATATATAGAAATTTTAAAAAAAAACTGAGTATATGGATGCAATAAAAGTTGGAAGAATTATACATTACATGAATTGAACTTAGTTCCACTAATGTGTATATGGATGCAATAGAAGTTGGAAGAATTATACATTACAGATGTATCCAAGCGTTCAAGTTCTTTGGTGAGGAAGAACTGTGGTACCATTGCTTCTTTTCCGCATAGCTTTCTTAAACGCGTCATTCCTAAACTTCATAGATCATTTGTATTATAACTCTATGCATCTTGATTGTTCATTGAAATAAGTCTCTGCTCCCAATCATTCATCGCAATTCTCAAATGACCTTTCTTGGTCCTTATCGCTTAGCTAGGTGAAACATGAATTTCATTAGCTTGATGCGAGGACACTCTCCTTAACAACTTTTTAGAGAGTCTGATATGGATCAAGAAATCATAATTGAATCAAATGAAGAAGTTGAAGAGTTATTTTGGCGACCCAAAAGTCATAATATTAAATGTTTAAGAAATTATGTATTTATGTGCTTTTCATTTATTATGGTAGTTGGAAAGGCATAAAATTAAATGTTGTGATCTTTCAGCTTCATATTTTAATTAGTATAAATAGGGTTGTAATTTCCACATCTTAAAAAAAGAAGAGGAATTTGGATGAATGAAATCTAAAAATTCTAGAATGTAGAGTTTTGGTATTCTGTGTTCTTGTGATAGAATGCACAAATATTTGGAGCATTCAAGTGAGGATTGATCTGTCTTGCTTGCGGAGTGCTTTGAAGATCGAGGGTTGATGGGGGTTTCAAAACTTTGTCCGATCCTTGGTTTCTTAGATGATCTAAGTAACTTGAATCTAGCCTTTCTTAGGGGTTGAAATCAAATCGGTTTTAGAGCTGTTGGGGTTGTGTTCTTTGAGTCTTGTTGTTTAACATGGTTCATAGATTATATGCCCAGGGGTTTCTTATCATTTGATCCATATCATAGTCTCATTGTCATTTGCGACCAATAGCATCCATTGAGATTTCTCTTGGTCATCCACTGAAAGATACACTGATCTTGGGGTTGGTTCAAGCAATCACAAATTACTCTGGTATCTTGAACCTTTTCGTGCGATTTTTGGCTAATCACATAAGAATCTACTCTAATATCTAGATAGACTTCAATTCCCCAAAAACGGTGCCAAAAATTTCGTTCTGTGTGAAGGGGATTCGAGGACTTTTGGTAAAATTTGTGGAACGATGGTGTGTTGGTTGGGTTGAAACTCATTCATGGCAACCGTTAAACGTAATCGCAATACATCACTAAGAAGGCTCACCGCATAGTTTATCTTTCTGTATTGCGTACGCAATTCTAGGCAATACATCATGGGTCATGATTATAGCATGGAAATGTTCACTATGTACCTCTTTATCATGTGAAACCTAAGTCTACGTTCAATTCAAGTTTTCCTATTGCTTGTCCAAGTGCAAATGAAACAGTAGGTTTTCCTAGGTGATGCAAAATCAAACACGGGGAATTATGTCAAGACATTAGTTCTAGTGTCTACTTATCAGTTAGGCGTTGTAATGATTGCTGTAAAAGAATGTAAACAAAGAATTTGAACTATTTACACTTACGTAGAGATTCATTCACATGAGGATAAATTATGTTAAAATGGAGGATTGAGTGAACTAACTTGTGTTAAGAAGGTGGTTAAAGAAGGTGGTTAAAGAAGGTTTCTTGTTATCATGCGAGTAAGATCTATCACTACTTCAATGCGATATAACTCATCGAACTATCCTATGTTTAAGGCGCGCTCCTTTTAGAGTCGTTGACCGTCACACTTGGTTTCCTCTCAGAATTCAAATGACTAGGAATGGCCAAATGGTTTATATCTAGTCACTACAAGAAATAGGGTCTTCCCCAACGTAGCTCCACATCGGCAAAAACCCCAAAACGCGTCGGTGAAGGTTACCTCGACGTCGGCATGTACTTCAGGAAATGCACGTCGGGGATACTTTCCTCGATGTAGATCACGTCGATAATGGGGAAACGTTCATCGACGCACATTGTTAGCACATCGAGAAAAGGTTTCTACCACGTCCCCGACGTGACATCGCAAAACTCTTCAACGACATCAAGTTGATGAAAGCCTAAACTTTGTTTTCTTTTCTTTTACGTTCTGTTTTCTTTTCTTTGTTTGTCATAATCATCATCATCATCACCTTCTTCTTCTTCTAGCTTGTTACGTTCTGTTTCAATTGAAAAACGTCGAAGAAGGTACATTTCGCCGACGTATGAAGTACGCACGTCAGGGAAAGTTTAAATAATAAATTCATTATTTAAACTTTTTCCGACGTGTCCACTGCCACACGTCGAGGAAAGGTGACCATTGTCACTTCAATACGGACACTTTCTGCGACGTGTGGCAGATTGCACGTCTGGGAAAGTTCAAATTAAAAATCAATATTTAAACTTTTTGCGACGTACAGAAACAAGACGTCGCTAAAAGTCTAAAATTAAATTTAATGGGGACATTTTTTGTTATGTTTGGCAGGGTGCACATTGGAAAAAGTTTAAATTAAAAATCAATATTTAAACTTTATACATCGCACGCAATGTTAAGTCGCAAAAAGCAGCTTTTCGCGATGTAACATTATGTGCGTCGACGAAAGGTAATCAACGGCAACGAACCTTTCACCGACGTTGTATCTGGCTTCGCAATTGTTTTAATTTCTTGTAGTGAGTAATACTTATTTATTCTGCTTAGAGTGCTTCTCATTTAAGGACAACAACCTCTCGACGTCTTAGTCCACACTTGTTTGCCTTTCTGAATACAAATGAAGTTCTCTTGCAAGGTTTGAAAATGCTTCCTTACATGTGTAGAATGTAGCTCAGCTAACACACTAAACAGAACGTGTACAAATATACATTGTATTTGAGAATGAAGGCCTTTGGTTAGCGTACAATATAACTAAATACAATGCAACAAAATAATAAAATGGTAAGAGAAAGAAATGAAATACAAGTTATGGAAATGGGGACATGATGGCTAGAGTTTTATTGTTTGCTGGTAGACTTTAGCTTGTTCGTTCTGTGCTTCGTAGTCTTCAAGTTTACTGGACTAGTGTGTTTGTGTTGCTTGCTAATGTGCATTATTGAAGTTGATAAAATCCTGAGGTCTTATCTTTGGAGAGGTACGGAGGAGGGTAGAGGAGGTGTTAAGGTGGTGTGGGTTGAGGTGTGTCTTCCTTTTGAGGAGGGTGGGCTTGCTATCCGCGATGAGCCTTCTTAGAATATTGCAAGTATGATGAAGATTCTTTGGTCGATGCAGATGAATTCGAGTTCTCTGTGGGTTGCTTGGGTAGAGGCTTATATTCTTAAGGGGAGGTCGTTGTGGGAGATCGATGATGGGGTTGGTTGGTTGGTCTTGGTGTCTTCAAGCTATTTTGCGTAAGCGGGATAATCTGAAAGAGCATGTTAGGATGGAGGTAGGAGATGGCCCGCGTTGCAGAGAATGGCTCGATCCATGGTTGCAAGGAGGTCTTATCCTTCAGTAGGTTGGTGAGAGGGTGATTTATGATGCGACGAGTCAACGGGATCCTTGACTGGCTGAGTTTATTGGTCCGGATGGGGATTGGAGGTGGCTGCAGGTTTCTATGGAATTGATTAATCTTTGGGATAGGGATCAGGGTGTTAGTCTGTGTCCTAGTGTTGAGGATAGGTGGGTTTGGATGCCTGGTCACCATGATGGCTTTTCCATTGCTAGTGTGTGGGATATTATTTGTCTTCGTAGTGTTAGGGTTCATTGGTCGGGTTTACTATGAGGTGGGGGAATATTCCCAAGCATTCCTTTTGTGCTTAGTTGGCCATCAGAGACAAATTGGGTACTAGAGATAGGTTAAGTCGGTGGGATAGTCGGTTTCTTTGTCTTGCATTCTTTGTGGGGAGAGTTGTGTGTCTCGTGATCATTTTTTTTTTCGTGTCCTTTAGGGTGTGAAATTTGGCCTAGGGTCCTTCAAGTTATGGCTTCATCTCATAGGATTGGGTATTGGGGGGATTGAGTGTCTTGGATTTGTCATCAGGGTGTGAGGAGGAAGTTGTGGCGTGTTCTCTG
The DNA here is from genome assembly GCA_025688845.1 of Cucumis hystrix. Lineage (NCBI taxonomy): Eukaryota > Viridiplantae > Streptophyta > Magnoliopsida > Cucurbitales > Cucurbitaceae > Cucumis > Cucumis hystrix. Next base: position 20,903,780 of record CM046893.1, read on the forward strand.
GTGTGCTACGATTTACTTTATCTGGAAGGAGCGTAATCATTGTCTTCATGGAGGTCAGGCTCGTGTGCCTATGGTTCTATTTCAATCATCAGTTCTTGTGTTCGTGCTCGTGCTGCTTCTTGGTGTGAGAATGCTCATGATCTTATTTAGTTGGTTTCCTTTAATCTTTCCTTTCTTTGCTTGTTTCCGAGCTGTGGGGTTGTTATTCCTTCTGTTTGGTTACTTTCTTTGTTTTGTGGTGTTGTTTTGTCTTTTTGGGTTGTTATTGTTCTTAATTTTGTTGCTTTGGTTGGTGTTATTTCTTTTAGTTTTTTTGCTTTATTCATGTATGTGTGAGCATTTTTCGCTCTTGTGCCTTCACCTCAAGTTGTGAGGTCTTGGTCAAATTTAAACGTCTGCAAATAGAAAGACAAAGAAAACCCTATTTGATTTTCAAAATAATTGAGAAAAATAGAGATTTTTTTTTCTTTTTTACAATCTGTTTTTGTAGAAGAAAAAAAATGGGAGAACATTCATGAGAGTTATCTATGGTTTTCTAGATGATTTGTGTCATTCCATTAACTGTTAAATATTCATGCTTGTTTCTGTTACTTGGGTATGTTAATGTTGCTTGTAAAGTGTTTGGCTCTAATGAAAGTGAAATTCAATTTAGTAAAGTTAAAGTGTTTGAAAGAGGGTGATATTTACTTAGAATTCAATTGGGTAAAGTGTTTCAATGGTTTAAGTGGGAGAATCGAGTTTGGTGAAGATAGAAATGTTGTTAATGGTAGCTATGATGTGATTAATATTAACCAAAGAAAAATGAATTTGGTGTCTCATCTCAACTAGTTATAAAATATTTTTCATTATATACCTCATGGCTAAATTATAAAGAAAATAAATATGAGCTCTCTCTTTTGTTTAAAAATGTCCAATTCTTTTGAAAGTCACAATATTTCCCAACATTTCACAATTTTTTTTGCATCTTAACTACTAATGTTAAATAATTTTGTAAATTCTTGATGCATTTTCAAGTTGTTACTCATCTGCTAATAAGGTCGTACAACAGTCTTTTTCAACACTAATTTTCAAGTAAGTCTAAACTAGTCCACCTTTTTTTTTTCCAATTGAAACTAATCTACTAGCTCTTTTAAAAATATGTGTTGTATTTAAAGTTCTTGCATTTAGAACATTTATATTTGTTGCCTTGGTTTGATATCAAACTCATACAAAAACATTGAGCTAAGTTGAGAAGCAAAGAAACAAAGTTACTTTATGATGTGAATTACCTTTAGCTCTTTTTAAAAATATTATGTGTTGTATTTAAAGTTCTTGCATTTAGAACGGTTATATTTGTTGCCTTGGTTTGATATCAAACTAATACAAACACTTTGAGCTAGGTTGAGAAGCATGTCAACATGAAAATGTGAGTTTACAAAAACTTTTCAAGTAAGTGTGAGATCTCTCTAATTGTTTTTATATTTCTTCGGTTCTAAGTGTATATTGGTTTTCATTTATATAGACATTGGTTTGATGTTTTCCTCCTTTATCAAGGGTTGTTGAATTATATAAACTAAATTGTTATTTCTGCTCACTTATATTAGATATATCTCTCTAATGTTGCCTTTGTTAACATCTTTTTTCATGTGGTGCAACAGAAAACTAATTGTACCACAAGACGACGTTGGTTTATCCTTTCTATACCCTCATAACAACCTTAAACTTAATTTTTCTTTTCATCATGTATGTTTTCCTCCTTTCTCAAATATTGCCTTTGTTAACTTCTTTTTTCATCATGTATGATATCCTTCTAGGCCAAGTATATTATTCACACATTCATCTTACCTCAAGACGACGTTGGTTTATCCTTTCTATACCCTCATAACTACCTTAAACCTAATTTTTCTTTTCAAAATTTGTTTTAAAAGCAAGGATTAAAGCTGAAGTATATCTTTATTATGTACCTCATCTTAAATCGTGGGACAATTCTATTGATCTTGTTAATGTCCTTAAGCATGAGAATCGTGATGCACAATTGAGCTTTAGGGGAAAAAGAGTACTTGAGGTAATAATCTATCATAGTAAATTTTGAATTAGACAAACTCACTTGAACTTTTTTATAGTGTCCTCGAGTTAGATGATCTTTCTATGATAAGATTTTGAGGTAAAAATGTCAATTTGGTCCTTGTTCTATGATAAGATTTTGCGTCTGCATGCATTCCTCAACCTGTAACACATATTTCATATTCTTTTTTATGATCTTTCTACCTACTTTTCCTTTATTGATATTATCATATTCTTTAGTTAATTTTTTTTGTGGTGCTTGCTTCAGTCCTACTATGGTTGATTGGTTAGCCTTGGTATTTAGGTTCTACTTTTTTGACATTTTTGGTTCTTTTAATTTTCTGTTTGGTTCCTCTACTCTTGGTTCTTTTTCTTTTTCTCCCTCTTTCCTCTCAGGGAGGGTTTATTTTTGTTTTCTTTTTCCATGTAATTTAAGATTTGAGTAAGTATGATTTACCCATAAATGTGTCGAAGGGAAATCTTATTGTGGAAACTTACATACGTGTCCATCATGAGAGAAAGATAATTAGGTTTAATCATGCTCACTACAACAAATTTGTAGTTCTAACGCTTAGGTGAGCCATTTTTATCATACTTTTTGGTTTCTCATAATTATTAGGTAATCTCCATTTGTGATTCTTTATGTGATTCGCTTGCTTTATGGAAGTGTTGACTGTTGAAAGACTTGGTAAAATTTTATATCTGAAGACTTTGTTTGCTGTTGTTGTATTTTGTGTTGGTTTTGATATAGTATCTGTAGATATGTTGTTGAAGATGTCTGTTTTATGAAGCTTTTTCAAATGATAAGAATCTCTGTTGCTTTTTTGTAGCTAATTTGCTGACTTAGTTGAGAGTTATTTGATTATGTTTAATATTTTTTATTGTTTGATTCTCTGCAAATTCTGAAAACAAATGGTTTGACTTTTTTTTTTATTGCTAGAAAATCGAAAATATTGAGATTTGGAAACTTGTAAGAAGGTTTAGACTGTTATGCATAGACCACAATTTCGTTTCTTAATCTTTTATGTATGTATTAAAAGCAAATTGGCTATGGAGATTTTAGTGTTAGTTGTTGATTGTAGATGAGATTTTGAAGTACAATCTTCTAAAGAATGAGCTTACATGTAATTTGAACTTGATATATTTTGGTTAGTATTGGTTTTGATATAAGATATGTAGATCTATATATCTATTGTTAAGGATGCATGTTTTATGACGTTTTATAGATGGTAAGAATCTCTATTGCCTTGCTTCTATTTGAAGGACATGATTCTTAGACTTAAAAGTTAAAGTTCTTAGTTTTAATGCTATTCTTATTTTGTTTGTAGATTTTAAAGAGTTGAAGATAACAATCGATGAGACTTTGAGTTTGGAGTTATCTAAGAGTTCTTTTAACTAGGGTAACTCTCTCCTTTGTTTCTTCATTGATAAATTATGATTTAATGGGTCTGCTAGTGATTTAGTATGCTACAAGATGAATACTTATCTGTTCTGAGTTTGCTCTTATTAATTGATTATTTTTAACTTGACATTGTTGTATTTTGGTTTAGGTTGTGGAATCCAAGTTTGTATTTGAAGCCAAGTTCATACAAGGTCATTGAGTTTCAAGCTTCTTTAATTAAGTTTGTGTTTCTTGAACAAGAATTGTAATGACCCTATATGTATGTTTAAGGATATATATGGAATTTGTTAGTTTTTTTACTGAAAGTTTGGGTTGATTCAAGAAACATAAATAGTTTAAATGACGGAAGTCATAAATTCTTGCTTATGTGTTGTTTAAGTTGATCAGGGATGCAATATAATTATATTTGACAATTTATAACAGGTTTATATAAAAAATAAAATCCAATATATTACAGTGTTGGGCTGTAATAAATTGGTGTTTAAAAAAACACTGCAGAAACTTTTAGTGGCACACTTCAATATGTCGCAAAAGATTTTTGTAACAGTCTCAAATTAACCTTTAGCAACAACATTATTTGTCACTAAAGCATCAACTTTAGTAGCGAGTGCAATATGTAACTACAAAAAATAAATAGTGACAAAACATATGTTACTAAAAGTAAGCTTTTAGTGACACGAAAACTTCACTAAAAGTATCTCTTTTGCGGCGCGTAATGTTGCATCGCTAAAACTTTTAGCTATGCAGATACAACAATAGTCCTAATGACGAACGACTCTGTATCATTAATACTTTTACGATGTGTTTTTGCGTTTTAGTGACATTTTTGGTGCACCACTAAAAACAAAAAAAATTTGTAGTTTATGCAGACACTTTTTGGGATCGCATCCACAAAACGGCTTTTTCGAGACCGTATACTGTATGGATTTTATTAAAATATATTAATGAATATTTTCTTCCCCAATTTGACATTGAACTTTGAAGAAAGGAAAAGTTAAAACCATTTTTTGGATGGATAAAATATAATTACAGTGATATATGAACCTGAAGATTCCTATAAATATCTAGGAATAATACAGGATGTATCAGAGTCACCAAAACATTTCACAACCACCTTCTTTCTTCTACTTTTTCTTCTTGCACTTTCATCTTCTTCAACGTGCAACTTGTGCATAAATGGCTAAAGCTCCTGGTATTTCAACCATGTTGTCCCTGCTTTTCTTCTGTGCTTTCTTCTTCCTTAGCCATAACTCCACTCAGGCCAGAGTTCTGCAAAACAACCAGGTCATTGCAGCACAAGTAATTCCACCGCAAACAAACCAACTTCTTCTTCATAAATTGTTGGCCTTTAACCTCCACAACATTCACCACCGTACCCAACGATCTCTCGTCGGCTCTGAGAGGATCGTCCCCGGTGGACCTGACCCCGAACACCATGCTTGAATTTGGAACAAACATGGTTTTTTTTAATATAACTTTTAAATCAATGTCTCTCTTGCTCCCTACTGATCATAATAAAATGGAGGGAACTTTCTTGAGTTTGTTCCTATGCAAACTTTTTATCAACTTCTAAAATTAAATTCTACCACAAATGGTTTTTTTATAGTTTTTTTTTTTTTTTCTTTCCTATTTTTCTTTTAATGTATTTTGGTTCATTGGATTACCATTAAAAATACAACTAAAGTCTAAATACAAGCATCTAATTCAAAAGATCTAAAATTAAATTTTACTCAATATTCCATTGTTCTTTTTCTAGAAGTACGCCGGTGGTGGGTTTTTTTCTTTTTTTCTTTTTTAATTATCAACCCATAGAAAAAACTTAATTAATAAGAATAATTTAGGTATAAACACAAATAATAACTTTAAAGTTTAAGATTTTAACAAATGGGTAAAATAATTTTAAAAAATGATTCTTCTCTTAACAACTTTTGAAGATAAAATTGTATTTTTTTTTTCGAAAAATTGGTAAATATAATCTTGTAGAACAAATTAAAATATGAAGTTACAAAATTTAAGGTTTTATTGGACTTGACTTCACAATTGACAATATATTGTATATCATTTTTTACTCTCTTACATACAAAATTCAATGGTTGTAATTATGTGCTACAAATTTTAAAAAAAGAAAAAACTAAACGCATTATGAACTTGATTTTACAAAATTGACATTACATCTTTTTTCCTTGCTCCACTACATGCATATCTTTGAGTCTTTCCTGACATTACAAAATATCAACAATACTGCAACATAAAATTAAGCAATGTTAGAATGATATTAAATTTAAACAATTATAGAAATTATAAGGCTAAGAGTGAGTTGTAATAAGAAGAAATTAAAAAAAAAACCTACGTAGAAGTGAATATTTAAAATGTGAATATTCAAACATTTGCAAGAAAACTATATTGTTGACAAAAATAGAAGTTACAAAATCTTTTAAATTTATAAGAATTATACTATAAATTTAACCATCGAAATAAAGCGAGAGAATTTTCATGTTTTAACCTCTTTAATTTCTTAAAATTTTATAAGTTAAGAAGGGTTGCGAGAACGTAATTAAAAGATAATAAATAGTAAATATTTTATATTTTATTTTTAATAATAATAGTAATTAAATCATTTGGACTTTAGTGTACTAAGATAATAAATTGGTACAAAAGTAATACTAAAAATGCATGTTTTTTTGCAATAATTTTCTTTACAAATGAAAATCTTTTTATCCAACAAATTCATATCATAAAACTAACAACAACAAGAAAAAAAATAATGACATTTTCTTAAACCGACTTTCAACTTAAGATATAAATATATATTTTAAAAAAAAAAATGAAATTGAATATAAGATTGTGATACCTTAAATCAAAGTCATTTGATTCAATTCTTCTTTGTTTAGCAACAAAACTTCTTAGAAATATGTGAAATAAACCTAAGTAAAAGAGAAAATTCAAATGTTTATAAAAAATTTAAAAGAATTCTTTATATAATTGTAAAATATAAAAGTTATGAAAACTTTTGAAGTCTCATTATTAATATATATTTATAAATTTTAAAAATTAATTATAAAAATAAAGAGATTATAACTTTTCATATTCTAACCTTTAATAATAAGTTATGCATCAAGGTTGAAATTTGAAAAGATTATAAATGGTTAATGATAATTATAATTTTTATATTAATTAAATAATCATAAATTTAAAATCAATTAAATTTAGTTGATATTGTAAATTTAGAATTGGACAAAGGATAGAATCGTAAATGACTTTTTTCTTAATCCACTCTTAATATAGTAGGGTAAGATAAGATAATAGAAAAAAAAATGTAGTAGAAGGTTTCAATTTTAAGCAAAATTATATTTATCTTCTTAAAATAATAATTAAAAAAATAAAAAAGTAACACGATTGATGTAAAGGAACCACTTCACTTCTGTCCCTCACTCTTTTTAATTTCTTATTATGCTAATTAAGGCAAGAACCAAACTATCTAATTTCGATATACAAATAATATTTAAATAAGAAAATTCCAAAATCTTTTAATTAAATAAGAATATCCAACCTCAAAACGGGTTGGAAAAATTTTAAAAAAAAAAAGAAGAAGAAGAAGAAGAAAAACATGCGTAATCTAAGAACCCATATTCCACTCACTTCCTAAGATTAATTAAATATAATTGTAATTAGTGGCTTCCACACCCTCTTAGACAATAAATAGACATAGCCCATTGCACCTATAAAAACTTCACTTCATTCATTATTTTATTCAAAATTAAATTAATAAACATAACTATTTATTTTAATCCCCATATCCGAGATTCATTCTTTTATCTTTCATTAGTGCAAAAGAATCTCTCAGTGCTTAATTGTAAAAACTATTTATTTTAATCCCCAAATCCAAGATTCATATTTTTATCTTTCATTAGTGCAAAAGAATCACTCTCAGTGCTTAATTCTAAATTTGACCAACAATATTCAACTTTTGTGCACATCTAATCTTATTTTATTTCCTACACAACCATACTTTTGCCCATATATGTCCATAAACAATCTTATTTGGCTTTTTCTATGACTTTGCACTATAAAATTTTATCATATTTATAAATATACTTCTGTAAAAGAAATGAATTTTAATTTTCAGTAAAATTATTATTATTGAGACATAAATCACGAGTAAGTTAGTTGAAGATGAAGTTTTTTCCTTTTCTGAAAATAAATTATTACAGGTTTTGACTTACCACTTTTCAACTTTCGTGGGATCCTCTTAGTTTCTGTTCCATTTAAATTTGATCATTTCCTAACTACTTTAGACGTTATTTTGAATAGGTCAAAATTCTAATCTCACTCCTATTATTTAAATCGGGTGTTTTGTCCCATAGGGTTGGGCATTTGAAGGTTTGTTTAGACATTTGGAATAAAATTCTTGGAATTAAGATTCCAAACTCAAGAGTTTGGAATATTTATCTTTTTTTTATTGAATGTCATATATTTTTTTTTAAAAAATTCACTTGAACATCATCAATAATCATTGATAATCGTTGACAACAAATGTTAGCCAATTTCACAATCAACCATGATGACCGATCCTGATCGATCGACGGTCACAACAACCGATCGTCTTAACCATCAGCTTCAGATCATATCATCGACTCCGAATCGTCTTGACCGTCGATTATTAATCGTCTTGATCGTCGATGATCAGTCATCTTGAACACTAGTGACCTACAACTTTGAAAGTTACTGTCGTGGAGTGAACATCTTCATCAATGACAATCAATCATCTTAAAATTGATGATTGTTGACCATCTTCACCATTGATCAACGACCGTCTTTACCAAGGCTTCTTACACTATTTTCTATGGAATAGTAAACACTATTCAAGCCCATGGATTACATTTTTTTTCCTAATTCAATCTTGAAAATTCATCGACCAACTCCAAACATACCTCCCTTAGTGACTATTGTCGGTCGACCACTAGGTGTCATTTCTGACAACTCAGCCGACGAACTTTCAACCACCAACTTTTGCAACCGCTACAAACCTTGAAAAATTAATAAAAATGAATTTTTTAAAACTTTTTTTTGTCTGAGTCATTTCAAATACACCTTGAATTTAATCACAATAATACTTTTTTAAATATGTATTTTTTCATTCTTATATTTTCTTTCTTCTAGAGTTTTTTTTAATAGATCATCTTTTTTAATTATCACTTTTCTCTTTATTTAAAATTAATATTTCCTTCATTTTAGAAAATTTTGTTTAGTTTGTAATATTTTTTTCAAGGTGAAAATTGATTACCTATCTATTATGATGTTGAGTATAAATCAAATATTAATATATTGGTAAGATAGTGAAAATTGTAAATATATATCACATATATACCATGGTTTATTTTTAGTTTAATAACATTTTTCATATTTTTCGTTAGTCAATTTAACTAGAAGACTTAGGACTCATTTGGATTGACATAAGAAAAAAGTGTTTAAAAAAAAAACTCATTTTTATTTAGACTCTTTTGATAAAAGTGGTTTAAAACACATTACGCATACGTGTCATAGAAAGACAACCATAAATACCGCTAAATGTAATTTTATTTGACTTCAACTTTTGCATGACCCTTTTGGTTATGCTTATTTTGAAACTTATAAGACACTTTTTAATGTTGTTTAACTAGAACTTTCGTAAACATCATCCAATTACATGATTTTTTATATTTTGTGAATGGTTTGTAATATTCCTAATTAGATCATTTATGTTAATGCAACTGTAATCAAATTTATTGTTATTGAATATTAAAATTTTCATTTTTACATCATTTTCATTCAAATCAATAGAGTCAAGAAATTGAATTAGAGATACAAAATATGAAGAAAAAAAATCAATTAAAAATTTGATACAAAATAAATTTATGACGTACAATTAATAAAAAAAACTAAACAAATTAGCTAAACCTATAAATTAAAAATCAGTACACCAAATACAGACATCAGAAATTTAGATTTTCAAATCATGCACTCCAAACACAGACATCTGTAATTTTCAGACATCATAATCCTATCAAATAACTCTACAGGCATTTGATTTCGAACTTGCGTAAAACACTCCAAAAAAAAAGTTTAAATATCTAATTAGGATTTTTTTTTGTAGGTTTATTTGATTTTATAATTAATTCTTACCCGTTTTTTCTTTTTTTTTTTTAGTGAAGGTGTCTTTTCAGCTTGAACTTGATTGTTCATTTGTTTTTTTATCTTTATGCTAATGTAGATATCGTATTTTGTCCTGTATTTTTCATTTATTTATTTATTTATGTTTATTTTTTTTAATAAAAGAATTTAAATTTAAATTTTAAATCTTAAAATTTAAATTTATGTTTTAGAAAATAAAAACAAAAACATATTTAAAAAAAAAAAATAGTTTCCCCTCTCTATTTTTCTCAACCATCCCCCTATTTTTGTTTTTCTTCGTCACTAGCTCATACTTTCTCACTCTCCCACTTTCTCCCACTCTCTCACTTTCTCCCACTCTCCCACCTTCTCCCACTTTCTCTCCGTAGTCTTTCACTTCATTTTACTTCACTTACTAATCTAAAAATAAACGATCAACTTTGCCCTCAACCTTTTTTTTTTTAAAAGGTAATGATATTATTATACAACAACAAAGAGGACCTCACAGCCTGAGGTCAAGGCACAGGAGCGGATAACGCTCACATAGACTAGCTAAAAATTAAAAGACTAAAGAAAGGCAACAGCCAGAACAAACGACAAGACCACAACACAACAAAACCCAAAACATAGAAAGAACAACCCCACAGTCCGGGGACAAGCACAAAACCAACAAAAGAAAACAACTAAAACAGATAAAGAGCGGATAACACTCACACTGACAAGATAAAATTAAAACGACCAAAGAAAGGCACCAACCAGAACAAACGAAAAGGAAGAAAAAAGAACACAAAACAAACCAAACCCAACAAAAATAAAGAATAACAACCCCACAGACCGGGGACAAGCAAAGAAAGAAAAAAAAAACAAAAACGAAAGAAAGCAACTAAATAAGGTCATGAGCATTCTCAGCCCAAGAAGCAACACGAGCACGGATACATGAACGAATGAGCTGAAACATAACCATAGGCTCACGAGCCTGACCTCCATGAAGACGATGATTACGCTCCTTCCAGATACAGTAAATCATAGCACACCAGAGAACACGCCACAACTTTTTCCTCACCCCCTTCCTAATACCCTGATGACAAATCCAAGACAACTCAACCCCTCAATACCCAATCCTATGAGAAGAAGACATGATCCTAAGGATCCTAGACCAAATATCACACCCAAAAGGACAAGAGAAGAATAGGTGATCCCGCGACTCACAACTCCCCCCACAAAGAATACAGGACAAAGGAATCGACCTATCCCACCAACTTAACCTATCTCTAGTACCCAATCTGTCCCGGATAGCCTACCAAGCACAAAAGGAATGTTTGGGAATATTACCCTCACCCCACAGTAAACCCGACCAACCAACCCTAACACTAGCAATCGAAAAATAATCATGATTACCAGGAATCCAAATCCACCTATCCTCAACACTAGGACACGGACTAACCCTTTAAACCCTATCCCAAATGTCAATCAAATCCATAAAAACGCGCGGCCACCTCCAGTTTCCATCCAAACCAATGAAATCAGCAAGCCGAGCATCCCATCGACTTATCGCATCATATATCACTCTTTCACCAAACTGCTGAAAAATAGCACCGCCCTGTAACCACGGATCCATCCACACTCTGCACCGTCTACCATCGCCCATCTCCATCCTAACACGCTCTTTCAGGTAATCCCGCTTACTCAAGATAGCCTTAAGACACCAATATCTACCAACCCCGGCATCGATCTCCCATAACGATCTCCCCTTTAGGATATAAGCCTCCACCCAAGCAACCCACAAAGAGCCTGACTTAACCAACAGCAACCATAAAATCTTCATCGTGCTCGCAATATTCCAAGAAGACCCATCGCGGATAGCAAGACCCCCCCTTATCAAAAGGGAGACACACCTCAACCCAAGCCACTTTTACACCACCTCTACCCTCCTCCATACCTCTCGAAAGATAAGACCTCAGAATTTTATCAACATGACTGTGAACTTTCGCAGGCAGCACAAACACACTAGCCCAATAAACCTGAAGGCTATGAAGCACAAAACGAACGAGTTAAAGTCTACCCGCAAAAGATAAAACTTTTGCAGACCAAGAACGAATTCGATTGGTAATCCCTTGGATTAGAGGAGCACAATCAGAACTCTGTAACCTCCCAGAAAGTAAAGGAAGTCCAAGATATCGAACAGGGAGATGTCCCAAGATAAAACCCATACTAGCCGCTAACTGAGAAGCTTCCTCACTATTAACACCCACAACAAAAATAGAACTAGAACTTCTTTTTTGTTTTTTGTTTTTTTTTTTTTTTTTTTGCCAACATGAGCTTAGTTCAACTGGCACCTATATGTACCTGTGGACAAGAGATCCCAGGTTCAACTCCCTACCCCTGCATTTATTACAATACCTTTACAAAAAAAAATAAAACTTTTCCCAAGATTAACAAAAAGCCCTGATAACTCACCAAACATCAGCTCCACAAAAAATCATAAGATCGTCCGCAAACGTTAGATGAGTTAATCTAACCTTCTCACAAAACTCAAGGGAGTGCCAATAGCCATCAACAAACCAAAAAGAAAGTCCCAATTAACAAAATCATAAGCTTTTTGAAGATTAACCTTCATAGTACACCGAGGCATACCAGAGTTGTTATGATAACCCCCAACAAGCTCTTGACAGAGAAGAATATTATCAATAATACTCATCCCTGGAGTAAAAGTCGACTGGTTTCCACTGATAAACAAAGGAAGCCACTCACGAAGTCTATCGGCCAAATTTTTTTAGATACATTTGTAAATAACATTACAACAAGAAATAGGCCTGAAATCTTCCATACGATCAACCCCACTCCTTTTAGGGATAAGAGTAATGGCAGTTGTATTCACTCCATGTGGGAGATAACTTGTCTCAAAGAAATGTAAAACAACATCACAAAAATCTTCCCCAACCACAGACCAGGCACCTTTGAAGAATCCCACTGAAAACCCATCAGGGCCCGGAGCTTTACCACTATCCATGGAAAATAAAACTCTTCTCACCTCCTCCCTCCCTATAGGAGCCTGGAGAGCCTGGCAACACTCCTCAGACCATCTAAACTGAACAATATCATCAATCCAAGCAGAAAGTTCTCTGTAACCAATATTCTGAGAATCCAGACTGTTATGAAAATAATTAACTGCCACCTGAGTCACCCCTTCATGGGTATTCAAATGCGTACCTTCCGAATCAATCACAGAATGCATAGAATTACTGTTCAAACAAGACCGTACAGATCGATTGAAGAAGGCAGTATTCTGATCACCTAACTTCAGCCACCGGATCCTAGACTTTTGACACACAGAGGCTTCCTCCAATCTAACTGCTTTCCAAAAAGTTTCAGTGGCCAAACTTGCTTGATTACTCAGAATTTAAAACATAGGATTTTGCTCAACATCTCTCTGAGCTCTTCCATGGAATCTTTAGCAATGTGAACGGCCTCACTAAGACTCCTAATTTGGTTACCAAAATGACTACGGAGGACTGGCTTGAGTTTTCATAAATTTCTCACAAACTCACAATCGGAGAAACCTCTTCATCTCTCACCCAAACCGAAGAAACAACATCCATAAAAGAAGCTTTCTCAACCTAATAGTTAAAGAAACGAAACGAAACCACCCGCTATCTCAGCTGATTACTTGGGTATACTAGGATAGGTGAGTGATCAGAGATATCCCAAGGAAGGACATTTACTCTCAAATTAGACCAAGCATTAAGGTCTTCATCATTAATCAAAATATGATCGAGCCTTCTCATCAAACCTGATCTATGGACCTTACTAGTCCAAGTGAACCAGTTACCTTGTACCGATGGTTCAACTAGGTCAGCCTCGCGAATAGCTATGTCGAACTCCTCCATATCCCCAGTAACAGGAGACCCATCAAAAGCTTCAGCATGAAGCCTAATGCTGTTAAAATCACCCATCACTCATACTCTGCCACAACAAACGCCTCTCAACATTATTATTAGACGCATAAACACAAAGAACCTCAATACTATCTCCTGTGAGCAAATCTGAAACCAAACCAGAGACAAACTATTTTGCCACCTCGCTAGGAGTAAACATAAATCTGTTACGCTTCCACATTACCCACATACGGCCAATCCCAGTACTATTGTAATTACTGATGAAACCCCACGAATTTCCAAACCTTCGAGAGATAGCTTCAAAACTCTCTTCTCGAACTCTAGTTTCTAAGATACAACAGAAACCCACCTTAGACATGGCCAAAAAATCAAGCACCGCTCTACACTTTACAGGGCTATTAAGATCCCGCACATTCCAGGAACACCAACTAATCATGAGAGTGAATAAAACCGTTTGCTCCCGTAGGATTTCCATCAAAGGGCATACCCTTAAGAACCAAAGCAGTATCATCCACCTATAGGGGTGGAGGAGAGCCATCCACTATAGATAATGCCCACTTGTCTCCTTCACCCAACTCCATAAGGCTACCAAAGGAGTTAGGCATAGTCACCTCCACACTTTTGCCCTTATTTCGGACCGAAACCAGCTCCTTTTTCCTCCTAGCAACAAGAGTAAAGTCATTCTGATTTTCTATTACCTTTTCCTTAATAGTCCTCATGGGGGAACTATTAATCTCACCTTCTTCCAACTGTTTGAAGGACTCCATCACCACATCTCCATAAGCCACACTTGTCAGATCTTCCTTTTTATTACTTACATCTTCCTTACTTAGGGCTTTGTGTTCTACACTCTTAGGGCAGGTGCCACTAGAGTGTCCAAAAGATTAACACAGGTTACACTTTTTAGGCTTCCATTCATAATTAACAGTCACAATGAAATCTTCTCCTCTAAGGTTTACTGTAATATCAACAGGCATAGGGCTGTCTATATTTAGTTCAACACAAACACGAGCATATGACAGTGTGCGTCTTTCCTTAGTAGCAAGATCTAAGGATAGGGGTTTGCCTATAGCACTAGCAACAACAGCCAATCCGGCATCTGTCCGCAACTCCATTGGGATCCTATCTAATTTAATCCAAATAGGAACAAAATCAAAAACAAAGGATTCAGGGACAATACATGGGGTCCATTTTCGAAGGAGCATGGGTTTTCCCTCAACATGCCATGGTCCACGAGAAAGGATCCAATCAACCGATTTTGGGCATCTAAATTGGAAGCATATGAGACCATTCTCCAGAATTGTGATCGTTGGATTGCCTTACTAGGGAATTTTCCCACTCTCGAACTCCTTGAGCAATAATTCCTTCGGTAGGGGTAACCACAATTTTATCCCTGACGGAAGTCAGAGGGGTATATATCATAGAATTTCCACTTGTCGATCCAAATAAAGAAGCCCATGATGATTTAGCTTCACCTTTAGTTCTCGGCAATGCATGATCATTTGAAATATAGGCTTCACCAGCTTCATTCAGCCCAGCAGGCCCATCTTTTTTAATCGGTCCATCAGCTATTGCAGGCCCATCACCAAGCAACCCATTTGCACCTAGGCGAGAAACACGGGTCTCCTTTGTATCGCGGTTCTCTTCGATCGGTTCTCTTCCATCAGACCAGTTCTTCCTCATCGTTTTTACGTCATCCCTCGCAGCCTTAGTTATTTGGCACCCATGTAGTGCACACATTGGAGGCTCGTCAATGCCCGTTTCTTCACCACTGCTGCATCACTCGAGGTATGCTTCATCGTTCCATTCAACAGAGTTCATCCAAAAATCTTCACCGGTATTGAATGAACAAAATTATTCAGATCTCTTGTCGTCCGCTATAGCAAGTCTTCGCCTGCCGTCTTTGATTTTGCCGGATTGATTATGTGAATCCAAAAATCGGATTTAATCTGCAAACCCGCGATAAACAAATCAGTGCGAAGACTGATGGCGAAATCAAATAAACCCAACCGCGAATGAAAGTCAATCTGTCGTAATACGATCTGGAAACCTCCGACTTCGAACCCACAATCATCAAATTGTTGTTCTGTGCTAGATCTTATGGCTAAATCAAGAAAAATCCAAACCACGAAGGAACTCAATCTGTCGTAATTTGATCTGGAAGCCTCCTATTGTAATCCACACTCTCAATCTATCTAAAAAGAGGAGGAGAAGTTTTTTCTAGGGGAGACATTGAGATTTTTAGAGGAAATGTACACTTTTATTGTAAAAAAAAAATCTTTTCACTTGTGATTTGGAATAATTTGAGAAGATCGAGAAGGAAGTTTTTGCTTTTATTGGATTTTAGGCAAGCCTATTTGCTAAGGTAAGTTTTTATAATTTACGTCAAGTCATTGTGTTTTTTAATTCATGCTTGATGATTCTGCCTTAATTATTTATTTGAATTACCCATTTGGGTGTTGTGTTAATTATTTATTTGAATTACCATTTGAGTGTTGTGTTAATTATTGATTTGAATTACCTATTTGGGT
>CM046893.1:20919811-20949778 GCA_025688845.1 Cucumis hystrix
TTGATTTGAATTACGAATTACTCATTTGGCTGCTATGTTAATTATTGCTTTGAAGTACTGGTATGTTAATTATTCATTTGAAGTACCTATTTGGGTGCTCTGTTAATTATTCATTTGAATTACACATTTGGGTGTTGTGTTAATTATTCATTTGAATCACTCATTTCGCTCCTATGTTAATTATTCATTTGATTAATTAATTAATTAGCATCATGGCATGTTGCGTTAATTATTTGTCTGATGTGTTAATTATTCATTTGAATTATTTGTATATGTATTAATGTGTTAATTCTTCATTTGCATTAATTAATTAGCATGTTGACTTACTTTAATTACTTGGCACCCATTTGACATCTGTTTTAATTATTTGGCATCGTGCATTTTGAGTTAATTATTTGCATCTGCATTAATTAATTAACATTATGGTATCGTGGGTTACTTATTTGGCACCCATTTTGGTGTGTTAATTATTCATGCATTAATTATTTGCATTGACCAACTTTAATTATTTGGCACCCATTTGATATCGTTTAATTATTTGCATCCTTTTAATTATTTGGCATCCATTTGACATCCTGCGTTAATTATTCATTTGATTGACATCCTATGTTAATAATTATTGATTTGACATCCATTTTGCATCCATGCTAATATCTTTTTTTTTTAAAGGTAATGATATTATTATACAACAACAAAAAGGACCTCATAGCCTGAGGTCAAGGCACAAGAGCGAAAAACGCTCACACAGACAAGGTAAACTTTAAAAGACTAAAGAAAGGCAACAACCCGAACAAAACGTATAAGACCACAGAAAACAAAACCCAAAACAAAGAAATAACAACCCCACAGCCCGGGGACAAGCACAAAAAAAATAAAAGAAAGCAACTATAAAGAGCAGAAATCGCTCACACGGACAAGATAAAATTAAAAGACCAAAGAAAGGTATCAACCAGAACTTAATCACACTCCATAGAGAAATGATAGCAAAAAATGAATAATTCTACATTAGAAAGCATTAACTTATATCTTAAAGAAATTTGAAGTCTACAGAACTCTACTTCAATTTTCCCTTAAGATTACAAAGATTCATCTTCTAGGGAACAAAATCAAATATTCTCACAGCTTCACAAGTTTGAACAAGAATATTGAATATAAGCACATGAATTACTAAAAAGACTTGGGAAGAACAAACGTGAGATGACATCTCAGTTAAAGTTACTTAAGAGCCACAGAAACTGGGAACCAATCTTCCTCAACATATTATTTGGCACTCATTTGATATCTTGTGTTAATAATTATTCATTTGGCATTATGTATTAATAATTATTCATTTGGCATTTTGCGTTAATAATTATTCATGTGGCATCTTGCATTCTTCATTAATTAATTAGTATGGCATCATGCGTTAATTACTTGGGCTACATTAATTAATTATTTTGCATCTTGTTGCCTCAATTAATTATTTTGCATCATGTTGTATTAATTAATTATTTTGTATTCTAGAATCTTGCATATTTTTGCATCCTTCTTATATTATGTTATTTATTTTATTTATTTATTTTATCTGTATTATATTATCTCAACATATTACCTTAAAGTATTTCTCAAATTTCACAATGTTTTGTCATTATTATTATTTATTTTCCAATTTAAATATGAAATTCTAAGTTGGAGAAAAAATATTATTTTTTATGGATTTTATAATTTAAATTCCATGAATACATGAAATTTCTCCATTTGAAATTTAATTAATAGATTGTCCTTAAAATTATAAACACATTTCATATTTTGAATGAGACTAAGTAGTATTTTCTATGAATTTATTAATTCTTAGATACATGAAATTTTTCATAAGACACCTATGATAGAGATTAAAATATCAAATTTTGGTATCTTAATATTCTTAAAGTGAATAAAAAAAATATCTTTTGAAAAAAAAATAAACTTCATTTCATATTTCTAATGGCTCCTATGCCACCATAATTATCAATTCATGCTTAGGTTTTATTTTCTTCGATGTGAATTGATAACCATGGGACATTTAAAAAAAAACCTAATAAAAACTTTGTTTTGTGAACCGTGTAATTTAGTTTAATAGATAAAATTGGATAACTATTTTATGGGTGTTGTATGGTGCTAACAGCTTCCCTACACACAATTGACTCCCGAACTTAAATATCATGAATTTACGTAGACCATTTCTTTTTTTTTTTTGGGTGACCAATCACTCCTTAATATGGTTGGTGGCGACTCCAAAACTATTTATTTATTGAAATTAAATAAACGATAGAGGTCGGCCACTCCGCGTCACGATCACGTCACGACAGCTTGGCGACTCCACTGGGGACTTAAGAGAGTCGAGCCACATTTTTATCTTTTGTTCTTATTATATTACAATCTGTTGGTTCACTTAATCATTTGTTTTTTATTTGATTCATATGTAATATTTTGTACTATGTTATTGGTACATTTTTTTTATGTCATCATGCATTTACACACACTCACAAGCCCTCTACCCGGGCTACAATCTTATAGGGCTAGAATTGAGGATGGAGTAGTGTTGACCTTCGAGGGGTTTCGACTGTCGTGCAGGCACATGAAAAATTCTCGCTCATATTAATTCTTTTGTTATTTCTTAAATAACATTAGAATAAGTCTGAGGGCCTTTCCCTTCTAGGAGTGTAGATGATATACCAACACCATGACATTTCCCTTTTAGCATATTTTATTTTATGAGTCAACCGTCCAAATTGATTTTATTTTTTTTAAAACAAAATTTCTCATTTTTCTAAAATTTAAAATCATACATATTTTCTCTTTTTTTTTGTAAGTTCAATCATAGTATTTTCTACATTATCGATATTTTTTTTTCTTGAAGGAAATTTTTCTTGACTTTTTATTTATCTTAGTTCTTTAGAAATTGGGTCTTTGGCTTCATACATACTTTGAAGGAGAGTAATGTTTACCTTGTAGAGGTATATGAAAACCTTTACATTTTCTAAAATTAGTTAAATAAAAAAAAAAAACAATAAGGAGAGTAGTGTTACAGCTAAAGTACATGAAAACCTTACTTTCTTGTTTTTTTACTTTTTGATTTTGATTTTTGATTTTTTCTCTCTCTCTTTCTTCCCTTACTCTTTGGCATTCAAAGTTTTCAAAACAATCAAAGGAAAACATAGCTCGCCCTACTCCAATTCGCCATCCATACAATACGAGGCATAAAAGTCGAATCATGGAAGAACATGATAAAAACATGGATAAAATGAGACAAGATATTAATAATCTTGGGGAACAAGTTTCAAAAATACTGGAATTGCTTTCAGCAGGAAAAACGAAAGTCGTCATAGAAATAGCACAATCAAGCAATCGAGTTTAAAACACCGATGATCCCATTTATCCCCCGGGATTTACGCCATGCCACATGAATGTTCCACCGTCTTAAACCACTCAACACTATGTTGCTTTGAATCCGCTTTTTGATGTTCCACCTCCTGTCCCAGATATAGAAGAATTGAAAGCTCGGGCTAAAATTCAAGACATGTGACAAAATGAGAACACTCCGACTAAGCAAAAACTAGATGTTTTGGAAGAAAGATTGCGAGCAATTGAAGGGACTGACGTTTATGGAAATATAGATGCAACACAATTGTGCTTAGCTCCAGACTTGATCATTCCAGCAAAGTTTAAAGTTCCCGAATTTGACAAATATGATGGATCATCATGAGCTTAGCTCAACTGGCACTTGTATGTACCTGTGGACAAGAGGTCCTAGATTCAACTCCCCACCCCTGCATTTATTACAATACGAATCATCTTATAATGTATTGTAGAAAGATGGTAGCGCATATTGGTGAAAGAATTGAATATGGGATAAAGCACGAGGAAAGATGGTAGCGCATATTGGTGAAAGAATTGAATATGGGATAAAGCACGAGAGATTAGCAGAGACTTCAACTGAGTATGAGAGATTAAAGAAGGGAACAACATCTAAATTGTTGTCTGATCATGAAAATTCAAAAGTAAAGTGAACGCTGTAGATTGCTAATTTTATGGTGGCTCTACCCAAGGCCACAATATTTTGTTTGCTTTACAATATGAATGTACTGTTTTTTTTTTTTTGTTATTTAATGAAATCTTCGCATTTTTCTTTCATTATTTCTAATTTCTTCTTATCTCTGCTTTCTTTCTCGGGTTTTGCAAATTAAACACAAAAGTCCAAACCTTTTCATATACAACATTCATAAGAATGAAGATGTTAATAATTTCAGATCTACCCTTGATACCTTAATATACACTATGAAATCTGACAAAGAGAGGAAGTACAGAAACAAATTGAAGCAGGGTTCCTCACAGAACTGTTAAGATTAGTAGAAGAAGAAGATAAGGTCCTAGGTCCTCACCAAGAGCTAGTTGAAGTAATCAATTTGGGTTCTCAAGAGGAATCAAAAGAGGTAAAAATTGGTACATCGATGATCAGTGAAACTCGAAAAAAATGATCAATTTGTTACGTGAGTACTCAGATATTTTTGCTTAGAGTTACCAGGATATGTCGGGGTTAAATACGGATATTGTAGTACATCGTGTTCCTTTGAAGCCAGAATGCAAGCCAGTAAGACAAAAGTTACGTAAAATGAAGCTTGATGTATTGATTAAAATAAAAGAAGAAGTACATAAACAAATTGAAGCAGAGTTTCTCACGGTCTCCAAAAATTCTGAATGGGTGGCAAACAGTGTTCCAGTACCCAAAAAAGACGGAAAAGTGATAATGTGTGTGGACTATAGAGATTTAAATTAAGCTAGTCCAAAAGACAACTTTCCTTTACCTCATATCGACATGTTGGTGGATAACACTACAGGATACTCAACTTTCTTCTTCATTGATGGTTTTTCAGGATATAATCAAATCAAAATGGCTGAAGAAGATAGAGAAAAAAAACAACATTCATTACCCTTTGGAGAACATTCTGATACAAAGTAATGCTTTTTGGTTTGAAAAATGTTGGGGCAATTGCCAAAATGAGTTTAGCTCAACTGGCACCCGTATGTATCTGTGGACAAGAGGTTTCGGGTTCAAGTCCCCACCCCTGCATTTATTACAATACCTTTACAAAAAAAATGTTGGGGCAACATATCAGCGAGCAATGGTTACACTTTTTCATGATATGATGCATAAGGAAATAGAGGTGTATGTTAATGATATGATTGCAAAATTCAAGGCAAATGAAGATCATACAAATATACTCCAAAAATTATTTAATCGGTTGAGAAAGTATCAATTGAAATTAAATCCATCCAAATGTACATTTGGAGCAACCTCGGGAAAGCTGTTGGGATTCATTGTTAGTGAAGAAGGGATCAAATTAAGCAGTATTTGCAGAGCCCACCAGCTCTAAGACGACCGTTAATCCTATAGTTGACAGTATTAGAAAGTTCTATGGGTGGTGTTCTAGGACAACATGACTTATCAGGGAAGAAAGAACATGCTATTTTTTTTTGTAAAGGCAGTACACGCTATTTATTATTTGAGCAAAAAAATTTATCGATTATCAGTCAAAATACTAAATGTTAGAGCAAACTTGTTGTGCTTTGGCGCTCACCGTTTGAAGCAATATATGTTATATCATATGACATGGCTTATTTCAAAAATGGATCCAATAAAATATATTTTTGACAAACCGTCATTATTTGGGAGGATTACAAAATGGCAAGTTTTATTGTTAGAGTATGATATTGTTTATGTTACTAAAAAAGCAATAAAGGGAAGTGCACTTGCTGATCATTTAGCTGCCCAACCAGTAGCAGATTACGAGCCAATGAGGGTTGATTTTCCGGATGAAAACATATTTCTAGTTGAAAAGGATGCTACAGATCACGATACATGGATTATGCTTTTTGATGGTGCCTCAAATGAGTTGGGACATGGGATTGGAGTTGTACTAATTTTTTCAGAAGGAAAGGTATTTCCACTAACGGCTAAGTTATGTTTTGAACAATATTGCTGAATATGAAGCCTGTATTATGGGACTTCAAGCAGCATGCGACATGAGTATTAAAAAGTTGAAAGTTTTGGGTGACTCAATGCTAGTAATACATCAAGTCAAGGAAGAATGGGAAACAAGAGATGCTAAATTGGTGCCTTACAACCAATATGTTGCAAAATTGTCTCAAAATTTCGAGAAAATTTCATTTGACCATGTTCATAGGGAAGACAATCAAATGACAGATGCATTAGCCACCTTAACAATCATGTTTAATCTTAACCTTGAGTGTGAACTTTATCCAATCCAAATTACAAAGCGAGATGTGTCGGCATATTGCATGAATATTGAAAATGATAATAAGTCATGGTATTTTGACATCAAGCAATACATAAAGTGTAGAGAATATCCATATGGAGCTTCAGAGAATGACAAGCACACAATAAGAAGGTTGACGGAATATGTGGAACACATGCTAATGAACATATGATGGCTAGACAAATACTTAGATTTGGTTATTATAGGACAATGATGGAATCAGACTGCGTAAAATATGTAAGGGAATGTAAAAAATGTCAAATTTATATGGATAAGATCCATGCAACAACATCTCTATTGCATGTCTTGTCAGCACCCTGGCCGTTTTCTTTGTAGGGAATGGATGTTATTGGACCCATTGATCCTAAAGCCTCAAATGGTCATCTTTTTATTCTTGTGGCCATTGATTACTTCACTAAATGGATAGAGGCGGCATCTTACTGCAACGTTACAAGAGGAGTGGTGTTCAAGTTTATCAAGAAAGAGTTGATCTGTCGTTGTGGTCTCTCGGAGGGTATTATTACAGATAATGCCACGAACCTTAATAACAAAATGATGATGAACTTTGTGAGCAATTCAAGATCAATCACAAAAATTCAACTCCATATCGCTCTAAGATGAATGGGGCAGTTGAGGCAGCCAACAAAAATATTAAAAGAATCATTGACAAGATGACAACAACATACAAAGATTGACATAAAATTTTACCGTTTGCACTTCATGGATATCGCACATCAGTTCGTACTTCAACAAAGGCAACACCATTTTCTTTGGTTTATGGTATGGAAGTTGTCCTACCTTTAGAAGTTGAGATACCTTCATTGAGAGTTCTCATGGAAGCTAAGTTAGATAAAGCTGAATGGATACGAGGTCGTTATGAGAAGTTGAATTTCGTTGAAGAAAAATTTTTGACAGCATTAAGTCATGGACAACTTTACCAAAGAAGACTAATGCGAGCATACAATAAAAAATTGCACCCTCGAAGTTTTCGAGAAGGAGATTTGGTGTTAAAAAGGATACTTTCATTTCAAAAGGATCATCGAGGAAAATGGACTCCTAATTATGAAGGTTCGTTCGTGGTGAAAAAGGCTTTTTGAGAAGGAGCTTTGCCTTTAACCAATATGGATGGTGTTGAGTTAAAAAATCCAGTGAATTCAGATTATGTTCGAAGATATTATGCGTGAGGCCTTTTCATAGAAAATTTTGTAGTGTTGAAAGAAGTCAAGGGTATTTCTAGGAAACTTACATTTAGTTCTTAGAATGTTATTTCCATATGTATAAACTTTCCCTTACCTCCTCTCATTGTACTCCTATTCCAAGAATCGTTGTTATCTTTTCATTTCTTATCATATTTATCAAACATTTTTTTATTTGTCAATCCTTTCTTTCATCCTTTTTAAAATGTCATCAAATTATAGTAAACATCCATTATTCATCAGTCCATTTGATGTGGATTCAATCAATAATCCATTGCATGTACCTGAAGGACCAATCACAAGGAGCAAGGCAAAAAAAGATACAAGAGGCTTTCACACTGCATGTTCAAAAGCTTGCAAATGCACAACGAGAGGTCGAGAATTTTGAACCCAAATTTTTGTATAATGTTAGTTCAGCAAGTCAAGAAGAGAGTGGAGTCAAGATGGCACGGGAAAAGTTGTGTAGTTTGGAAGATGGCACGGGGGACAAAAACAAAGTGTGCAGAATTTGTGAAGAGGTGGCTGTCCAACCTGCATCTCTTGGGATTTAGTGATGTCAAAGGTTGTCAAGCGTTGCCATTATGAGGAGCGGATTACATAACACATATTTAAGACAATTTAAAGCAATTCTATCTTTTATTTTTTGAAAAAAATGACAGCTCGTTTGATGTGCAATCAAGTTTTAAGTTCCTAGGTCTTATTTTCTACAATTTGCAATTAAGTGTATTTGAGTGACTTTTGAGTTCTTTGGTCAATCCACCACCATTTGGCCTTTAAAATGGCTTGTAATGCTCATAAGAAGGGATAGGATGAATACTAAAAAAGAAGCTTTTGCTTATTCAACCCCTCTGGTGTTGTCTTGTTTCTTTTCAAATCTTGTCTTAGGTTTGATGTTCAATCGATTCATTGGATTAGTTTTGATCAATCTAATTCTGGAGTGAGTCATCTTAGGATCTAGGAGTGACCATCATAGATTCGAAGTTTGATCTAAGAGTAATTCATCTTCTAACTAAACTCTTGGTTGGAATCAGTCGGTAAGATAGTCTCATTTGTGTCCGTTTACAAGGATCTTAGAAGGAACTCTAGCTTTGTAAACTTAAAGCATATTGGACGCTTATCACCATTATTCTATATATTTGTTAATTAACAAAGATTCAGTACAACTTATTGTATTTGCAAACCAAGTTAAAGCTATGATTTTCTCTTGTTAAGACTTAAGGAAATATAGATGTTTACAAGTCCAGACAAATTTCTATATGATTGTGAGTTGCTGCAATTGGAAGTCTACATCCTAAAGGATTCATGTTTTGTGAAGTCCAGGACTAAAAGAACATTAGGTTTTTACAACATAGTACAATCTTTCGCAGTTTGGATTCATTTGTTTGATACGAAGAGTGGCGAGTTTGACAGCTTAAAAAGTTCTCATGATACATGTCTTATTCTATCCTATGACGACCATGCTAATAAATTGTTGATGGTATTGGTAAAATGGAGTAGTGAGCTATTTATTTCTTTGAAAAGCATGATATTTTTAAATTAAATTTCAACTCGATTTTAAAAGAAGGATGACTACACTTTATCAAACTTAGTCCTAGAGCAAAGGTTGATGTTTTTTTTCAAATTTGGTTAAATCGAGCCCAGATATGAAGCTGAGGCCGAAGCCTGTCTATCAGGTCCTTTCCTTATTTATCAAACCTAGTCCTAGAGCTAAGGTTGATGTTTTTTTCAAATTTGGTTAAATCGAGTCCATATCTAAAGTTGAGGCAAAAGGCCTGTCTATCAAGTCCTTTCTCTTATTTATCAAACCTAGTCCTAGAGCTAAGGTTGATGTTTTTTTCAAATTTGGTTAAATCGAGCCCAGATCAGAAGCTGAGGCTGAAAACTGTCTTCAAGACTTTTCCCTTATTTATCAAACCTAGTCCTAGAGCTAAGGTTTTTTTTTCATTTGGTTAAATCGAGCCTAGATCTGAAGCTGAGACTGAAGCCTGACTATCAGGTCTGTTCCCTTATTTATCAAACCTAGTGCCTAGATCTGAAGCTGAGGCTGAAGCCTGTCTATCAGGTCCATTCCCTTATATATCAAACCTAGTCCTAGAGCTAAGGTTGATGTTTTTTTCAAATTTGGTTACATCGAGCCCAGATCTGAAGCTGAGCCCGAAGCCTGCTATCAGGTCCTTTCCCTTATTTATCAAACCTAGTCCTAGAGCTAAGGTTGATGTTTTTTTTTTAAATTTGGTTAAATCGAGCTCATATCTGAAGCTGAGGCCGAAGTCTGTCTATCAGGTCCTTTTCCTTATTTATGAAACCTAGTCCTAGAGCGAAGGTTGATGTTTTTTTTTCAAATTTGGTTAAATCGAGCCCAGATCTAAAGTTGAGGCCGAAGCCTATCTATCAGGTCCTTTCCCTTATTTATCAAACCTAGTCCTAGAGCTAAGTTTGATGTTTTTTTTTCAAATTTGGTTAAATCGAGCCCATATCTGAAGCTGAGGCCGAAGCCTGTGTATCATGACCTTTCTCTTATTTATCAAACCTAGTCCTAGAGCTAAGGTTGATTTCTTGTTTCAAATTTGGTTAAATCGAGCCCAGATCTGAAGTTGGGGCCGAAACCTGTTTATCAGATCCATCATTTATCAGACCTAGCTTTGGAGATAAGGTTAATATCTTTTTCATTTGATAGTTTTTTTTCTCTTTCTGTCTCTCTCTAAAAAATTAAAAAATTGGCCAAATACCTTATATATTTCCTTTATCCACTTTTAAATATTTTCAAGAGGGGCAAGCTGTAGATACCGTATTTTGTCTTGCATTTTTCATTTTTTCATTTATTTAATTATTTATGTTTAGTTTTTTTATAAAAGAATTTAAATTTAAATTTTAAATTTTAAGTCTTAAATTTTAAATTTAAGTTTTTAAAAATAAAAACAAAAACATATTTAAATAATAATAATAATAATAATAATAATAAAAGTTGTTTCCCCTCCCTATTTTTTTCAACCATGTCCCTATTTTTGTTTTTATTTGTCACCATGCTCATACTTTCTCACTCTCCCACTTTTTCCCACTCTCTCACTTTCTCCCACTCTCCCACTTTCACGTAGTCTTTCACTCCACTTCACTTACTAATCTAAAAATAAACTATCAACTGTGCCCTAAACCTTCCCTATAAAAAGAGAAGGAGGAGATTTTTATGGGGAGAGACATTGAGATTTTTAGAATGAAGGTACACTTCTAGTGTAAAAAAAAATCTTTTCATCTGCTTGTGATTTGGAATAATTTGAGAGGATCGAGAAGGAACCTTTTGCATTTATTGGATTCTAGGGAGGCCTGTTAGTCAAGGTAAGTTTTTTTATTTAAGTCAATTCATTGTGTTTTTTAATTCATGGTTGATGATTCTGCCTTAATTATTTGGCACCAATTTGGGTGTTGTGTTAATTATTGATTTGAATTACTCATTTGGGTGTTGTGTTAATTATTTATTTGAATTACCCATTTAGGTGCTGTTTAATTATTGATTTGAATTACCAATTTGGCTCTGTTAATTATTGATTTGAATTACCCATTTGGATGTTGTGTTAATTAGTGATTTGAATTATGAATTACCCATTTGGCTGCTGTGTTAATTAGTGATTTGAATTATGAATTACCTATTTGGCTGCAGTGTTAATTAGTGATTTGAATTATGAATTACCCATTTTATTCATTTGAATCATTCATTTGGCTCCTATGTTAATTATTTATTTGATTAATTAATTAGCATCTTGGCATGTTGCGTTAATTATTTGTAATTATTCATTTGAATTACTTGTATATGTATTAATGTGTTAATTCATACTGCATTAATTATTTGCATTGACCAACTTTAATTATTTGGCAGCATCATTTAATTATTTGGCATCCATTTGACATCCTAGGTTAATTATTCATTTGATTGACATCCTGTGTTAATAATTATTGATTTGGCATCCGATTTGACATCCATTTTGCCTCCAGTGCTAATATCCATTTGGCCTAATTAGTATCATGGCATTGTTAATTATTTGGCACTCATTTGGCATCATGTGTTAATAATTATTCATTTGGCATCTGTGTTTATAATTATTCATGTGGCATCGTGTGTTAATAATTATTCATTTGGCATCTTGTGTTAATAATTATTCATTTGGCATCATGTGTTAATAATTATTTATTTGGCATCTTGCATTCTTCAATATTTAATTAGTCTGACATCATGCGTTAATTATCAGGTCTGCATTAATTAATTATTTTGCATCTTGCTACCTTAATTAATTCTTTTGCATCCTGCTGCATTAATTAATTATTTTACATTCTGAAATCTTGCATACTTTTGCATCCTTCTTATATTATTTCTGTATTTATTTTATGTATTTATTTTATCTGTATTATTTTATCTCAACATATTACCTTAAAGTATTTCTTAAATTTCACATATAATGGATTGTCATTATTATTATTTATTTTCTAATTTAAATATGAAATTCTAAGTTGGAGAAAAAATATTTTTTTTATGGATTTTATAATTTGAATTCCATGAATACATGAAATTTCTCCATTTGAAATTTAATTAATAGATTTTCTTTAAAATTATAAACACATTTAATATTTTAAATGGGACCGAGTAGTGTTTTCTATGAATTTATTAATTCTTTTATACATGAAATTTCTCATTAGACGCCTATGATAGAGATTAATATATCAAATTTTGGTATCTTAATATTCTTAAGGTGAATAAAAAAAATATCTTTTGAAACAAAAATAAACTTCATTTCATTTTTCTAATGCCTCCTATGCCACCCATAATTATCAATTCATGCTCAGGTTTTATTTTCTTCGATGTGAATTTATAACCATGGGACATTTAAAAAAAACTAATAAAAACTTTGTTTTGTGAACCCCTCTAATTTAGTTTAAAATATAAAATTGGATAATCATTTTATGGGTGTTATAGTGTGCTAACACCTTCCCTACACACAATTGACTCCCGAACTTAAATCTCAAGAATTTATGTAAACCACTTCTTTTTTTTTTCTTTGGATGACCAATCACACCTTAATATGGTTGGTGGCGACTCCAAAACTATTTATTTATTGAAATTAAATAAAAGATAGAGGTCGACCGCTCTGCATCGCGTAGTGACGGCTACTCTTAAAAAAAATTATTATCTTTTAATTGTTTTTCCAGTTTTGAAAACGTAGTGGTGACTAATTTAAGAACTTCAAACTTAAATAGAGATAATAAATATTTCATTTACAAGTCTGGCTTGGAAAAGTTATTTATTTATTATATATAATAATTTTAACAAGGATAACTCAATTTTCTATTTAAATATTGTTAGAAAAATCTTCCGCTATTTTTTGAAAGAATAAATAGTAAAATGAAATAAATAAAAGCAATCGAAATTAGGAATACAACGATGAATGTGGGAAAACTTCTAAGAAAAAGTGACTAGGAACGGTTGAGTTCCCACTTAATAAAAGAAGTTTATAATATTCCTATTTTACAAAAGAAGTTTATAATAAAAGAAGTTCTAATGGAAGAAAAAACAGATTTTGCTATATTTGCAAATTTTTTAAAATGTTGTTATATTCTTAAATATTTTGAATTTAATTGATATATTTGTAACTATCTTTTTAATTTACTCTCAAACTACAATCGAAAAAAAAAATAGTTAGAGTTAACATACTCAAGTTTTAAGTGTTTTCGAAATGAATTGAAATTAAAGATATAAACTTCTTTTACAATGCTTAAAACTTCTAATTTCTTTAAATTCATTTTATTTGAGACGATTGCTCTTCTTAATATTTTACAAAAATTTAACAGATAACTAAAAAATTGATGTTAATAAGCTAAAATATGAGCTAAGATATATGTTTGAGTGAATATATTACACAATTAAAAAAGGAAAAATGCACTTTTGGTCCTCAAGATTTGGGGTTAGTGTCTATTTGGTATTGAAGTTTCAAAATGAACACTTTAAATCTCTCAAGTTTATAAAATACTTTTAAATGGTCCATCTATCCATTTTATAGTCATATGACTAACAAAAAAGTGAATTGGCAACTTTTAATAGAGGTGACAATTATTATTAATTTTAGATAGTTTTTCTTGATTATATGATTTCTTTATATTTATTCTTAATGTTAGGATTTATGTTCTAAAACTCGTAGATTGTAAATATAATTCATTGACTGTTATTAATAAAGTGTTTTTGTTATAATAAATGTTATTGATTATATTATTAGTTTTGTCTTAATAACTCAAATCCAATAAACTAACATCCTAAGTTATTTGATGAGTCTAGAACAGTATGTAGAGACATGTAGGGATCAATGTTCGAGATCAGCTTAAAGGATCTATAGTATAGTGATAAGGTTGGACACCTTATTCTAGTAACACTATGGATATGACTCACTTTGTATTTGATACAAACGCAATGATCCAATGTGTTTATAGGTGACATACGAGTGAGGGTATCCTATGCAATGAGTTTGCATAAGATCGGACCACGAAATAGCAACCACTAGATGTAACTCCGTTAACCAGTTAAGTTTTTATTTAATTAGGATGACTTAGGTAACTTAATCTTAATCTTGAGTGTATTATGAACTCCTTGAAGGGATAAAAGCCCCATGGCAGCGAAAGAATTTAAGAACCCTTACTCAAATTAATTTGGAAATCTTAAAATACCAGTATATTGGCAAAATTTTAGAATCAAATTTCTAAATATAAAATTAAGCATGCTTTTAATTTATAAGATACGAGAACTTACTTTCGATGACGTCTTTGAATTTACAAATCACCGAATTGGGGACACCACCCGTCGAAGACCTTCCTATCCTTTGGAATGAGATTGGTTTGTGGGAGCCAATTGGGATGAGAAAATGTTTAGAGTTATTTGAGAGAAAACTTTTTCTTTTTTCAGAGAGAAAAAGGCTTTGCTTTTTATCTTAATGAATTTCGTTAAAGAAAACTGTTTTATTCTAGATATTTATAACTCTCTTTCCTTCTTGGAATAGAAAAAGAAGTAGGAGAGAATCATGAGGTTCTATTATCAAATCTACTAACTAATTAACAATTAATCAATTAGTTAATAATTAATTAAATCATATTTAATTAATATTCCATTCAAATCTTATTTGAATAAATATCTCTCCAATATCTTATAGATTTATATTAATATAATTAATTAAATCATATTTAATTAATATTTCATTCAAATCTTATTTGAATGAATATCTCTGCAATATTATTTTATAAATTTACTCAAATCAAATTTAATTAAATAAAACTAAATTATTAATTAATTCTCCAATTAATTAATAGCTAAGTTAAATATCTTATATTTAACTTAAATTAAATTTGAATCATATTCAAATATAAGTTTCTCTCATAATCAATAATTTTAATATGAATCCAATTCACATTAAATTAATATTTGAACTCATTCAAATATTTTATCTCTCATAAATTAATTTTGAATCATATCCAAAATTAAATTTATATAATAAAGTTTCGCAAACTTTATATTATAATGTATCATTATACATTAAACTAATTTCCAAAGTAAATTTGAACATTTCAAATTACAACCAATATAAATAAATCTCATTGTCCTTTATGAGCTAGGAAGGGGACCTAATGGACCTACAGATCAGAAGCTACAACGATCTGAGATTAATTGGCTAAACTCATTAACCACATTAATCAATATTCGTTAACTGTGTATACACTCCACTAAAGACTCACAGTTGAACTCTTCTCACTGTAGATATATTTTTATGTCCACGGATATAGACCAATAACAGTAAGTTAGTCCTTCACGAGTGTTCGTAACACCAGCTGGGTCAATTTACCGTTTTACCCCTTCGTTACCTTTAATCCTTAAATATCAGTGCTCCTCCAATGAACAACTTGTTTAGTCCTACCAATAAACAGAAACTCCTCTCGTGCCATAGAGAGGGTAGGGCCCTTTATTCAAGACCTGGAGACACCATTTAAGGGAACACTCATCTACTTACTCTAAAGTAGGGAAGGAGTGAATTCCATCTTGTGTAATTATGTTCCCAGCTCCCCACTCGGTCTTGTCCCCAAAATGATAAGCTTATTGAGTCAGCGATTTGGCCACTCTCACCCGTACAAATCAAAGGACAATCCCTTGCGAACAGGAGTTCATAACACACTCAGGATTAAGACTAAGTTACCTAGGTCATCCTAGTGAAATAGAAATCTAACTAGTTAACGGAGTTACATCTAGTGGTTACTATTTCACGGTCCGGTCTTATGAAAACTCATTGCATAGGATACCCTCACACGTATGTCAACTACACGAACGCGTTGGATCATTATGTTTGTATCAAATACAAAGTGAGCCGTATCTATAGTGTTACCAGGATAAGGTACCCAACCTTATCCCTATACTATAGACCCTTTAAGCTGATCTTGAACATTGATCCCTGTATGTCTCTACATACTATTCAAGACTCATTAAACATCTTAGGATGTTAGTTTATTGGATTTAGGTTATTAAGAAAAACTAATAATTTAATCAATAACAATTATTACAATAATATCTTTTTCTTCTCTTCTTCTTTTTGATCTGGCTTGTGTCGTGTTCTAGCCATTTAAATTTTTATTTTGTTCGTGATGCTCTTTGATATTTTTAGTTGGTATTTTGTTTTTGTGCTTGTCCCCGGGCTGTGGGGTTTTTTTTCGCTATCTTTAGGTTGTGTTGTTTTTGGATCCGTTTGGATGTTTCGGTCTGTTGCCTGTCTTTTGGTTTTTTACTTATCTTCTCATTGTGAGCGTTTTTCACTCTTATGCCTTAACCTTAGGCTGTGAGGTCCTCCTTGTTGTTGTATAATATTATCATAACCTTTTCAAAAAAAAATTATTACAATAATAACACTTTATCAATAACGGTCAATGGATTATATTTACTATCTACGAGTTTTAGGACATAAATCCCAACACTCATGTACGCAAGAGATTGTCGTTTGATTTGTACGGGTGAGAGTGGCCAGATTGCCTACTCAATATGCTTTTCATTTTGGGGACAAGACCGAGTAGGAAGCTAGAAACATAATTACACAAGATGGAATTCACTCATTTTTTACTTTAAGGGTAAGTAGATGAGTGTTCCTTTAAATGGTGTTTTCGAGATTTGAACAAATAACCCTACCCTCTCTATGACACGAGAGGGGTTTCATTTTATTGGTTGGACCATAAACAAGTTGTTCATTAGAGGAGCACTGGTATTTAAGGACTAGAGGTAACCTAGAGGTAAAACAATAATTTGACCAAGCTGGTGTTACAAATACTCGTGAAGGACTAACTTACTGTTATTGGTTTATATTCGTGGATACATAAATATATCTATAGTGAGAAGAGTTCAGTTGTGTGAGTTTTTAGTGGAGTGAACACACAGTTAACGAATATTGATTAATGTGGTTAATGAGTTTAGCCAATTAATCTCATATCGTTGTAGCTTCTGATCTATAGGTCCATTAGGTCCCCTTCCTAGCTTGTAAAGGGTAATGAGATTTATTTATATTGATTGTAATTTGAAAAATGTTCAAATTTACTTTGGAAATTAGTATAATGTATGATGGTGCATTATAATATAAATTTTAATCAAATTTTACTATATAAATTTAATTTTGGATATGATTCAAAATTAATTTATGAGAGATTAAATATTTGAATGAGTCCAAATATTAATTTAATATGAATTGGATTCATATTAAAATTATTGGTTATAAGAGAAATTTATATTTGAATATGATTCAAATTTAATTTAAGTTAAATATAAGATATTTAATTTATCTATTAATTAATTGGAGAATTAATTGATGGGATATTTTTAAAAATAGCAAAATAAATTAAAATATTTCTCTATGGGTTGCTTGGGTGGAAGCTTATATCCTTAAGGGGAGATCGTTGTGGGAGATCGATGCTGGGGTTGGTCGATCTTGGTGTTTTAAGTCCATCTTACATAAGCAGAATTTATTAAAAGAACATGTTAAGATGGAGGGTGGGCGATGGCAGGAGGTGTAAAGTGTGGTTGGATCCGTGGTTACAGGGTAGTTCGATCATTCAGCAGTTTGGTGAGAGGGTGATTTATGATGCGGGTAGTCGGCAGAATGCGAGGCTTGCAGATATCATTGGTTTGGATGGTGAATGGAGGTGGCCGCGTGTTTCTATGAAATTGATGGACATTTGGGATAGGATTCAGAGGGTTAGGTCGTGTCCTACTGTTGAGGATAGGTGGGTCTGGATACCGGGTAGTCATGATGGGTTTTCGATTGCTAGTGTGTGGGATACTATTCGTCCTCATAGTATTAGGGTTGGCTGGTCGGGTTTACTGTGGGGTGGGAGAAATATTCCTAAGCATTCCTTTTGTGCTTGGTTGGCTATCAGGGATAGATTGGGTACTAGAGATAGGTTGAGTCGGTGGGATAGGTCGATTCCTTTGTCTTGTATTCTTTGTGGGGGGAATTATGAGTCTCATGATCATTTGTTTTTTTCTTGTCCTTTTAGTTGGGAAATTTGGTTTAGGATCCTTACGATCATGTCCTCTTCTCATAGGATTGGGTATTGGGGGGTTGAGTTGTCTTGGATTTGCTATCAGGGCATAGGGAAGGGGGTGAGGAAAAAGTTGTGGCGTCTTCTCTGGTGTGCTACGACTTACTTCATTTGGCAGGAGCGTAATCATCGTCTTTATGGAGGTCAGGTTCGTGAGCTTATGATTATTTTCCAGCTCATTCGATCGTGCATTCGGGCTCGTACTGCTTCTTGGTCGAAAGATGTCCATGGTTTTATTTAGTGTGCTTTTATTTTCTGCTTGTCCCCCGGCTATGGGGTTTTATTTTTATTTTCATTGTTATTTTCTTTGGTTTGGCTTATCTTTCTTCTTCTTATTTTGCTTGATCTGGATGGTGTCGTTCTCTAGACATTTAATTTTTATTTTGTCCTTGACGCTCTTTGATATTCTTAGTTGGTTTTTTGTTTTTGTGCTTGTCCCCGGGTTGTTGGGTTTTTTCGCTATCTTTAGGATGTGTTGTCTAAGGACCTGTTTGGATGTTTCGAGCGGTTTCCTATCTTTTGGTTTTTACTTATCTTATCAGTGTGAGTGTTTTCCGCTCTTGTGCCTTGACCTCAGGCTGTGAGGTCCTCCTTGTTGTTGTATAATATTATCAGTACATTTTTTTAAAAAAATTAAAATATTTACAAGGTATAGCAAAATTTTGGATTCAATCACTGATAGTCTTCTATCACTATAGCATATCAATGACTATCATTGATAGAATTTGCCATAGGTTGTAAATATTTTGTAAAATCTACTATTTTTAAAAATTTCCCTTAATTAATAGTTTAGTTTAATTTGATTTAATTAAATTTGATTTAATTAAATTAATTTAAAACTAAAGATATTGAAGAGATATTCATTGAATGATTTAAATGAAATATTAATTCAATCTAATTTAATTAATTAGTAGATTTAAAATTTCTATTAATTTAATATTTTTTAAATTAATAGAATCTCATTATTTTCTCTTACTCGCTCTAGGAAAGGGAGTTATAAATATGTAGAAGAAAAGCTGTTTTTCTTAATAAAAAATTAATTCAATGTTTTTGCTCTTAGCAAAAAATAGTTTCTCTCAAAACTTTTTACCATTCCAATTGGTTCCCACAAACCAATTCCATCCTAAGAGGATAGGAAGGTCTCTGACATGAGGTGTCCCAATTTGAAGTTTTAGTAGATTCAAAAGCGTCAAGCTAAGTAAGTTTTTCTTTCTCTAATCTATAATTAGAAAGTATGCTTAGGCTTTAAGTTATGATAAGAAAATTAGTTTCTGTATTATTTTGTCAATGTATTGGTATTTTGAAATTTCCAAATTAAATTGAGGAATGGTTCTATAAAATCTTTCAGTGTCTAGGGATTTTATCCGTTCACTTAATTCTTTCTTTTTCTTTTTTCTTTTTCATTTCCCTCTCACTCTCCATTTCTCCTTCTGGGCAATTCACTTTGAAATTAAAATTTATTATTCTAATTTCCACTCTAAGATTTGTGGAAATCTTAACTAAATTAGTTTATCTTCATGTAAAAGAAATCTAGTTAAAATTTGTCAGAATAACTTCTTTTCACTACTTCTTTAACTAGAATCAAAGAGTAGAAGTTATATATATTTTGTATCATTTAGAAAGAAAACATATTGAATAATAATCTTGCTCCTAAAGCACAGTAGATGTAGGTTTTTACTGAACTACTTTAAAAATCCTTCTGTGTTGCTTCTCCTTCTTCCTCTCTTCATCTTCAACAACTCACCATTTTTAGCAAAAAAACAAACAAACAGGAAAACCTCGCATAAAACCAAACGAAAAGAAAGCAAAAGCTTAAGTCCTTTCTTTCTTAATTTTTCTGTAAAACCATTTTGCAGAAAGTGAAAGGTAAAAGCAAAGTAAGAGAAAACTTTACTTTTTACATGCAAAGTGGTGGCTACTTCCTAACCGTACACATGGCAGCCTCAATAAATTGGTATCAGAGCCTGCAGAGAAACTCAAGTCAGATTCTTGATTTCAAAGAACTCAATATGACAGTAGCAAGATCAAAGTCATAGTCATAGTCCCATAATATTGAGATGTTTGATGGTAAGGGAGATTTTACCTTGTGAAAAGAAAAGATGAAAGTCATAGTCAGCCAGAAAAAGGTACTGGAAGCTCTCACGAATCTAGAAAAGCTACCTAAAACAATGAATCAAGAAGACAAAAAAACTATGAAAATATAGCCTATGGTGCCATAGTACTAAACTTAAGTGACAATATCCTTAGGAAAGTCATTGGTAAAGAAACAACTTATGCAATGTGGAATAAATTGGATGAACTCTATCAGTTCAAAGACTTACCTAATTGTGCATACATGAGGGAGAGGTTATTTACCTTCGAGATGAATGGTAACAAATCATTAATAGAGAATCTTGGAGAATTCAAGAAGCTGTCTTCAGATTTCAAGAAATTAGAAGACAAGATTGGTGATGAAAATGAATCATTCATTTTAGTTAACTCACTTCCGAAGCATATAAAGAAGTCAAAATGGCTCTCAAATATGGAAGACAAAAAATCACCACATATGGTGTCATTTCAGCAATAAAAACCAGAGAACTAGAGCTAAATTCACAGAGAAGAGATCAATCAAATGATGAAGATCTGTTTTCGAAAGGAAAGAGCAAAAGCAACTCAAAAGAATTCAAGAATCAAAAAAATAAATCAAAAGTTGAATCCACCTTTTGCCACAAAAGGGGACACCTCAGAAAAGATTGTTTCTTTCTAAAGAAAAAAACAAAATCAAAAGAAGCAAAAAGAAAAACAACAAGAAGAACCAAAGCCAAAAGCATCAGTTGTAGATCAAGCTCCATATGTGTATTCATATGCCTTAATCATTTTAGAAAATTCAATTAAAATAGAAGGCAATAAAGAAAATTCAGGGTGTCCATTCCATATGACACCATTAAAGGGATGGTTTACAACATAACATACAAAGTTTGGGATGGAAGCCTAGTATACATGAAAAATGATGATGCTTATAAGATTTTAGGCATTGGATATGTTACTCTTAAATTCAAAGATGGGATAACAACACTTCTTAGGGAATGTGAGACATGTTCCATCCTTGCAAAGAAATCTAATTTCCCTTGACATGCTAGACTCCATAGGCTGTGAATACAAAGATTCTGCAGGAAGGTTTGAAATATTGAAAGACTAAAAGATCGTTCTTGTTGGTATAATAATTAATGGTCTCTTTCTTATTAAAGAAGTGTCTATGAACTATGCTACCCTAATTGCTTCTAATGATAAGCTAACTGAAGGGGATTTGTGGCATAGAAGACTTTTCCATATAAGTGAAAAGAGATTGAAAATATTGTCAGAACAGGGCATTATTCCTAAAGGAGCAGCTAAAAAGCTCTCTTTTTGTGAGCATTGTGTAGTTGGTAAGTCCACAAGGCAAAGTTTTCAAAATGCTGATCACAACACCAAAGACATCCTAGACTACATTCATTCTGATCTATGGGAACCCTCACAAACACCATCTTTAAATAATTTCAGGTATTTTCTAACCTTTATTGATGATTATTCAAGAAAGACTTGGGTTTATTTTTTCAAATCTAAAGACCAAACTCTAGGAAAGTTTAAAGAATGGAAAACCATGGTAGAAAAACAAACTTCTAAGCAAATTAAATGCCTAAGAATTGAAAATGGTTTAAAATTTTGTAGTGAGAAATTCAATGATTTTGGTAAAGAACATAAAATAATGAGACATAGGACTTTTAGACATACTCCTAACAAAATGGTGTTGCTGAAATATTAAATAGAACCATAATGGAGTTAGATGTTAAATGTCAAATGGTTTGATTCTAGAAAATTTTTGGGCAAAAGCTGTTTCCTATACTGTTTACACTCTTAGTAGGTGCCTTCATCACTCTATAAACTTTTTAACACCTGCAGAAAAATGATCTAAACACCCTCCTAATTTACAAAACCTTAGAATTTTTGTTGTATAAGGTTTGTCCATCAAAGTTAGAGGAAATTAAAACCTAGAGCTATAAAATGCATGTTCCTAGATTTTATAGAGGGAGTTAAAGGTTTAGATTGTGGCATCCTATAGTAAAAAAGATGTATATGTTGGAATTTATGTCCTAAAACTCGTAGTTTGTAATCATATTTTATTCAATAAAATCGTTATTGATACTATAATCTTAAAGCCAATAAATAAAGGTCCCAAGGCTATTTTTGAGTAAACTTGAACTGTATGTAGAGACATAAACATGGATCAAGTTCGAGTATATAGCCTAAATAGTCTATATATAGTATAGGAATACGGTTGGACACCTTATTCTAGGGACACTATGGATGCGGCCCGCTTTGTAGTTAGAACGATGTGATCCTTAATAGTTCATGTAGAGACATGGAAGTGGGGGCATCTTATGCAAAGAGTTTACATAAGACTGGAACCATGAAAGTCACTTTTAAGTTATAACACCATTAACTTTGCAAAACTTTCTATTTCGTTTATAGATATCCAATGTAACTTAATCTTAATCCTGAGCTAACTATGAACTTCTGTTCACATGAAATTATTCTTAGATCTGCATAGGTGAGGGCAGCTCAATGGCGCTGGCTCAATAAGCCTCCCATTTTAGGGGTAAGATTGGGTGGATAGCTCGAGACATAGGGTGCAAGACAGAATTCACTCCTACCCACTCTAGGGTTAGTAGATAGGTTGTTCCCTTAAGGACTAAATCCAGGTCTTGAACAAGGGGTCCCACCTTCTCATTGCCCGAGAGGGATTCGGTTTAAAGGTTGGACCTTAAACCAATTGTTCAATAGTGGATCAGTGGGACGTAAGGAGAAAAGATATAATCTTGGGGGTAAAACGGTACTTTGACCCAGCCGAGATTATGAACAACATGTGAAGGATTAACTTACTTATCATGGTCATATCACATGGACACAAATATATCTATAGTGAGGGGAGTGCAACTACGGAACTTTAGTGGAATGACCCGTTAGTTAATGAAGGTTAATTAACTCGATCTAAAAGTTTAGCCAGTTAATCTCGGATTGTTGGAGCCCATGATCTATAGGTCCATTAGGTTCCCCCACTAGCTCATAAGGAACCAACTTAGAACATTATAATGGAATAATTCGAATTGTTCGAATTAGGTAAAGAGAGAGAAACCTACAAATATATCTGATATAGTTATCAGTTATAACTTAAGATAGAGCTTCAAGATTAAATGTGATTTAAAGATGAATATGGATTCATATTTGGAAGCTCAGAATTGATGAAAAAGGTCAAAGAAGTAAAAAGTTAAAATGTTGACTTTTGACTTTGAAAATTCAAACTTTGACCGACTTTATATTCAAATATAATTTGAATTTTGAAAAATGAATGCGAATTCATGCTTGGGAGGTTGAAATTAGTCAAGACGGACAAAATGGTTAAAAGTCAAAATGTTGACTTTGGACTTGAAAAAATCAAACTTTGAATTTGATTTAAATGTTAAATTACCATATTGCCCTTAGACTAATTTAAATAATAACACTTGTTGAGATTTGTCAAGCTTATCACTTGCATGTGATATGCAAGTGGCTTATTCCATGCAAGACACCTATCCCACTAAGAATGCCAAGTGGTGAGATAGTAAGCTTTTGCATGTAGTTTGCTTATAAACAAGTTTTATGCAAAGGTGAAATGACTCTTGGATTTGAAATTAAAAATTAATTTTTTAATTAAGAATTACAAATAAAACCAAAAACTCTTTTCATTTGAGACTCTTAACATCAAAAAACAAAACAAAAAAAACCTAAAGGTTAGGTTCCTCCAAAGGATATCATCTCTCACTATTTCCTCCACCATTTTTTAGTCCCACAACTCAGTTCCAAGTCCGGAGAATAGCCAGTAAACTCTTGTGACTGTGCTGACTTCAAATTCGTGAAGAGAATACAAAAGAAGAAAAACTTCAAAGGTAAGTTTTTCTTTTAACCCTATCTATGTTATTTTAGGGTTTTTTATGCATGTTAATCACTAAACTTGTTTAGTTACAATTAGAGTAAAATCCGATCTTTATTCAGCTGCACATGTCTACCGTTTCCATCAGTATAACTAGTAGAGATGTGGTTTTTAAGGAAGATGTTATGTTTATATTTGATAAACCTAGTGAAACTTTTGATTCAAATTATAAACCAAATGAGATTGAGGTGAAGCACCCACCAAACCATGAATAAAATGAACTTCCTAGTACCATTGAGGAAGAAACAAAATCGAGTAGCTCTCCACTACCTACTCTTGAAGAAGGAGAAAAAGGTTCTCAAGAAGAAGACGACTTATCAAACTATTCTTTGGCTAGAGATAGACAAAAAAGAACTACTATTCCTCTTTCTAGATACAGTGAGGCAAATTTTGTAAGTTGTGCCCTAAATGTTATGAATCATCTAAATGATAATGAACCAAAAACATTTGATGAGGCAGTAAGCTGCTCTAATGCTAGACATTGGATAAATGCCATGAATGATGAAATGCAATCTCTCACTATTAATGATACATGGACTTTGGTAAAGCTGCCTAGAGATTGTAAGACCATATCTTGCAAATGGATTTATAAACTTAAAGAAGGAGTTCTCGATCTTCAACATCCTAGATATAATGCTAGGCTTGTTGCCAAAGGTTTTACACAAAGGGAGGGAATTGACTACAATGAAATATTCTCACTGATAGTTAAACAAACCTCCATAAGAATGCTTCAAGAAGATTTAGAACTTGAACAACTTGATGTTAAAACAACATTTTTACATAGCAATTTGACAGAAGAAATACACATGAACCAACCACAAGGATATATTGAAAAAGGTAAAGAAGACCAGGTATGTTATCTTAAAAAATCTATCTATGATTTAAAACAATCACTAAAGTGTTGGTACAAAAAGGTTTGATGATTTTATCTCTAAACTTGGTTTTAACAAAAGTTCCTATGACAATTGTGCATTTATAAATTTAAATTCCTATTTTTCTAAGGTTTATTTACTCTTGTATGTAGATGATATGTTACTTGGAAGAAAATTTAAGTATGATATT
This sequence comes from Cucumis hystrix, assembly GCA_025688845.1. Classification (NCBI taxonomy): domain Eukaryota; kingdom Viridiplantae; phylum Streptophyta; class Magnoliopsida; order Cucurbitales; family Cucurbitaceae; genus Cucumis; species Cucumis hystrix. The sequence continues at coordinate 20,944,948 of CM046893.1, forward strand.
AGAAGAGTAAAGATAGCCTTGAAGGAAGAATTTGATATGAAGGAACTTGGAGAATTTAAGAGAATTCTAGGCATTGACATCACTAGAGAAAGAACATAGAGGATTTTGACAATAGACCAAAGTAACTACTGCGATAAGATACTTAAAAGGTTTAATATGTTAGATGCAAAACAAGTAGTAATTCCTCTTGCACAACACTTTAAACTATCAACTACTAACTGTCCAAATCCAAAAGATCCCAACCATGTTAAGTACATGGCAAACATCCCCTACCACAAGTGGTAGGTAGTATAATGTACCTAATGATTTTCACTAGGCTTGATCTATCTTATTCATTTAGTTTGATAAGCAGGTACATGGCTAACCCAAGCAAAAGGCATTAGGAAGCAGCCAAATGGGACCTTTAGATATCTAAAGGGATCTATGAACGCTCAATTGATGTATAAAATATGTCCTAAAGAACTGTTTGAGCTTTATGGTTTTGTAGACTCTGACTTCGTAGGGAATTTAGATAAGAGAATTTCATTGACAGGATATTGTTTCCTAATTGAAGGCAACCTTCAAAGCTGGACACTACAACCAGTGGTGGTCCTATCTTCTACTAAAGCTGAATATATAGCTCTTTCAAAAGCTATTAAGGAAGCTATTTAGCTAAAAGGACTATTGAACGACTTTGGCTCACATAAATTTGTAAAGATTTACTGTGATAACCACACCATTCATTTGTCCAAGAACCAATAAATAACAGTAGAACTAAGCACATAAACATTAAATTTTACTTCATCAGAGAACAAATCGAAAAATAGGAAGTGGAAGTGCTCAAAGTTCATACCAGTGAAAACACAGCTGATATGTTAACAAAGATAGTCACTCAAACCAAGTTCCTCAAATGTCTTCAAACAATCGGGTTTCTAGAACCTAAGAAGAAGTGACTGCATCAAAAGCTTGGTAGTCAAGACATACACAAATTTTGCACTCTATGTCTTTTAAGGTGGAGATTGTGGAAATCTTAACTAAATTAGTTTATCTTCATGTAAAAGAAATCTAGTTAAAATTTATTAGAATAACTTCTTTTGACTACTTCTGTAACTAGAGTCTAAGGGTAGAAGTTATATATAGCTTATATCATTTAGAAAGAAAACATACTGAATTATAATCTTGCTCCTAAAGCACAGTGGATGTAGATTTTTTTACCGAACCACTTTAAAAATTCTCCTGTGTTGCTTCTCCTTCTTCCTCTCTTCATCTTCAACATCTCGCCATATTTTAACAAAGAAAACCAGCAGAAAAACCTCCCATAAAACCAGACAAAAAGAGAGAAAAATCTTGAGTTCTTTCTTCCTTAATTTTTCTGTAAAACCATTCTGCAAAAAGTGAAAGGTCGCAAAGGAAAAAGAAAATTTACTTTTTACATGAAAAGTGGTGGCCACTTCTTGACTGTAGACATGACAGCCTCAACAGATTTCAACACCTTTAAAGATTAATCTGGCATTTATGTCCTTTAATTTTTAGTTTCTTCATTTTATTCATTCCACTTCAACTTCATCTCACTGGACCCTCTCCTTGTTGATTACTATAATGGTGGTCTGCAAATGATGCTAGGTACTTCCAAACAAAGGTTAACTTGGTTATTACATGGTTTGCAATTGTGATTATATAACACAAGAATATAAGATGATTTCAAGTTTATATCTTCTCGTCTTGTGATTACACTTAAAGTATGACATTTTTTTTAATAGAAAGACCCTAATTTTTTTGTTACGAGGATAAATTAATTAAAAATTGTTGGCTAAGAGCCAAGGTTGTTGAAAGTTTTAAAAAAGGAAAAAGAAATGGTTCCGACCAGGACATTTGATGAGAAGTAGTTAGAGCTTGGAGGGTTACCTATCAGTAAGATACAACCAAATTAAGAAACAAAGGGAGAACGAAGGTTGAAGAGGAGGGGTGAAGGGAAGGAGGAAAGAGAAAGTGTTGCAGAGGATAAATGTGGGAAAAAGAGGGATTAAAAGGAAATATAAAAAAGAAAAAGAAAATGAAAAAAATATAAAAAGCAACCCAATAAAATTAATAATATAATTGAAACTTGAATTAAAATTTGTTAACATAATATGTCATGTCAATTTTCTGACTAACTAGAAATTGTATGGGTGAAATCGGATTGGGTTGGGTTGTGAGACATTCTCAACCCAAACCATATTTTTGGGTTATTTGGGTTTGCAACTCGAATAACTCGAATTTAATTTCCAATCCAACCCAACCCATATTTTATGGGTTGGGTTGGATTGTCGGGTTATGTATTTTTTTTTTTCTGTTTCTAGTTCTAATGGGTTTTTTTTCTGTTTCTAGTTTCTAATGCGACCCATATCCCTCCTACAAAAACTGCAGTAACATTTGTTAATTCGAGAAACGAGTATTCTTCTTTTTTTCTTCTTAAAGATGCAAACAAGTATTCTTCTTTTTTTTTCTCTTAAAGATACAAACAAGTATTCTTCTCTTTTTTCTTAAACATACAAACAAGTACCTGCGAAGTATTAAAACTTGAAAGCATGAGAGAAAACATCATTCAAGGAACACAAAAAAGTAGAGAAAACATCTTTAAGAATTAACCTTAAATTTTCTAGACATATCATCAAACACCTTGTAAGTATAAATCAAATACCCACCATCCGAGTCCCCATCCTTCAAATCTCTTCACACAAAAACACCATATACCAATAACAAAAATTCAAACCACATCTAAGAAACACAGAAAACAAAAACAAAAAAACATCATAAAAATTATTCGAAATGAGACCACCCAGTAGTTGGATGTAAAATTTCATTCGCCCTTTTTTCAACGTTTTGGGACGGAACTAAAAAACTGAGTCTGGGGCATCACTGTTCGGTTTTTATGGGAAAAAAGCTTTAATATTACTCGAAATGAGACCACCCATAGCATTGGCCCCTTTCCAATGTTTTGGGACGGAACTAAAAAATTGAGTCTAGGGCATCATTGTTCTACTTTTGTGGACAAAAAACCTTAATATTACTCGAAATGAGACCACCCAGTAGTTGAATGCAAACTTTTGAGACATTTGACACTGTTCTAAGTTGGATGGTTTCTTTCTAGGCCATAGCATTGACACTTTTTTTAACGTTTTGGGACGGAACAAAAAAACTAAGTCTGGGGCATCACTGTTTGGCTTTTGTGGGCAAAAAACCTTAGTATTATTCGAAATGAAACCAACCAGTAGTTGGATGCGAACTTTCAAGACCTTTGACAATGTTCTAAGTTGGGTGGTTTCTTTCTAGGCCATAGCAGTGACCCTTTTTTCAACGTTTTGGGACTGAAATAAAAAACTAAGTTCGGGATATCACTATTCGGCTTTTGTGAGCAAAAAGCCTTAATATTACTCAAAATAAGACCACCCAGTAGTTGGATGTAAAATTTCGTTGGCCCTTTTTTCAACGTTTTGAGACGGAACTAAAAAACTAAGTTTGAGGCATCACTGTTCGACTTTTCTAGGCAAAAAGCCTTAATATTACTTGAAATGAGACCACCTAGAAGTTGGATGTGAAATTTCGTTGGTTCTTTTTTCAACGTTTTGGGATGGAACTAAAAAACTGAGTTTGGGAATCACTGTTCGGCTTTTGTGGGCAAAAATCCTTAATATTACTCGAAATGAGACCACCCAGTAGTTGGATGTGAACTTTCGAGACCTTTGACACTGTTCTAAGTTGGGTAGTTTCTTTTGAGGCCATAGCAGTGACCCTTTTTTCAACGTTTTGGAACGGAACTAAAAAACTGAGTTTGGGGCATCACAGTTCAACTTTTGTGGGTAAAAAGCCTCAATATTACTCCAAATGAGACCACCAAGTAGTTGGATGTAAAATTTCGTTGGCCTATTTTTCAACGTTTTGGGACAGAACTAAAAAAACTGAGTCAGGGGCATCACTGTTCGGCTTTTCTGGGCAAAAAGCCTTAATATTACTCGAAATGAGACCACCTAGTAGTTGGATGTGAAATTTCAAGACCTTTGACACTATTCTAAGTTGGGTGGTTTCTTTCGAGGCCATAACATTGGCCTTTTTTTCAACGTTTTGGGACGAAACTAAAAGACTGAGTTTGAGACATCACTGTTCGGCTTTTGTGGACAAAAAGCCTTAATATTACTCGAAATGAGACTGCCCAGTAGTTGGATGTGAACTTTCGAGACCTTTGACACTATTCTAAATTGGGTGGTTTCTTTTGAGGAATCACTGTTCGACTTTTCTAGGCAAAAAACCTTAATATTACTCGAAATGAGACCACAAGTAGTTGGATGTGAAATGTCGTTGGCCCTTTTTTCAACGTTTTGGGACGAAACTAAAAAGTTGAATCTGGGGCAACTGTTCGGCTTTTGTGGGCAAAAAACCTTAGTTTTACTTGAAATGAGACAACCCAGTAGTTGGATGTAAAATTTCAAGACCTTTGACATTGTTCTAAGTTGGGTGGTTTTTTTCGAGGCCATAACATTGGCTCTTTTTTCAACTTTTTTGGACAAAACTAAAAAACTGAGTCTGGGGCATCATTGTTTGGCTTTTGTGGGCAAAAATCCTTAATATTACTCGAAATGAAACCACCTAATAGTTTGATGTGAACTTTTGAGACCTTTGACACTGTTCTAAGTTGGGTGGTTTCTTTTGAGGCCATATCATTGGCCCTTTTTTCAACGTTTTGGGACAAAACTAAAAAACTGAGTCTGGGGCATCACTGTTCGACTTTTGTGGGCAAAAAGCCTTAATATTACTCGAAATGAGACCGCCCATAGCATTGACCCTTTTTTCAACATTTTGAGACGGAACTAAAAAA
>CM046893.1:20949788-21092272 GCA_025688845.1 Cucumis hystrix
TGAGTCTGGGGCATCACTGTTCGACTTTTGTGGGCAAAAAGCCTTAATATTACTCGAAATGAGACCGCCCATAGCATTGACCCTTTTTTCAACATTTTGAGACGGAACTAAAAAACTGAGTCTGGGAGCATCACTGTTCCGCTTTTGTGGGCAAAAAGCCTTAATATTACTCGAAATGAGACCACCCAGTAGTTGGATGTGAACTTTCGAGACCTTTGACACTATTCTAAGTTGGGTGGTTTCTTTCTAAACCATAGCATTGACCATTTTTTCAACGTTTTGGGACGGAACTAAAAAACTGAGTTCGGGACATCATTGTTCGGCTTTTGTGGGAAAAAGCCTTAATATTACTCGAAATGAAACCACCCATAGCATTGGCCATTTTTTCAACGTTTTGGGAAGAAACTAAAAAAACTGAGTCTAGGGCATCACTGTTATGCTTTTGTGGGCAAAAAGCTTTAATATTACTCGAAATGAGACCATCCAGTAGTTGGATGCGAACTTTCAAAACCTTTGACACTGTTCTGAGTTGGGTGGTTTCTTTCTAGGCCATAGTATTAGCCCTTTTTTCAACGTTTTGGGACGGAAGTAAAAAACTGAGTATGGGTTATCACTGTTCGTCTTTTGTGGGCAAAAAACTTTAATATTACTCGAAATGAGACCACCCATTAGCCCCAAGCAGAAGAATAAAATGAAAGAGGTTAAAAAAATATTTCAAGTCTGTCAAACCTTCTTAAAAGATTGATATAAGGGAGACGAAGAAGATGAATTGAGAAGATGAAGGTGTGTGTTGCGTCTGCGAATAGAGAAGACAAGGAGAGGAAGTTGACGGAGAAGACGAAGAAGCCGAGGACTGAGGAGAGGAGAGCTGCACAAGCGTATAAAAATTAACCTAATCCTTATATTTTATTAAAAAAATAAAAAAATAATATATATATATATTATATTAATTCGGGTTGGGTTGGGTTGAACCAAATTTTGAACCCTCCAACCCGAGACCCAACCCAACCCGAAAAATTCTAATTTTTTTAACCTAACCCTTATAATATGGGTTGGGTACTTTGAGTTATTCAGGTTCAACCCGTATTTTTACACCTCTAGTAAAATTGATGAAGTGACCACTTAAAAACATTTTCCTAACTTGAGGGACTGAAAGAGTTCTTTTCTAAATTTGAAAGACTAAATATTAGGAGTTAAAAAACGAGGAAGACAGGAAAAAAGAGAGTAAAGAATTCAAAACTAAAATAGGAAAATAATTAAATTTTAATGGGTCTTTAACTCAGATAGCCTAAAATTGTATACTATATTACAAGATTGACCTAAATTTTCCAAATTTTTCAGAAATGTACTAAATTGACTAATATTTTACACAAATATAAGGTCCAAATGACTAATTTCACTACAACAAAATCTGTCTACTATGACAGTTGTGTATATCACAAAATGGGAGGGAGAAGAAAAAATTGTCACAAATTGAAAAAATTCGCGTTTTTGGCGGGAAAAGACGGAATTTTTTGGATAACACTTTTCGCGACAGTTATTTGATGTCATAGAAAAAACATAAAATAATTTAGTATTTTTTATTAAAATAAAAAGGAATAAATTAAAATTACAAATTTATAAAATCTTTTCCCCAAATCTAAAACCCTTCATTTTCCCAAATCCTCCCGCGAAGAAGGCCATCTCCAATCCGACCATCTTTCGGCCCCTTCACCACCACCGCCCCCTCGTGCCCGTTCAATCCAACGCTGTCACAACCTCCTCTATCGAATGATGAAACATCCTCTGCCTCAACCTTTTCAATTTGTGCCCGTCATCTCCAAATCGTCGCAATCTCTTCAAAATTCAAATCGTGGTCGTCACTTCCTTCACTGGTAAGCTTCTGTTCCTTCTCTCTAACTCTCTCTCTGTGACTTTGTTCTCTCTAACTCTTTCCTGCAACTCCATGGGCCAAACTAGGTGTGTTTCTATTTTCTGGTTTTGTTTTTTGAGTTTGAGTTCTTCCCATTTTCTCTTTTCTATTTTCTGATTTTCTGTTATCTGGTATTCGTGGGTAAATAAAATCCCTAAAGAAAATTGTATCAAACAATCCATTTTCATGCATTTTTCTAAAGGAAATTGTGGATTTCTCTTGAAATTTATGGCTGTGTTGAGGAGTTTTAGATAGTGTACATTGGGTCATTACCTTAATTTGAAATATGGGTTGAGCTGAAATTTTGTATTGGCGATAGTCTAAAAGAGGGCCTTAGACACTTCACTCAGCAAATAACTTTGGTTTTCACTGTGAGAGGAGGAATGATCAGAGACGTTTCCTCAAAATTAATGATTCTGATACTAATGTTTTTGCTATGATTGAAGCATATTGTTAGAATATTGTTATTATTCCGTGGGGCTGTTTTCAACATCATTTGTACACAGCAAAGACGAATATCGGCTATGTCTGTCTCTGAGAGAGTTGCTTTTGAAAGGGGGGAGAAATTGGGTGAATCTATAAGCAACTTAAAATCTCAAATCATAACCATTGCCATCTAACGTTATGGATTATGATAGAGTTTCTATTTCTTCATGTGTTTCTTTAAGGTTGGTTATAAAGTGCGGTTGGAGGGTATGAAAGGGAGGGATACTCATCTTCTCTTTTGCACTACGGGTATCTTGTTGAGAAGATTGCTAGTTAATAGAAATTTGAAAGGCATAACTCATGTTATTGTTGATTAAATTCACGAGCGTGCATGGAATGAATGAAAGTGATGACTGATAAGTAGTTCAAGTAGATGATTTTTGGTTTATGAAAATTATAACGTCTAATTCCAATTATTTTTTTTTCATTCTAGATTTTCTACTCATTGTCCTGAAAGATCTCCTTCCTCATCGACCAGAATTGAGGTTGATTCTAATGAGTGCAACTTTAGATGCAGAACTTTTCTCATCCTACTTTGGTGGGGCTCAAATAATTCACATTCCGGTAATAAGAAGTTTGTTATTGTTTTTGGGGAACAAAATTGAGCATAGTTGTGGAGAAGTTTGGTTTCATTTAACTACAATCATTGTTTGCACACAATCAAATTTAGTACCGTTTGGTGCATTATTTTAGTTATTATTATTTTTGTCGATATGTTGGAAATCAGTTTTTAGAATTGTGACTTCGTAATGTTAAGGTAAAGATTATGATTGAGCTCATGTATTATGATTTCAATTGCCTATCTGTTTAATTATTATGATTGAGCTCATGTACTTTTAATCTGCACGGCCTCATACATTACCCATTAATCAGGATAGCTAATTGAATTTGAAACCCTGTTAAAATGTCGCTGAAATTTGTAGATTGATTATCTCTCCCTTTCTTGTTTCTTAGTTCTCTTTTAAAATATTTTTAAACATAGATCAAATTGTTATTTCATGGAATGATATTAAAAGAAATATTGCGCTTAATGCTAATTACTCAATAACATTTTCAACTGAAATAATCATATAGATAGCAGGACTCCTATTGAAAACTAGATGGACAACATCGAACACACTTGAAAGTTGAACCAAGAAAATTACCACCATACTTGAATTTTTGTCATATTCTTACTTCTGGACAAACATATCTCCATCACAATTTAGAGTATCAATCAAGTCGTTATCCGTATTCCAAACTCTCTAGCTTGTAGTTTTCATCTAAATTTGTTACTGATCTAATTTTGGCAATCCTTTCATGTTGACAGAACTTTGGCTGAGCTTTTGGTGTGAAGTGATTACAATTCATTATATGCTAGTGGAGGTGATAATTGATATACTCAATTAGATTATCCTGATTGTTTCCTACTCCATTAACTTTTCTAACTCTCGAGTGGCTAAGATTTCTTCCATTAACTTTACTCCTCCTTCATTTTCTATCTTTTATCATTAAATGTGGCCTCTTTTCCTTTTTGTTGTAGTGATATAACTAATAATCAAATTAAAAGAAAATCAAATTGAAACATTCTAATTAATTAATTTTGTCTACTCCTCTTTCTTTCCCCCTTCATTCTTACTTTCTTTTCTTTTTGCTTGGTTTTGTCCAAATCCAATTTATTTGAGTTGGAAGATCAAAGTTTGTGGTAAAGAGATGGTTAGATCCATGAGTTGAAGTCTTTTATCAAACTCCTTTTAAAGGTAAAGTTTGTTGTAAACTCTTATGAAAAACTTGTTTTAATTAATTAAATTTATGTTTCAAACTTTGAATTTCTCCCTATTATATATGTATATATGATTGTAAATTAAATTTAATTAGATTGATCAAACGAGATTTAAAGACGTATAATTGGATACTTTGACCTTTTTAAGGGTCATTTGTTCTTCATAGGTGAGTAAATAATTGTTAGTTCCCCTCTATTGTGAAACTCATTTTATATTATAAACAAATTTAGATGCTAAATCATTTGAGTTGATAGTGATCATAATTAGTATATAATTCTAATTACAATATTGTTGTTGTTTGATTATTTTGTATATATATGGTGTGATACTTCAAATCCAAATTTATTTTAATCTTGTTATATATATACTCTTCTAATTCACAAAGTTAGATCAGTATATGTATATATACATGTTATGTTTTAAAAATGTTAAAAACATAACACTTCTTTTGTCTAAACTTTACCTTTCTTTATAACTAACTATTCATTCTTTTTTGGGAATATTTTGGAAAATATGGGAGATTACATATTACTACATGCTTGAAGGGCTTCAAAGCTGTACAAGCCAAGGTGTAAAGTAGAAACACTCTAGTCCTACCAAATTTACAGCACACAGTTCTCCTCTCTTCCTTTCTTTCTCTACTTGCATACTGAAAATGAGTACTTCTTTCCCTAAAAAAAGTGCTTACTAGAGAAGTGTTTCAAAATAGTTCTATTGTATCTAATTTGTTTTCATGTGCAGGATGTAATGCTCTGCGGAGGATCAGATGCAACAATCATACCCATTGGTATTTTTCTATTTATTATGCCAATAAAGTTCAACTCTTCTTGCCTGAAATATTTGAAGTGAATCTATTTTATTTTACTGTTGCTAGGTTTGGGAGGTTTTGTTGCTTGCAATACACTTTCACAAAGAAACAATGATTCTACCAAAGCTTCACTGCCTTGGGATATTGTAATGTTATCTTCATTTTTTTTCTCTGGTTATCTGAATCATAGTTTTTAAGTTAACAAAAACTTTGCTTATGAATAAATAAAATATCAGCAATGAAAATGGAAAGTCTTAAATCTAGGTTAATTTTCTTATCTAAAATTCTTAATCTTAACTTGCAAAAAGGTGGAATAAGGAGCTACAGAACTTGGTAGTTTTTCTTCATAGAAAAATATAATAATTGCTGTTTTTTGTGGTTCTATATGTCGTTTCTCTGAAGAATGAACAATATAGAAGTACAATGGTGTATATACTTCTACTGGGGCTTTTATGATAGGATCTAAGTATATTAGCTTCTACAATTACTTACTAGGTTCTCATAATACTCAGTTATTCAGGTACAAAATTTAGGATACTTGTTTTACAGTGTACTTCATGAAGCTAATGAAGCATTTAATTATTTGTATTACCTTATCAATACTATATAGTATCTAGCTACTATTTCTGTTTTTTTTTTCCAGCTCCATAACATAACCTCACTCTTGTCTTGTGTGCAGTGAATGCAACTAATCTTTTTACATATGCAATATTTTCTAACAACACAAATTGGGCATATTTTTATTCGATCCTACTGAAACATTGGGGTTAAATGTTGCATCGTGCTTTGCTTGTTGAAATTCTTTTCTTGGATGGTTTCAATGTTTCTCTGTTTTGTATGTTTAATCATGCTCTAAGGTCAGTTGCCAATATTATACAAACTTCACATATATGCCTCATGTTTAACTGATCTTAGGCAAAATATTATTTTCTTTTTTCTTTATTTCTTGGTGAGAGGTGTTTGTTATCATTTGTGATTGTGTATTCTACCATGGCGGTGACTCCTGAAGAATATCTTTAGTTTGGCTCCATAGTAAGCAACTATAATTTTGTTGGCACATCATGCCAAATATTTTCATTCATACATCCTGTCTTCTTTGAGATTTTTAGGTTGAATTATGACATTTGTATAATGCGAAACAATTTATCTTGTAGGAACCAGCTAAACTTTTGCTAAACATGAAAAAGTTTGGGGATATTGCATTCAGGGACAAGGATTATAAAAATGGTCATTGAGTACTACTCAAAGGTGCTTTCTACGCACTTGACTTCATAGCTTTGATATATTGTTATGATATGGATAACATAACGGCTAGTTCTCAAAGCCATTGAAATTCAGGACTTTGTTTTTGTTCATGTCAATAGTTAACATTATGACCATTTTTGAAACTGCAGTTAGTATCAATGATGTTAGTTCCTTCTAGTAACTTCAATCAGCTAGTATCAAATTGCAAAATTGGGTTTTTTACCTCCCACTTGTTAATCAAGCTCATAAAAGTTACTCATTTGTTTACTTTCTCATGGGTATCGCTATCAAAAGAAGATTCTTTAGAAGGTAAGCACTTTGTTTTCCCCGCCCCTAAAGGAAAAGGATGGAAGTGATAGTCTTGCACTGGGATGATTTTGTAATTATCACTGTTGTGGTATGTTGCTTTTTTTTTTGTTGACATAATAAACATAATCGATCATCATGTTTTTTCTTATAAGCGAGGACAGAACAAACTGTTCACCAATAGAACACAATGGAGTGATTTTTTATTTTTACAGTTTCTATTGGCGTTTTGGTTTCGTAGTCCACAGTTTAAGTTGCCTTAGGGCCTGTATAATCGATGATGATGTTTTCGATTGTAGTATTGCCCATACTTTAGAAGTCACAAAGATAAAAGTCATGATTACAACTTAAAACATGGGTAGAGTTGTGAAATGAACTATAATAAATAATATCATCCAATAGGTGTCATATATTTTTCTTCTTTTCCATTTGTCATTTGACAATATGCTGAGTATGGTTCTTCAAGAATATTATCTCATTTTCTATGTTATTTTTCAAGGTAAGTTCGTGACAAAAGGAAACAAGTAGTACATAAGGAATGCGGGAAACTGTAGAAACAAATAATATTTTCAAAGGTGAAGGATTACCGGTTGGTTGTTTATGCTTGTACAGAAAATCATGTTATATGTACTATGATGGTATTTACACTGGTTTTGATTAAAGGTTGTAATTCCATACTTGTAAATTGTTCAAACTTGATTGGAAATGTACGAATATTACAAAGTGTATTATAGCGTATATATATTAAAGTGTCGACCATTTGTTTCTATATGGGTGTTATGTATTATAACATTATTGTCATTCAAATGGTTTGTGTAATGGCGGAGGGACAAGGAGAACAGGGAAAAATGGTAGTAATTGAGGAATTTGTAACAGGAAATAAATGTCATAATATATGAATTCGTTACACTCCATAATTGTCGTCAATATTAAAACAATGATATTTTTGTTATAAAAAAAATTGTTACGATTGTCCTATATTTGATAGGAAAAAAATGTTGTCAATAGCAAAACAATGACATTTATTTTTAAAAAAACTGTCACGATTGACATATCATTGACATTTAAAAAATGTCATAATAAACGAATTTGCGACATTTTTTTAACTATCGTTAATACGCAAATGATGACAGTTATTTGTTGTCATAAAATAGTAATTAACGACATTTATTTTTTGTCATGAAAAAACTTATTGCGACAGTTTTCGAAAACTGTTATGGAAGGACTTTCCATGACTCCCGATACTATGACTGTAAATAACTGTCACATATTTTATTCGTAACAGAAAATAACTGTCGTCGTAGACCATTTTTGTTGTAGTGTTTACCCATATTCATTATTGATAATATATTAAAAAATAGAAAAAAGAAAAAAAAAGTTGAACATGATTAATATTTGCATTTATTAAATATTTTATTAAATATGGTAAGTGAATAATTCTATTATGGTAATATTATAATAATATTTTCCCTTAATTAATTTTATTTGGGTTATTTTGTTCAAAAAATCTTCCCTCTACATCGCTCTCTCACCTTCTAATCTCTCACTTCGTTCATTCTTTCTATAATTTTGCATTGTTTTTTATATATTCCACCTAAGTATAGTATATATTGAATAATACGGTGTATATTTTATAAATGAAAGACTCTTATATCAATTTGTTTATAAAAGGTTGATCGACAAAGAGAGAAATCAGGAATGTGGGTTACGGTTTAGTTTTTTTTTTTAAAAAAGGTAAAAGTTTCATTCTTCGAATACGTTGAATATTGATTCCATTTTCTTCACAAAAGACGCCGAATAATAGAAGATTGGGGAAAGTATAAACGGTGAGAAGAAGAACATCGGTGGCTGACTGGTATAGTGATCTTTATAAAAAATTTGCCAAAAATTTAAAGTTAGTAAGAATTTATATTTTATATTCGAAAGACATTAGGGTATATTGAGTATATTGAAGATAACATTATTTATGTATTATTGAATATATGAAGTAGTATATATGTAACAAATCACATAAAATATATGTATTATGCAGTAGTATATATGTAAGAATTAAAAAAATACTGATCAGATACATAATCTATATATACAGTGGTATATAAATGCAGTAAGAAAAAATCACAAAACATGAAAAAAAATATGTGTATGTATTATTGAATATATGCAATAGTATATACGTAAAAAATCATAAAACATAAGTGAATTATTCATTATCATATATGTAATAAATAAATAAAAAATACTTAATGGATATATAATATGTGTATATATTGATATGTATACGCAATAAGAAAAAATCACATAACATAAAAAATAATACGTGTATGTATTATTGAATATATGCAGTAGTATATATATGACAAATCACAAAAGAAAGGATGAAAAACTTCTTACCGGCGCTAGAAGAAATTTCTAAGATTTTTAATATGGTGATGAAAATAGTTATATAAGTTTATATTTAATAATTACATTATTTCATATTAGAAAAGATTTCCTTTTATATTAAAAATAAACTATTTCCCTAATAAAACTATACATTAATTAGTAGCATAAACAACGAAGTTATCATTTACCTAATAAATTTGTGTTTAACATGAATAAGGAAATAATTTAAAATTAATGTTAAAAATCATTAATCTTTCAATTTTAATTTGTGAAGTGAGTGGGCTTGGGCCGGAGTTTGGGCTTGGGGTTGAGTGAATTATGCCCTAAAATTCTCGCCGTAATTGACGGAAGCATTTAAACGGCAAATTTATTTCGTTCAGTAGCTTCAAGAAATGATCTTCTTCCCTTTTTTTTTTTAATACTCGACGCGCACTACTTATCAAAATTCCTTTGAAAATTCATAAACCATAATCCCCGCCATTGATCCATTAATTCTCTGCCCCTTCATTTTACGCGCCGGAATATTTCTTCCACCATTCGCCCGTGCGTTACACTTCCCACACTAACGCGTAAACTTTCCACCGCCCCTTTCCATGCCGTCCTTACGCGTCATATAATACGCTGCGGGCCACGATCATCGTTTCAGCCGTACACCTGTAACCTCACGACGTCGTTAACACCGGCTGGTGTTTTTTCCCCTTTCTCAACAACGACGGAGCCAGATCTGGCCGGAAATTCGGTTTCTCCGACCTACAAACCCTAACTTCTTTTTTCTTCTTTGATGTTCTGTCATTGGATCCTTTGTGAACCCATGAAATCGGTTTATTTGATTTATATGTAAATTTTGTTTCGTTTAATTTGTTGAACGGCGTCGGCGTCGGCGTTTAATTTCTTGGAGATTTGTGTTTCTTGCGGTGTTTTGTTTTGGTTTGTGTTTCATTATTATCATTATTTTTTGTTTGGGTGAAGAGAAACAGATCCATACATAATGTTTTGATGGTATGAACTGCCTAAACCAGAATTCTTGAACCTAGGTACGGATAATTCGACTTTTTTAGGGTAGAAAGAGAGTTTTAGGGTTTTGGGTGTTTTGATTATTTGTATGGCTTCAGCGCCTATAGCTGGAGGAGAAGATGAAGGTAGAATTAAGCAGAGGTGTTCAGAGTATAAGGTTTACAGAAGGAAAACGTTCAGAGGTGTGAAGAACCAGAATACACCCAGTGTTACCCCCAGCATCACTGTGTCTACCACCACCACCGACAAGGATCCAAACATCAGGAATGAGAATGCCACCATTTCCAAATTCAACAACGTTAAAGATTTCAATAACAATTCGGACCAGGCCGTGCCGCGTTCATCAGAAGCGTCAGAAGAGGCAAATCTATCGCAGCAGCAGCCTTTACAGGACGCTGCTTCTGAAGATGACGATCTGACGAGGCTTGATGGACAGGTATCTGTTGGGCCGGCGGTGGAGGAGGCTAATCAGGACCTGCCTTCTGTTAATGGTGGTGTCATTAAGTCGGGTTTCGATGATCAGAATCGGGTCGATAGTGCATCAAAGCCAAAGCAGGAGATGCAAGAGCTTCGGCGGAAATTCGAGAGTGAGCTTGAAGTTGTGAGAAATTTGGTGAAGAGGATTGAAGCCATACAAGGGCAGTTAAATAGCGGGCATACCCATTCTCACGTTTCAACAATGGAAATATCTGATAATGGTCGTGGAGCGTATCCTGTACATTCAGAAGTCGGTTCTGTTGGTGTTCCTACAGAAAATTCCAGGGCACTGCGTCAGTTAAGCTTATCGGTTATGGAGAATGGTAAAGGGGTCCATGATTTCATGGAAAGGGAGAAGAGGACCCCAAAAGCGAACCAGTTCTATAGAAATTCTGAATTCTTACTAGCAAAGGATAGGATTCCTCCAGCTGAAAGCAATAAGAAATCGAAATTGAATGGCAAAAAGCGTAGGAGGCAAAAATTTAATTACGGTTTTGGCATGGGAACTAAGATCTTTAATGCTTGTGTTTCTCTACTTGAGAAACTGATGAAGCACAAGCATGGGTGGGTGTTTAATACTCCGGTCGACGTAGAGGGGCTTTGTTTGCACGATTATTTTAGCATTATCAGACACCCAATGGACCTGGGTACTGTGAAAACGAGGCTAAACAAAAATTGGTACAAGTCTCCAAAAGAATTTGCAGAGGACGTGAGACTTACCTTTCAGAATGCTATGACTTATAATCCAAAAGGGCAAGATGTTCACATAATGGCAGAACAGTTACTGAAAATCTTTGAGGACAGGTGGATTGTAATAGAATCAAATTATTATCAGGAGATGAGGCTAGGAATGGAATATGGGGCTACTCTTCCATCTTCTAATTCAGTTAGAGGTCATCCCAGACCAATTCCTCTTGACATGAGAAAGATTCTACGAAGGTCAGAGTCATTGATAAACCCAGCCGATTCCGGGACACAACCGATGAGTGTGACTCCATCAGCACGGACACCCTCACTGAAGAAACCCAAGGCAAAAGATGTCTTCAAAAGGGATATGACTTACAATGAAAAGAAAAAACTCAGTACGAACCTTCAGAATTTGCCCTCTGAGAAGCTAGATGCCATTCTACAGATAATCAAAAAGAGAAACTTTGAACTTCTCCAACAAGATGATGAAATAGAAGTAGACATAGATAGTGTTGACACTGAGACTCTGTGGGAGCTTGATAGACTTGTTATGAATTACAGGAAGAGTTTGAGCAAGAATAAGAGGAAGGCTGAACTTGCCATTTTGAAGGCTCGAGCAGAAGCTGAGCGTAATGACCAAGCGAATGTAATCCCTGCATATAATTTTTCAATTTAGTTACTCTTGAATTCATCTTTTTTATGTGAATTAACGCTCTGTATCTGTGCATCTGCTTGTGTCCGAAACTGTTTAAAGTTACTCAGAGAAACAAGAGCAGGTAAGTCTGTCAACTAAATTTGGTTGGTGTTACTTTCTTAGTTGTCTGGTGAAGTGTAACTAAAGATTATAGTATAATCTTATGCAGATGAAAATACTATTTCCTCTTCATCACCCACCCGAGGGGATCATTCAAGTAAGTCCAGCAGCTCAGGTAGCTCTAGCAGCGATTCTGGATCTTCTTCTAGTGGTAAGTAGCTAGATGTGCTTATAAAAATGGTTTGCCGTTCATTTTGTTGAGAATTGTTATACTGTTCTTTTTCATTTTCATGTTGCAGATTCTGATAGCGACAGCTCTTCAGCATCAGGATCTGATGCTTGATCACCAATGCATTGATTTTCTATTCAGGTAATAATTCATGGAACTAAGTTTATACATTCAATGGTTTTCTTTTTCTTTCTTTTTTTTTGACAGACAACCATGTTATTTTTCCAAGTTTTCTTTATTTGAAGAATTTCACTTTAGTTGATGATTGTGAATAACTATAGACATAAACATTATCTAAGATTGGTCCCTTTATTTATTAGCTGGATTATGTAAAATACCCTGAGGTTAGGTTTCGATTATCTTCCTAGACTAGAATCTTTTTTATTTTTTTCTCTCAAATTAAAATTTGTTCCAAAAAGTACCCATGGCACTTTCAAATTATTCAACAAAATTAGAAACCATATGCTGTATTATTGACTATATGGAAGATTAAGACTGGTCTTTCATCCCTAAAGATATTGTTAAAAGCACTTACGTAATAAAATTCTATCAATTAGCTGTGTCAATTTAAGTGGATGATGTGTAAATGATGTCATGTATGTGTTCTAATTTTTACACATTAGCCTATGCTTCAATTTTTTTCTTATTTTAACGAAAAAATTCTAGTGTTTCTTTAAAAACAAATTTCAAGTTCAGGGGTAAAAGTGAACTTTTCAAAGTCTAGAGTGCATTTTGACTTAACCTATTTATTATTAAGATTCTTTTGCATATTTTTAATTTATGTCATTAGTTAATATGTTGTAGTTTAGAAAACTGTCAATATACACATGGACAATTTTATGAGATTTTATTTAAACTATAGAGACAGAACTGAAAATAAAGCTCAAACTATTTAGGAGCAATTGGAATTTTAAGAGCTACACAGGTTTTAAATTGGAGTCTGAAACTAATATCCAAACTGTGAGGAATCAAATTT
Organism: Cucumis hystrix; assembly: GCA_025688845.1. Classification (NCBI taxonomy): domain Eukaryota; kingdom Viridiplantae; phylum Streptophyta; class Magnoliopsida; order Cucurbitales; family Cucurbitaceae; genus Cucumis; species Cucumis hystrix. The sequence continues at coordinate 20,962,828 of CM046893.1, forward strand.
ATCAAATTTATAAAGTAACTTTAAAATTGATTAACTATTGTTTATGTTTGGTATGGTCGTTATATGTGTGTGTGTGTATTGGTAAGTTACAAGACTTGTGCTTTGGGATATATGAAATTGTTCTGTGGTGTATTGCCTATACCAACACAACACTAGACTACTTCCGTTGAATCTTTATATGTGATCTATCGAAACTTCTAATTAGAATTATATATTTTCATATAACTGTCTTTCTTTTCTGTCTGCTTTTTATAATCAAGAAATGAATTACCTTAATAAAAGGTAAACAGCCTCAGCACAGGTGAAATAAGAATAACCAACAAAAAAAGGGAAAACATCTGACTCAAAAGAAAAAGACCCAGTAAAAATGTACCATAACAGCATACTGAGTTACTAACCAGCTAAAACAAATCGAAAGCCAAAGACAAGTCCCAATGAAGTATAAAAATCAAGCAGTGAAGAGGCTAACCAAAGAACCACTCCCAAATAGCCGGGAGCAATTTGGTCGTCGGGCTTGGTAGGAGCATAATAGATGCTGATTTGAGCTAAATAATTTGACAAGTCCATATCATCAAAGTGAAAGGGGGGAAGATATTTGATCTCCCTCTAGTAAACCCCTGGGCAGTACCTCTTTTATCAAGAAAAGGTAAACGATCCTCATCCTCAATAAAAAAAAGCTAAAGCCTTTGTCAAGATATTCATCCAGATATTCTGGCTTGGAATCCTCCTTCCTCAGTTATATTTTCCCATCCATCAAATTCAGAACTGCTATAATACTAATGTTGCCATCTCGTTTTCCTGCAAAGAATTAACTTCCAAAGGAGGACTTTCAAAAAAAAAAAAAAGAAGAAATTCTCATCATTATAGAGCGTGTCAACCCTAGGGACAAACTTCCACTGGGAAGATCATTTTAAGTAGAAATTGAAGCTTGCCCTATAACATCCCTATTTACGCAAGAATCAAACCATTTAAGAGGAGGATCTTTTTTTTTCTCTTTTAATGTATCAAAGTTACTTGGCAAGAACATTGAATATTGTTATGTGGTGTAATTTTGTGCTCATTCGTACTCCCACTTGACTTTTGAATCCACTCTCCATTGAATCTCATGTAGATTTGTCTCGCTTGTGTACTTTGTTAGGTGCAATTTTCTTGATGTTCAAAGTCCTTGCGTTTATGTTAATGAATAATATTGAACTGCTGAGGATTCAAGTCATAGCTTCATTTATATATTTTATTTTCTGAGGGTATTGTTATGGTTGTTTAGGTGCCTGATACGATTTTCACTTGAGATTGAAAAGTTTGTATTTTTTATTATTATTTTAATGTCTCTGGCTGCTTCCATTATGTTTCTAGTGGAAAATGTTTCTTGATGGGACTTTCTTTCCATGTTACTCTTTGTTTAAATAATGATTTTGTAGGTTTAAATCTCATTTAGCTCTTGACGATTTTAGTTTGTTTTAACTTGGTCCTAAACATTCAACATACTTTTAGTCCTTAAAGCCTTATGTGAGAATCGTTTGGGTATGTTTGATTTTTAGCTTTTTGCCCCCAAGTTTTAGACTAAGATTGTTTGGTTTTTAGTTACTCTAGTTTAGAACTTTGGGTACTAAAATGGAACAGACTTGAAACTTCAAAAGACTAAAATATATGCTTGAAAGCTCAATTTCCATATTTTTATAAAATGTTTGGAAGCTCTGGTAATATGAATCGATAGAAATCTTTGGAAAGTTCTTCGTGCTGATGGCTTCCTGTTCCTCGTTTTCCTTCACAATCCCCCGCCCTCATTGCTCTACCTTTTTCGTTTCTCTCTCCATTGAACGACGATGGTGTCACACAGACCTTGACAAAAATCGAAAACAAATTCTTTTCTTGTGAGTTTGATTTGAATAGCAAAGGAAGGGTGATTCGCTTAACTGAAGCTCATCTGAACAAAGCTTACACACTTTTAGGATAGGAAATTTTATTTGTTTGGCTGGTTGACTCTCTGGGGAAAGTTTTGCAAACCTCGAAATCCCATAAATTCTTCCGAAGACATTCTGCAATGGAGGGTTCATCTGAATTCAAAAAACAACAAATAAGAGGAAGTTTTCTTGAGATCTTGAAGGTGTTGACTTCGGGGGAAAAAAGGAAACGTTTTTGTTCCAGTTGGTATTTATTTAAAAGGATAGGAACAATTTAGGCATTTGTTGCTGGATTTTTGAATGTTGAAGATGGACCTAGGGCCACTCATTCTGAGAAGAAAACAATCTAAAAACCTCGATGGAACCAGATCGGAAAACCACATTCGACCTCCTCATCCTCTGCGAAGTTCTCAATTTGGAAAATCTCCAAGTGTGAAGCCTAGTCATTTTGATGAAGAAAGCATAAACAAAGGAGAAAAAAGGGTTAGAAAGATTTGTTGGGAGGATACGCTGGTTGTCCCTAAACGTGACTTCCATGATGATTGGTAGAGGATTTTGGAAGTCGTTCAAGCTCAAATACAACATAACTTTATTATCAATCCCTATGGTCCTTTAACTTTGGAAATGGAAAGATGGGATTCAAAAAACATGGGAGAATGTCGCTTGTTCCCTCTTATGGAGGTTGGATTAAACTAGGAACTTCCCCCTGCATTTATGGAATGAGTTGTTTAAGAGCGTCAGTGATAAGTTTGGAGGCTTCATTGATTTCGCGGAAGAGAATTCGAGTCTCATTAACTGTCTGGAAGTGATTATCAAAGTTAGAGCAAATTATTGTGGCTGAATTTGATTTGATAGATGGTTTTTGATTCTTTCCTTGTGTAGGTGGCTTCCTTCCAAGATCCCAATCTTCTTATTGATAAAGTTTCTGAAATCCATGAATCCTTCTCGTCAAAACAAGTTGAGAAATTTTTCCAAGGCTCGAGTGGTCCAGATCCGAATTTGGTTAATATTTGGCTTGTGGAGAGGTCGAATTCGAGGATGTCGGTCTACGTTACTCAGAATTCAGGTTCGGTGTGTATGGTGGTAGAGAAGCTGAGATTTATCGTCCTTTTCTGCAAACTGAAGCAGACGCAAGAGATCTTAATTTAACTTGGCGCCCAATCCCTAATGGGCTTGACTAATGAATTGAGATTTTTTGATTTAAAAAGGCAAGGTGTTCTTGTGGATGAAGTTAGTGCTCAAAAGCCCATCCACATTAAAAGCCAACCTAGGATAATTATTAGAGATATTTCTCAAGGCCCCCGTGTCGACCACCCCCCATTCCAGAAAATTTCCAAGCCCAAAAATATCAAGTTTGCAGAAAAAGATGAGATTTGGCCCTTCTTAAAAATAAGTGTGATTTGTACCACAAAACAAAATGTAGGCCCTTCAACTTTGACGTCTTGCTCAGTTCGCATCCATGATGAAATCGACCCAATTTTAGACGTTTCTATCTCCAATCCTGGCAACCTCATCTCTGAAAATAAATTTGCCCCATATGAAGTTGATAATTTGCGGCATCCTTGATTTTTTTTCTTGACTTCCATACTCTTCCACGATGAAAGTTCCACGGAAAGAATTAGAGAAGAGGGCCTTCAGCTAATAGCTTTAGAGGAAAACACCGATCATCCATTGCCCATTGAAGAGAACTGAAATTGAAAGTGTAATAGGATTAGAACCAGCAGCCTCTATGCAGAATCCTTTTCTGTTGAGCAAGGAAGTGGTAGCGACTCTTCTCGAATATGATTTATGCATTCGGGCTGTGACTAGGAAAGGGAAACCGCAGAGAAAGGGTGGGGCCTCCTCAAATAGCAACAAGAAGCTCACTAGAGAAGTTGAAGTTTTGTTAGGTAGTTGGGAAAGGGAGGCTCAAGCAGCAAAAGCTAGTAATTTATGGGGCTCCAATGGTGATCTATGTTAATTCTCTCTTGGAATTTAAGGGGTCTTAATGCTCGCCCCAAAAGAGCGGTTGTGAAAGATTTGCTTGTGAAGTTCAATCCAGATGTGGTTATTAACCCGAAGTCTAAAGTTAGGACTGTTGATTGTTATGTGGTAAAGTCAGTTTGGAGTAGCCGTTTTGTTGGGTGGGCAACTTTAGAGGCTTATGGTTCTTCAGGTGGTATCCTTATAATGTGGAAAGAGGACTCGTTCACAGTGGTTGACTCTATTCAAGGTCAGTTCTCTATTTCTATTCGTTGTAAGTTTAATGTCTCTGGTTGGATCATAGGTGTACGGTCCTTCATCTTATAGACTAGACCAATTTTGGTGGGAGCTTTCTGGCTTATCTCCGTGCAATGAAAACTGGTGTGTTAGGGGTGATTTCAATGTAGTCAGATGGTTAAATAAGAAGAGCTCCGACGTTCGTTCTACTAGAAGTATGATTCATTTTAATAGTTTGATTGAGGAGATGGATCTGGTGGCTATTCCCTTTCGAAATGGCCTGCTCTCTTGGTCCCATTCGGGGATTAGGTCAGTTGCATCAAAGCTCGACAGATTTCTTCTATCCAAGCCTTGGGTTGATTTCTTTAGAGATGTTAGTGTGGAAAGACTTCCTCGTACCACCTTGGATCACTTTTTGATTCTTCTGAAATTGGGGGTGCAGTCCTGTGGTCCTACCCCATTTAGATTTGAAAATACTTGGTTGGATCATCATCTATTCCTAAAAAACTTTGAGAATTGATGGGGCAGTTTGATTGTTGATGGTTGGCCTATTTTTTCCTTCATGGGAAAATTAAAAGGTCTAAAAGTCCTCTTAAAGGGTTGGAATAAGGAGAGATTCGACAACATTTTCTCCCAAAAATAGGTGCTGATTAATAAGATTAACTCTCTTGATTTTCGCTTGAAGAGTCTGGCTTTTTCAATGAGGAAAATGCGGCGGAAAGAGAAGTTTGTATAGGGGCTTTGCTTGATCTGATTGTTAAAGAGTGTTAGAATTCTCTCCTTATTTTCTAAATATTTTCCTTATTAGAATCCTAGAATATTTATGGAAAGATTATGGGAATATATTCCTTGTTTCCATAATCTTTTCTTTTTTTATTCCCTTGTATTTTCTATTTATTCTCCCTTGTACCTATTGTATTATTCATTAGAAAATAATAACAACAAACAATCGTGGTTTTTCTCCCGGTACTCGGGTTTCCACGTAAATTGGTGTGTGCTCTTTGTCTCTCCTTTTAATAAAGAGCATAAATTATGGATGCAGAAATCAAAGCTTGATTGGCTTAGACAGGGGGAGGAGAACTCAAGCTTCTTCCACTAATGAGTTTTGGCACGTAAAATTAGAAGTCTTATTTCTTATTTGGTAACATTGATGGGAAGGCTCTTGTCACATAGAAGGAGATTGTGGGTGAGATCCTTAGTTGCTTTTCCAACTTGCATGGCACAAGGATCTCATTGAAGGGGATTCGGAGGTGGATCCCATTGAAGGGGATTTGGAGGAGTACAAGGACTCGTTTATCTGTGACGGTCTCAATTGGAAAGGCCTTAGCTTACTTGAGGCCTCCTTTACCGAAAAAGAAATTAGAGAAGTTTTTGAGATGGGTTGTCTTGAATCCCCTAGCCCTGATGGCATGTCCAGAGAGTTTTATAAAAAAATTTGGAACATTATGAAGTCTGACCTAGTATGGGTGTTTCAAGATTTTTCTTAAAAAGGGAATTATTAATAGAAGATGTAATGAGACTTATGTTTGCCTCATTCCCAACAAAGAAAGAGGTGGCTTGTGTCAGTGATTTCAGACCCATAAGCTTAGTTACCTCCTTATATAAAGTTATTTCCAAAGTGCTCGCAACAAGACTTAAAAAAGTCCTTCCTTCGATGATTAATGATTCTCAAATGGCCTTTGTGAAGGGGATGTAAATTCTTGATGCTATTTTGATTGCTTCTGAGGCTGTTGACGAATGGTCTTTAAAAGACGGTTTTTTGAAGCTTGATCTAGAGAAAGCTTATGACAAGGTGGATTGGTCTTTCTGACCATGAAAATTAAAGGCTTTGGTAAGAGATGGAGGAGATGGATTTGGGGCTGTTTGTCGACAACTAATTTCACCATCATTGTCAATGGTAGGCCTAGATGAAAGATACTTGCTAAAAGGGGCCTTTGTTAGGGTGATCCTTTTACCCCTTTTCTTTTTACGATTGTGGGAGATGCTCTAAGCTGCCTTATTCTCACTACTATAATGAGAAAAGGAGTTTAAAAGGCTTCCATTTTGAGAACTTGTTAGATGATTTAACTCATCTTCGGTATACATATATGACACTTTTTTTTTCTTCTTGGGAGGATGGAAATTTGGAGAATTGGTGGAAGTGATCACTATCTTGCTTTTCCAGTTTATCCCTTAACAAATCCAAAATGTCTTTGATCGGTATTAACCTTAACAGTGATGACTTGGCTCCTTATATTAACTTTCTGGATTGCTCGGTTGATAGTCTTTTCTTTAATTACTTGGGCTTTACTATTGGAGGGGGTCGTAATAGAAAAGAGATGTGGAACGCTCTTTAAGAGCGATTCAGATATAAAATTGATAGGTAGAGGAATGTGTCCTTCTCGAAAGGGGTAGGTTAACTCTTGTGCAATCAGTTCTCAATAGCCTTCCTTGTTATTTATTCTCCCTTGCTCAATCTTCGGTTGGTATTATCAATAGATTGGAAAAGATGATTAGGAATTTTGTTTGAACAGGAGGGTCTACTAATTCAGTTGCCCACCTCGTCAAATGGGATTGTACTTCTTGCCCGATTTGTTATGGTGGCCTTGGGATTGGCTTGTTTAGGCAAAAGAACACTCCCTTCTCACTAAATGGTTTTGGAGGTTTAGCTAGGAAGAAGCCTCTTTATGGAGGCACTTAATTGTGGCCATTTACGACTTAGAGGAGAATGGGTGGTTTACTAAAGATCCGAACAGGGGAAGGTCTTACAGACTATGGGTTTGGTATTTTGAAGCACAAGGAGACCATTAAATTCTCAGCTTTTGTGCTGGAAAAGAAACTAAAATCAGATTTTGGAAGGACAATGGATATTGGTGCGGAGCAACTTGCAGAAAAATTTCCTAATTCGTTCTCCTTGTCATTGAATAAGGATGTTTATGTGGTTGACTGTTGGTGTATTGTTACTCATTCGTGGAACTTGGGCCTTAGAAGAAATATGTTCGATAACGAGCTTGACAATTTGACCTTAATACTGGAAATTCTTCATTCTTGGGCCCCTTAAATGGTGGTGATAGTCTTAAATGGACTCCTAATATTAATGACAGCTTTCCTATGAAGCCTACTTTTCTCAGACTAAAATTCCGAAAAAGGTGAATTTTCTTATGGTTACTCGCGAAGCCTCAACACTCATGAGAAACTACAAAAAAAATGTCAGGGCACTATGCTTAGACCTTCGATGTGTTTTTGTTTCAAAGAAGAGACTCTGGACCACTTATTTTTGCGCTGTCTCTCTACTAGGAAAATCTTGGAACACTTTGTTTAGAATTTTTGATTTGGAACTTTGTCTTTCTAGTAAGGTTGATAGTTGGTTGATTGAAGAGCTCAACATTAGAGGTTATAGTTCGAAAGGAAACATTTTATGGAGATGTGCTACCCGGTCCCTTTTGTGGTGCATTTGGAAAGAAAGGAATAGTAGAATTTTTTAAGATAGCTATAATTCTTTTGATTCTTTTTGAATTGTGTTACAACACAACTTCTTGGTTGAGTACGAATTACACCACAATTGTGTAATTATAGCCTTTCTCTGATATTCAACGATTGGAAGACCATCCTTTTTTAGTTTCTTTTGGGGAGGGCCCTCTTGCCCCTTGCCCTTAGGTTCTCTTTTGTTATATGAATATACTTGTTTCTTATAAAAAAGAAAAGCTTGTGACAAGAATAAGATAAAAATAAAATAAACGGCTGCTCAATACTTCTTTCCTTTTTGTTTTTGGTCAAATAATGCCGCCCTCTTGTTGCACTATGATTGAGTTGTGCATCTTACCTAAATATTTTTGGCCCCATGTGATAGATTTTACAGCAATGATATCCAAAACAAGTTTGTATCTTCAGGTTGAACAAGGCTTGCTCAAGATATTTATGGATTGTGTGATTGGTGTACAGTGAAAATGTTCCGAAGCATGGAGTAGTCGTTTTGAATGGCAAACTCTTTCACGAGGTGATGGTGGTTGATGTTGAGAGTTAAAGTCTCTGTAATTGTAATAATTTTGTAATATATGGATAGAATTTTGGTTAGAAACTAGATGGATGTAGTTTTGTCGTACAAAATATGCATATTGGTTTGGTTACTTCCATTACTCGTGCAATTTACAGCATGCGACATTCTACTTTTTTTTTTCCTTTTTCTAGCAATTCTGTAGTTTGCCTCAAGAGTCTTGAACCCTCAATCTCTGTCAGTATATTTATCTGTAGCTTTTTCTTCTCTTCTAAAATTAAAGCTTTGCAGCATATGATAAATACAGAAATTTGTTGAAATTTCAGGTTCTCTTTATATTTAATCTGAGCAGTTAATCTCTTCTTGTACTTGGTGTAAGTTGATTGATTTTAAATTTAATTTGAGTTGTGTTGGGGCTCTTGTATTAAAAAAAAATTCAAGTTAAAAAGTCTTTTTGAATTGTAGGCGTAAAATTTTGAATGTTTGAATGGTTAGTGCTGTTTCGATAAGAAAACTATTAATGTGGAAGGGCACGGAGTTGGATCACCATTGTAGGGTATGTTTACTACGTAAATGAAAAATGGTGTCAAGTTGTAGATTGTTTTTATCGTGTTAAAAATGGTGTCAAGTTGTAGGTTGTTTTTATCGTGTTTATTGTAGTCGTATTGCGATTTTGATTAGATTGAGGTTTGCTTTCACAATTTGAAAATATTAACTATGATTTTCAAACTTAAATCTGATTGTTAATTGCGTTGGTTGACATTTGGCGAGTCTAAAAGAGTCCAATAATAATTTGGCAATCCCAGTTTTTTTCTGGTTTTATTGTTAATGCCAAGCGTCACATAAACCAAAAACATAAATCTTTTTAATGAAAGTTGAAATATTCCCTTCTTTTTATCGAACCAACACTCATTCCACTGGGAATTAACTTCTAATTCGTGGTCTGATTCTTCACCGTACGAAGGATAGGCTTTCCTAGGAATAAATCGTTATTTCTCAAGATTTATTTAAACAAAATTTAGAACAGCAGAGTATGAATAGTAATAATTCCTCCTTGCTTCATATTTAACTTTCATCTCTACACCAACTATACACAACAACAAAATTGATCCAACTCAAAAGCACAAAAAGAAAAAGTCACACAAACTCAAATATTTATTCACCTCACATAAACAGAAACATCAAAACACATAAGCTTAAAAAAAAAAAAAAACCGTTCTTAACTTTCTATCAGCCTCTCTGTTCCTTCCTTGTATCTGTTTCATATTGCTCTTCCTCCCCAATCTCATAGCCTAATTTACTCTGTTTTCCACTTTCATCACCACCCCCAATCACTATCTCCTTAGTTGTTTGTGCAATCTCATATATGGTCTCCCCAATTGCCCCCAATATCCCACCATCATCCACTCTCCTCTCGTCTCCTCTTCCCTTCAGTTCTTCTTTCCCTCCTTCAAAAGTTTCTTTGGTTTTTTCATACATGGTTTCTTTTTCACCTGTCTTGTACATGGCTTCTCTCTCTGCTTCTTCTTTCTTCCTTTCTGTGTACTCCTTCACACTCTCCCCTGTTGATTCAGCCACACTCTTTGCAGCAGACAATGGCTTCCCTGCCATGGCTCCAGCATACTCTGCAGCTTCCTTCACGAGCCTTGCCGCCGCTTTCGTCCCTTCCACCGCTGTGTCACATGAGTAATGAGCTGTTCTCCACCCTGCAACCACTGCCTTATCCTTCAAATCCTCTGCTGCTTTTCCTGCATATTCACCTGCTACTTTCCCACTTTCTACTGCAACATCTTTTGCTGCTACTGCCTTCTCTCCAAGGTAATGAGCTGTTGTTTGTCCTGCGGAGACTGCAACGTCTTTGGCTTCTATTGCCTTTTGAACTGTGTAACCTTTGGCCTTCTCTGCTATTGGTACGGTGTAATCTTTTGCTGTCTTGGTAGCACTAGTTAATGTTTCTTTAACTGTCTCTAAACCTGTCCATTCACCTCCTCCTTCAGCCGTATTCTCTTCACCTTCTTCTGTCTCTCGCTGTTCTAATTCCTCCGTTTTGCCTCTAACTCCTTGGTTGAGTGATTCTTTGTTGGCCTTTTCATAGCGTTCCTTAGCCGCTCGTATTGCCTCACTAGATCTCTCCTGTGTTATAGCTCTGTAATTTGAAATTTCTTCAAGAGATGGTTTATTTTGACGGGTTCCTATCTCACCTTCTTTCTCTTTTGCTTGTTCTGAATCACTCTGTTTTGAAACTATCTGCTCATTCTCACGAGCTTGTCTCTGCCTTTCATTTTCAGTATCAGTCTCTCTGTTGTCTCTTACTTTTTGAGCAAGTGACTCAAATTGAGAAGCCAATTCATGAGTCTCAATTGGCTTTCCGCCTTCACCTTCAAATCTCTGTCTTTCCTTCTCTTTTCCAGGAAGTTCTCTCTTAGCAATGCTGATACCATGGGCCTCTTTTCTCCCTCCACTTGCACCACTCCTCTGTTTCTCTTCTGTTTTCTCTGGAATTGTAGCTTTCCCCTGCCCTGCTATAGCTTCAAAATGGCTTGTCAACTGTGGAACTCTTTCTTTCTCCACTTGAATCTCTGTTTCCTTTGTAGTGTTGTCTCTACGGCTTAGTTGCTCAGATGCCATGTTTGTGGGGTTTGTATTGGAAAAAGATTTTGATGTGGGGAAATGGAAATGGATGGATGTTGGTGTTAAATAAGAGAGAGAGGCGGTTTTTGGGAGAAATGGAGGTGGACATGTGGGAGTGGATGGCCAGGTGGAATTGGAGTAGAGGACTGAGGGAGATGACTAAGCAACTTAGTGGCAAGCTTTATTACTCTTTGTTGACAGGTGGAGTTTTTGTTCATTTGCCACGTTTGATTTGAGGATAGAATCTCATGAACGTCCTCCGTTTTATGCTTCTAGGATTTTCTTCATTTCTTCTCACAGCTCCATGTTTCTTTTTATCCTTTTTACTGTAAGGTTAGAGTTTTGGTTACTGTCGGTTTTCTATGCCGGTCGATGACGTAGAACAGCCGTACGCAATCGAATGTCCGTCGTTAAAGACACGTTTTTATACAAGTGCTTATCTATAACGTATGAAACGGAAGCATAATCTAGTAAAAGAAAAACACACAAAGATGGTATTATAGGGTGTATAAAGAATTGGAGTGAAACTATTTGCCAATACTTTTCTGCTTGGCCAAAGGCATTTTAAAATCTTCATAACTCATTAATATTTTTACCTAACAATTAATTAATAAACGCTTTGTTGCACAACCAAAACATGAAAATCAAGTAAATATAATATTAAAATAAATAAAATATTTATAAATAATTTGACAGGCATGAGGTGAATTGTATGGACACTAAAGATTAGTATTTTCAAAACACATGATAATGTAGATGGATGTGGAGGAAGTGACACACGACATGCTAACACTAAGAACAATGGACATCTATTTAATAATATTTATTGTGTCCCTTTCAATGTCCATTACGTATATGAAATATATTTCTTTAAAATCTTACTAGAAAAAACCTAATGAAAAAATATATAGAGAAGAAAAAAGAGTACATATTTCATATAATTTATATATTTACAAAATACAATTTACTTCCCTCATGGAAACATCTGGGTTGTCACATTCTAGTGTTGTGCATAAATTTTTCAAAGGTAGGTAATGATTTTGTAAAAAGTCTGTCAGCTTATCTTTCGAACAAATTTATTGTATTGTGATGTCACATTTTTCTTCAAGATCGTGAATGTAGAAAAGTTTTAGTGAAATATGCTTTGTTCTATATCCTTAAGTATAACTTTCCTTTGATTTGAGTTATACATGTCATATTATCTTAGTATAGTATCGTTAGAAGATTTTTTACTAGAAGACAAGCCACATGTTTCACAAATGTGCTGAGTAATTTATCTGAACCATACAATATTCTCTATTTGACTATTGCATTGCAAGAATTTCAATATGATTTGAGAAGCTGATTAATATGCTATGTTTCATTGATTGACATGATATAACAGTTCCTCCATATGTGAATGTCACTATAAGAAAAATGGCGACGACAAATATATTTTGTCATAAATAAAATTCGTGATAATTTTTTATAGTCATAGAATCGCCTGTAAAGGAAAGACTATCTATGATAGTTTTAAAAAACTGTCACAAAAAACATTTTCATGATAGAAAATAAATGTCACATATGTTGTATTATTGACACAATAACTGTCATTAACTTATACATATTAGAGTAATTATGTCATCCTTTGCATATTGACAATAATTATAAAATGTCACTAATTCGTATAATATGACATTTTTTTCCTGTCAAGGATATGTTAATCGTGACACAGTTTTTAATAAATCAAATGTCATTGTTTCAATATTCACAACAGTTACAAAATGACACGAATTCAAATAATTTGACATTTTTTTTCTGTCAAGAATACTTTTACCTTGACAGTTCTGTAAAATATCAAATGTCATATATTCCTCTATTACTACAATTTTGTTTTTACAATAAAATACATTAATGACAATTCCTATTTTTCTTACCGCTCTGCCATTACACTAATCAGTTCAATCACAAAGTACTTCTAATACATCACACCCATATGAAAACAAAGAGTACCTCCCTCCTCCCTTACAGGTGAATGATACCGCTATGGTTCTTAGGGGTCTGCCCCCAGATGGTAATCCTGCAAGAGCGAAGGCTCCTATTACCTCTCATGTTGGTGTTCCTGGAATGTGCGAGGTCTAAATAGCCCTGTAAAGTGTAGAGCGATGCTTGATTTTCTGGGAGTGTCTTCAATGGATTTCTGTTGTCTTTTGGAAACTAGAGTTTCAGAAAGAAAATTTCAGTTCTATCTCCAGTAGGTTCGGAGATAGAACGGGGTCGGATAATTAAAGTAGTAGTGGGATTGGCCGAATGTGGGTAATGTGGAAGCAGAGTCACTTCGTTTTTACTTCTGGTGAGGTGGAAAATCAGTTTGTCTTTGGGTCGTTAACTGATCTGCTCTCTGGGGATTGTGTAAGGTACTATGTGTTTATGCCTCTAATAATAATGTTGAGAGACGTTTGTTGTGGCGTCGTATGGGTGAAATATCATCTGGTTGGACGGGGTCGGGTATTGTCATGGGTGATTTTAATGCCATTAGACTTCATTCTGAAGCTTTTGGTGGATTTCCTGTTACTGGTGATATGGAGGAGTTTGACATGGCTATTCGCGAGGCTGACCTAGCTGAACCATATCGATACAGGGCAACTGGTTCACTAGGACTAGTAAGGTCCGTGGGTCTTGTTTGATGAGAAGACTCGATCGTATTCTAGTTAATGATGAAGGTCTTGCTGCTTGGCCAAATATAAGAGTTAATGTTTTACTCTGGGGCATTTCAGATAATTCACCTATTCTAGTTTATCCCAGCATTCAACAGAGACAGTGGATGGTTTCTTTTCATTTCTTCAACCACTGGGTTGAGGAAATTTCTTTTATGGATGTTGTCTTATCGACTTGGGTTCGACATGCAGGGGTTTCTCCGATTGTAAGTTTCAAGAGAAATTTACATAATCTCGAACCTGTCCTCCGAAGACATTTTGGTAAGCACATTCGGAGCCTTAGTGAAGAGGTTCAGATTGCTAAAGAATCCATGGATAGAGCTAAGAGAGATGTTGAGCGAAATCCTTTGTCTGATGTTCTGAGTCATCAAGCAAGTCTTGCCACTAAGACCTTTTGGAAAGTTGTTAGACTGGAGGAAGCCTCTATACGTCAGAAGTTTAGGATTCGATGGCTGAAGTTAGGTGATCAGAACACTGTCTTTTTCCATCGTTCTTTGTGTTCTCATTTGAATAGTAATTCTATGCGTTCTGTGGTTGATTCGAAAGGTTCTCGGTTGACTACTCATGAAGGGGTGGCTCAGGTGGCAGTTAATTATTTTTTTTAATAGTTTGGGCTCTCAAAATATTGGCTATAGAGAGCCGTCTCCTTGGATTGATGATACTATTCAATTTAGGTGGTTTGAGGAGTGTTGTCAGTGATGTGAATCTTGGTGTTCCACTTGTGAAAAGGACCAATTACAAGATCTAAAGCAGCAAAGATTCAACAATCATTCATTCTTCATGTACAAGAATGGATAGGATCTGTTCACCGTGAATTTCATGTGCCACATACTAACAATACAAGAGACGAAGGACCATTTGAAGATTTGAAGGTCAATGTTTTCTTGATTGAAGTGGACTATGGGGTCGACATTAAGCTTTCTTGAAGCCAGCAATTTGAAGACCATTTTTTATTGTATTTTTATTTGTTTTAATTTAACAAGTTAGGGTAACTACCATTAATAGCTTAATATTAAAGATGGTGGTTGGAAATTAGTTGTTGGAAGATAAAAAGATTAGTTAATGTTTTAAAGACTTTTGGTATTTTTATTAATTAGGATAGAACCTCTACAAGGCTATATAATGCCTTTATCCTTTCATTTGTAAATACAAGACCTTTGATGAATGCAATTTGAATCTCATTTTGAGAGTTTTCCCTTAATTTGCAATTCTTGTGATAGAATGCATGCGAGTCATTAAATCTAACCTTAATCAAGTTTGATTGTGGAGTGACTCAATTTAGAACAAGATTTCCAAATCTTACTTCTAGATCTTCGATCTAAGAGGTAATCTAATCCTAACTTTCTCTTGGTTGATCTAAATTAGTATAAGGAGGTTTTAGTTTCTTACTTCAAAGGTTCCTGCTACGTTAATAGCTTGGATCTTTGGATTGAGGATTAGAATTGCCTTATCATTTGGTCTCAGAGCATAGGTTGCATCTTTGTGGCCTACTCTAAGATTGATTCTATCTTTCTTTGTTGCAAACTTTTGATTCTTGTTTTTTAGTTTCATCTTATCAATTCTTGTCTTTTCATCAATCGTTCTTCATATCTTTATCTTACATCAATCTTATTACGTCATACATATTGAAAAAAAAAAAAAAAATTGTAAAAAAAAGTAAAAAAAAAAAAAAAGAAAAAGAAAAAAAAAGTTGAGAAAAAAAAATTGTTCTTACAATTACTAAAAAAAAACTGTGATTAATCTTACATTAACTCTTTGCATGTTTCTTCCATTCCCTAAGTTAATTGCATGATCATTTGAATGTCGAAAATTGTGAACTTCCTTATTTGTTTGAACCTTTCATTTTTTTTTTTGTTCTTTTTGGGGTTAGCTTCATAATTAACTTGTCAATTAGTGGGTTGGGTCTTTGAATTTATTGTATGAGTTTTTTTTTGTAAAGGTATTGTAATAAATGCAGGAGTGGGGAGTTGAACCTGGGACCTTTTGTCCACAGGTACATAGAGATACCAGTTGAGCTAAGCTCATGTTGGCTATTGTATGAAATTTTGAATTATGTATGTTTGAAATTTAAATGTAACAAACCTATACAACCCGATTTAAATACACGTTCAAAACTTTTTAGTTTGGTTTGAAAATAATTTTGTTGCACATACACACTTGGTTGCCATTTTGGGTCTCGAAGTGCTTTTTTTTTTTTTTAACTCCTATTGAAATTTTTGTTAGGTTATAAGTTATGAACGTACGCTTAAGAAACGTTAGATCATTTCGAAAGTTCAAGTGAGATACGTACACACGTTTTGAACACTTTTTAGGTTTATTTGAGACAAAGTTTGTTTGCACTTCCACACTTGGTTACCACTTTGCGTCATGAAGTACTTGTTCCGCACTTTTTTTAAACTTTTTGGTAGGTTATGAGTTACGAACATACACTTAGGCTTTGTTAGGTTTTTTCTTTTTTCCAATGTTCAAAAGGTACTTAGACACGATTTCAACACTTTTTAGGTTGGTTCGAAACTAAGTTTGTTGCACGTACACACTTTGTTACCATTTTAGGTTCGAAATTAAGGTTGGTTCAACATTTTTTGGTCGTTTTGAAAGCTTAGACACGTTTTTTAACATGTTTTTGATTGGATTGAAACCATGTTTGCCGCACTTACGCACTTGGTTGGTCGTATAAGTCTTGAAGTGCTGCTTAGCTTTTTCGACCTTTTGAACTTTTTTGATTGGTCATAAGTTACGAACTTACACTGAAGCATTTTTAGGTCATTTTGAAAGTTCAAGTGACACTTAGACACGTTCAAAAAAATTTTTAGGTTGGTTTGAAAATAAGTTTGTTGCACATACACACTTGGTTTCCATTTTGGGTCTCGAAGTGCTTTTATTTTTTTTAACTCCTATCGAAATTTTTGGTAGGTTATAAGTTATGAACGTACGCTTAAGAAACGTTAGATCGTTTCGAAAGTTCAAGTGAGATACGTACACACGGTTTGAACACTTTTTACGTTTGTTTGAGACAAAGTTTGTTTGCACTTCTACACTCGGTTGCAACTTTGGGTCCTGAAGTACTTTTTTCGCACTTTTTTAACTTTTTGGTAGGTTATGAGTTACGAACATACACTTAGGCTTTGTTAGGTTGTTTTTTTTTTTCAAAGTTCAAATGGTACTTAGACGGGGCTTCAACACTTTTTAGGTTGGTTTGAAAACCCCACAGCCCGAGGACAAGCATACAAAAAATGAAAAGAAAACAAGCTAAATAAGATCTTGAGTATCCTCACACCAATAAATAGCACGAGCAGGTAAAAATTCTTGGGAAGGCATTAAGGTTTTATGTTTAAGTCAAGATAGGAAAAAATTAAAAAAAAGGCTAAGTGTCAAAAAAGGAAATGTTAGGTGTTTAGAGGTTAGTTGGGCGGCAAAAGGATACCAAATAACCTCTAAATGACACTCATTGGGCGGCAAGGTAAGGGCTGAAAACCTCTAAGCTATGCGTTTGAGACATATGCTAGGCGACCAAAGCATGGAAAAATAACCACCAAGGACATGTCTAGGCGTTTTGGATGGTTTGGCAAGATGAATTGAGAGGTTAGCAAGCACATATTGGGCGGCTAACATTGAGAAATGACCTTTAAAGAGAAGATATGGGTGTTTAAGGATGCATGGTTGCTAGGTGAAATGGTTGATCAAGAGGTTAGTTGGGTGTTTAGGCTAGGGAGAAAGATTGATTAGAGGTTAGTGTGGCATGGGCATGCGTTTCAGAGCTTATAGCCATGTCAAGAAAGGATATGAAGGTTATCATGTGCTTGGAAAGAAGGCATTATGAGATTAGCAAGCATGAGTTAAGCGACAATACTGTGGAAGAAGGCTTGTGTCCCCTCCTAGATCATCTATTCTTAACCCGAGAGATGGCGTGAAGTCAACTAACATCATTTTTCTTCTGAATAACACCAATTGACCCTGACTTCTGAAACTTTTTTAATGCTAAAAAACTTGAGTAAATTAAAAACTTATGCAGCGGATACTACGATAAACACACTTGAACAAACTTCTTAACATTAATACAAAATAAGTTTAGGCTAAGCGCCAATTCTTTACAGACAACACATTAATCTAAAAGAAATATCTTAACGAATCTAACCCAAAATAAAACTTATGTACATGACATATATAGATCTAGAGTTGACCATAACAACAAAACTATAAACAAGATTTGCATGTTGTCTATCTCCTCCTTAATAAAACAAAACACCTTGTCATGTCATGCCTTGTCCATCCCTTCCTGTCTTTGCACTAGCCCTCTTCTTTTACTTTCTCCCTCCCTTCCATACCATGCCCATCCATTCTTATCATCTAGCCCATTTCCTTGACTCCCTTTTTATGTCTTAAGTTTTCATGATACTTCAATCTTATCAAACCGTTCTTTGTATGATTTTAGGAAAATATCATTCAAATGCCATTTTTAACCAAGTCCTGAAATAAAACTCCTTTTTACCCAAAATCACTATACTTGTCTTTAATTCGTTCATAAGTACTAAAAATATCGATACAAATTCTTTCTTCTACTCTTTTTCACCAAAGTACATCCTTAAATTCCTTGGAAATTTTGAAGAATATTGACAATTTCCTAAAGACTAAAAAATCAGGGGCTACAGCTTGATTATGAGATGATGGACTAAGAGATAAGTAGGCGAGATGAGATGACATTGGGCGTCTTGGTTGGGCAGCCAAGGCTATGCTAGAAGGACCATCGAGGTTATCTAAGCATTTGACAAGGCTAGACGTTGTGGACAACTGCATGGCTAATTAAGGGCATTCAGTTTAAAGTTAATCCAGGTGTCCTAATTAAATTACATGCATTTTTGCAGTCAAGGAGGAGGTGGGATGGAAGTAGGAGGTGTAATAAGGAGATTAAAAGGTGGATTAAGCAAGGATGAGGTGTCAATTCATTTTCATGCAAGGTTCTCTATAAATAAGCAACTTCACTAAATGATTTCTTACAATTTACTCGTGCCTTTTCACTCAAATTAGTCTCAAAAGTTCCAAAATTGTGTCTAGTTTATTGAGAAGGGCTACTGAGAAATTTAAGGAAGGAAGGTTGACGTTTTGATCAAGAATAGGCGAAAAGGTCATTCTTAAAGGAAAATTGAGCAAGGTGCGTTTACAGTAGGCTACACGACTTGTCTTTTTTATTTTGAAATTTTGAGGTAAAACCGTTAAGAAATTTTAGAGCAACTTGGTAGAAGAAAATGTTGTCAGAAGAGTTATGTATTTTATGTTATGACTTTTCAAACTTGGGTAATGTTTCTGGAGAAAAAAAGAGGTTATGGGCAATTGCTGAGTGTTGTACCTGCTTAGGCGAGTTGGGCGTAATTTTATTTGATAGAGGTTATTTTGGGTTTTTATTATGCACATGGCAAGGTCACGACACAGCCGAGAGGCATTGCATGCCCAACACAATGCACGTAAGGCACACGATAGGCACACATGGTAGGTGGCCAGGATGCGCGCATCATCCCTCACTGTGAGGTTAGCACGTGGTGCACGGCTCGGTGAGGTTAGCACGCAGCAAGACTCCAAGCCATGCGCGAACGCCAAGCCCCATCCACTATGTCAATGAGCACCGAAAGGCCTTTTTTTTTTATTGTTTTGAGTTGTTTTGTTAGTTTTTAGAATCTTATGAAACTTTTTGGATATTTTCATGTCCAGAGGATTAATTAAGGGTCAAATGTGGATTTTTCAGATCAAGGATATTTTAGTGGAATTTTCAGACGAAGGATCCGTTCAAGTGCTGTGAGTAACACATTAATTTGAAAACTACTTATTAAAGATGGTTTCAAGCTACACATGAAATAGCTTTTAAAATGATTATAAAACATGATTTTCAAGTTATTGTTCAAAGATATGATTTATGATAAACGTTTATTGAACTAAAGTTTCAAGTTATACTATATTTGAATGATTTACTGATGAATGCAAAGGAAATATTTCAATATTTTCAATATGTTTTCTCCTAGCCCAAATATTCCATGGGACCTATTGTATACATGTGGTTAACTCCATACTGATGGTAGGGTTGACGAGCCTATAGTTTATGGGCCATTAGAAAGGGTATTTATGTCTTAAAGAAGAAGGATTACAGAAAACTGTTTCCTATAGACTGTTTCGTCTTAGGACAAAGAGGTTTAATACTATCTGTGGCTACGGATCATTGTCTTCCAAAAGCTTAATGTTTCAAGTATCATGTTATGAAATGACTATTTATTGATAAATGTATTTAAGCTTCAGTTTTATGCAAACTATTTATGAAACTTGTTTTATCAAACCATTACTCACTAAGTCTTTCGACTTACTCTTTCAGAATGTTTTATCTCTTTCCAGGTATAGATTGTGACTCTCCTCATACTGAACTTTCTCCTGCCCGACCAATTTAGTTTCCAGTCATGGAAGGAATAGATTTGTTAAAAAAATTACTATGTTTATTTAAAAGTTTATATTTTTGTTTTAAACAATTTACTTGGTAGTTATAAAAGGCATTTCAAATGGGTTACACTACGACTTTTCAGTTATTTTAAAGTTTAAAGACTTTCGCGGTAAATGTTTCATGTTTTCATGTCAAGGGTCGGCTGAAGTTGTTTCAAAGGTGAATGACTTCACTTGACATCATGCTGCATCTCGGGCCAAGCAAGCAGGTGCTCGGGGTGGGATATACACGGTTACCTTATCGTAAGTAATCGAGCACACTTTATAGATTCTATTGTTGTAAGTAATAAGATATGTTTTATAAATTATTTCTATGAATGGATATGAATATTCTCTTAAAGATGGTAAAACTAGATTTATGAATGATTGTGAATGACGAATCAAATTTCAAACATAATTTCTAAACTCGTCCTTGGAAAAGTGATGTTCTCTAAATGTTCTATGTTGAGTTTTCTTCTTTATATAGTTGTGTTTATAAGATCCTTTACTAAATATGTGATAATTTGTGTTAAGGTTGAAGCGGTAAGATGTTGCTCCCTTATCGTATTTGCATGGTTGCGTGAGTAAGATGGTGATGAGATGGTGGTTGATCGTGACTTCTAGATTTAAAGATGAATGAATGTTGCGGGATGCTGGTGAGAGCGAATCCCAGGTCTAGGCGAGGGGAGAATTCCAAGTCTTAGAGCCAAGCTTGTTATGAAATGAATCCAGCATATGGTGTTGTAGTGCTCACTATATAAAGTCTAAGTAAGATGGTAATAAGACACTGGTTCAGCGTCACTCCCAAGTTCGAAGATGAATGAATGTGGCAAGGCGCTGATGGAAATCTCAAGTAACTCACATGATACTGGTGAGAGTGAATCCCAAGTCTAGGCAAGGGGAGAATCTCAGGTCTCAAAGTTGAGCTTGTTGCGAAATGGTACCAACGTACGGCACTTAGTGCTCGCTGTGTAGTTGTTTGAATTGTTATGGATTATGCAATGTGTAATAACTATTTGACGCAACGTACTTTGTCTGTTGTGGCTTGATCTTATTAACATTTATGGATTCTTGTGTTTTCACAAAATAGTTTTCTTAAAACCCGTCGCTCACTAAATTTGTTTGACTTATGTTCTAATTTGGAGTTGACAACTAGTTACATGTTAAGGCTAAGTTGTTTGCATGGTTTGGGTAGTAGAAATATTATGCGTGTAAAGGTAAAGATGATTCACCAGGTTGAAAGATTTCTATAAATAGGATTGAAGGGTTTAGAAAAGATGTTGTTATTCTGAGAATTTCACTAAGTATCGAGCTGCTTTTTGAAGTGTACTAGATGAGAAGAGGAAGGAACTAGGCGTTCTAAGGAAAATCCCAAGTATTTTCGTGAGTTATCTTTTGTTTTGTGAGTGACCTTTATAAGTAAAATGAATGTTTTGTGTGTAACTTTTATAAGATGTTTGTGAATGGTTTTATAAATGAAAGTCTTATCTTGAAAGCTTTACTTCCGAGTTTGTGGTTATGCATAACATGTCTTGTATATTTATATCTTGAGGTTATTGATGTTGTTGTTGATATGTTATTTGAAAAGAGAAAATGATTGACTTATATTCGATGCTTGTGTATGTGTAAATCATTGGCCTTATTCCTATCAAGTGAGCAGCTATTATATGGTGTGCACATAATCTGTCGAGGTGTCGTGTGAACGTATGATGCAACAAGAAATGAATCAGGGAAGTTCCCAGGTGTTGTGGATGGAGTGAACATCACAGTAGTCTAAACACAGGATGCTGGCGAGAGTGAATCCTAGTAGTCTTGGTGTAGGGGATGATTCATATTCTTGGGTGGAAAGGAAAAGTGATTTATGTGATTGTAGTGTGTTCCCCAAAAAGGTATTTATAAACTCTCACTCACTAAGTCTTCGACTTACATTTTAAGTTTCCTTTCTCCAGGTGTTTAGGCTTTGAGGCCAAGTAAAGAAAAGGGTAAGGCGAGTTGCTATGCGTTGAGGCAAGCAAGCTAAGTGTTGAGTTGGAAAAGTTGTGCTAGCGATAAAGGATTAAAGTTTATGTTTAAGTTTTGTTGTAAAGAAAGTTTGAGTTCTGTTTGTACTTGTTGTAAAGTGCTAAGTTAATAAGAGAAGTTTGTGGTCATTTTCATTGCATTATCTAAGCCTGTCGTGTAGTAATTAAAGGGTAAAGTTAATTTTATTTTTCTGCTGCATTGTGTTAAGTAGGCTTAGAGTTTAAGTTTGGTAGAGAATCTATTCCGCTTACCAAGTTGAAAGATTTCTATAAATAGGAAAGAAGGATGTTAGAATACCATAGTTGGTTTATTTTCACGCAAAATAAAATTGTAACTTGTAAATTTGTACTTATGTAAGCTTTAAGCTAATAAAGATGACTCACCAGGTTGAAAGATTTCTATAAATAGGAAAGAAGAAGGATGTGAGAATACCATAGTTGGTTTATTTTCACGCAAAGTAAAATTGTAACTTGTAAATTTGTACTTATGTAAGCATTAAGCTAATAAAAAGAAGTTTTAAGTTATTCCGCTCTGATTATTTCTTGAGTTGTTTCCACTGCAAAAGATGTGAATGTATCTGAGGCTCAAATGGAAGAGCTTCGTGATAAGAGACGAAAAAAAGTTGTTCCGCTTACTAGGTGTTTAACGTGTCATCTAGCTGGAGGTATGTGTTGAATGTCTAGGCAGCATGCTCTCCATTTGATCACAAAGTGTGACATTTGGAGCGGGGCGTGACATCTTAGAACTTTTCTAACTAGTTTGGATTCAGAAATCCTTTCTCCAAGAGCAAAGGATTCATTAACAATATTCAAGACTCTAATATTAAATTCTACAATGCATTCATCCTCCATCATTCTCAGAGATTTAAATTTTGAACTTAATAATTGCATATGCGATGTCTTTAATTTTGAAGTTCCTTCATAAGCAACTTCAAGAACTTTTCATGCTTCTGGTAACAACTGAATTCTTCTTTTTTTTTGAAGTAATACTCTGTCTACCAATTGAAGGTAGCTGTGCTTTATTTATAGGGGGAGGTAGTTTTATTACAGCTATGATTTAATTTTTTGCTAACTAATTGATGGTTAGAAACTAACTCTATGGCCGTTGGCCTTACATCAAATCCCTCCCTCCCAAAATCAGCTCGTCCCGAGTTGATGCAGCTACTGTAAGGAGAAGTCATTTGGTGCGTGGTATGGTTTGAGATCAGTGATATTGAAGACCAGATTAATGTGAAGATCATCTGGAAGTTCAATCTTATAGGCATTATTTCCATATTTTTCTAGAACTCTGCAGGGTCCAATCTGTCTATTTTTCAATTTATTGTAGGTTCCTGTTGGGAACCTGTTTTTCTTCAGGTGTGTCATCACAAGATCTCCTTCTTGAAAACTTACTTCTCTTCTTTTCTTGTCTTTGCTTAGCTTATAAGAATTTGTAGTTTTTTGGAGGTGGTCATGTACTTCTTTGTGTAGCTTTTGAACTCTTTCTATCATTTCTTCAGCTTCGTTGCTAATGTCGATTGGTGATGGTAGTTTGGTTAGATCAAAAGTGAGTCTGGGGGTTTTTGTATACACAATTTCGAACTGACATCTTACTGTAGCTCTGTTTTGCATATTGTTGAATGCAAATTCTGTCTGGACTAAGTTGAGATCCCATTGTTTTGGTTTGGAACCGCTTAGGCATCTGATTAGATTGCCTAATGTTCTGTTTGTCACTTCGGTTTGTCCTTCGGTTTAGGGATGAGCCGTTGTACTGTATTTCAAGGTTGTGTCTAGTTTTTTCCATAGAGTCCGCCAAAAGTGACTGAGAAATTTCACATCTCTGTCGGATACTATTGATTTTGGCACACCATGTGGTCTCACAATCTCCCTGAAGAATAGATTATCTATGTGAACAGCATCATTGGTCTTCTTGCAAGCTAGAAAGTGTGCCATTTTGCTGTAGCGGTCTACTACAACCATGACCAAATCATACCCCCGTTGTGTCTTTGGTAATCCAAGTACAAAATATGTTGATAGGTCTTCCCAAATGGTCGTTGGGATAGGTAGTGGAGTATAAAGGCCAGCATTGGTTGATGTTCCCTTTGTTGTTTGGCAAATGCTGCATCTTTTAACATAGTTAAAGGTATCCTTTCTGATTTGAGGCCAATAAAATCGTTTGGCAAGGATTTCATAGGTTTTCTGTTGAGCAAAGTGTCCAGCCAAGCCTCCTGAGTGTGCTTCTTTCATGAATTCTTCTCTTAATGATGTATGCGGTATGCAAAGGAGATCATTTTTGAATAGGAAACCATCAAATATGTGGAAATCCCCAGCATCTGTATGGTTAGAGCACTTCTCCCATATACCTTCAAAATCACGGTCTTCCTTATATAGTTCTGTTAAGTGATTGAAGGCAGTGATTTCTGAGGATCGAATAGATAATAAGTTGCTTTTTCTACTCAGTGCATCGGCAACCTTATTCTCCTTTCCAGCTTGGTGTTTGATGACAAAGTCGAATCTTTGGATATAGGAAATCCATCTAGCATGCATCCTGCTGATTGACTTTTGAGAGTGTAGATATTTCAATTAGAAGTGATCTGTCAAGAGTATAAATTCTCTAGAGAGAAGATAATGCTCCCATTGTTTGAGAGCCCTCACCAATGCATATAGTTCTTGTTCATAAGTACTCCATGACTGTCTAGACTTGCTTAGTTTCTCACTAAAAAATTCGATTGGATGTCCTTGTTGAGAAAGGACAGCTCCAATACCAGTGCCACAAGCGTCTACTGCTACTTCAAAAGCTTGGGAAAAATCCGGTAGTTTAAGAACTGGGCTGCTGCTTAGACTTTCCTTTAATAGAATGAAACTGTCTTGCTGTTTAGGGCCCCATTGGAATGCTCCTTTCTTTAAACAATCTGTTATAGGGGCTGCAATGGAACTGAAGTTTTGAATAAACTTCCTATAGAACGAAGCCAATCCAAGAATGCTTGTACTTGTTTGACAGTCGTTAGAGGTGACCAGTTTTTAATTGCCTCCACCTTCTTCTCATCCATTAAAATATGGTCTTTTCTGATTATGAACCCCAAGAAGGCTATTTCATTGGAGCAGAAAATACACTTCTTGAGATTTATATAAAGCTCATTGTTGTTAAGTACTTGGAACAGCTGATCAATGTGTTGGAGGTGTTGGTCATAGGTTTTGCAGAAGACAAGAATGTCATCAAAGTAGACTATAATGAACTTGTTTAAGAAAGGATGCAGTACCTTGTTCATTAACCTCATAAAAGTGCTAGGAGCATTAGAAATGCCAAATGGCATTACAAGCCACTCAAAGAGTCCTTCATTGGTCTTGAAGGCTATTTTCCATTCATCTCCAGGTCTGATACGTATTTGATGATAACCACTCCGTAGATCAATCTTTGAAAAAATAGAAGCACCTCCCAATTGGTCTAACAAATCACTGACCCTCGGGATTAGAAATCTGTATTTTACTGTGATTTTGTTGATAGCTCTGTTGTCCACGCACATCCTCCAAGTTCCATCTTTTTTGGGAGTTAGTAGTGCTGGTACGGCACAAGGGCTGAAACTTGGCTTAATGTGGCCCTTTTCTAGTAGTTCTTCAATGGTATCATGCAAAATTTTATATTCATTCGGGCTCATGCGATAGTGAGGTAAGTGAGGAAGAGAGGCACCTGGAAGTAATTCAATATTGTGCTGTATGTCACGCAAAGGAGGAAGGCCTGTAGGTTCTTTGCTGATTGTAGGGTACTTTTTGAACAATTCCTTAATGGCTTCAGGGATTTGTTCATCTTTTGTTGTATCTTCAGGGATTTCTTTCCACTGATAGTTACAAATAGGCTACCTTTCTTCTGATTTTTCTCAATACTATCGTCTTTTCTTTTCTGTAGAGGAAGGAGGATTACTTTTTTATTCATCCACATAAACTCATAGGTATTCTCTCGGCCTTTGTGCATACTTTGGACATCAAACTGCCAAGGTCTCCCCAATAGGATGTGGCAAACATGCATTTCAATTACATCACATACTATTTGATCCTTGTAAATATTCCCAATAGACAGAGGAACAAAACAAATTTCAGAGATCAGTGTTTCTCCTCCTTTTTTTATCCAGCCGATTTTGTAAAGTTTTCCATGGGGTTGAGTTTTGAGGTTGAGGCCTGTAACTAGTTTTCTGGACACAAAGTTTTCACTGCTTCCACTGTCAATGATTACATTGCAGACTTTGCCTTGAATTGTGCATCTTGTCTTGAATAAACTATGTCGCTGCACTTGATTTTCTTCTTTTGGAGAAATTAGAACTCTCTGTAAGATGCAAGATAGGCTATCCCCTTCATCCGCTTCAATGACTTCAGTCTCTTCATTAGATTCTCCCAGGCTTCTATTACTTTAGTCATCATTATCTTCTGCTACTGCTATAGTCTTTCTTTGTGGACATTGATTTGAAGGATGTCCCATCTGTCTGCATCTATAGCAATTCCCTGAAAAGGGACGTTGATAAGGATTTTTGCCTTTCTTTGCTCCTTCTGGAACTTCTTTTTTTCCACTGCTCTCTTCTTGTTCAGATGTCGAGTTCTTTAATTTGGAACTTCCTGCAGTAGTTTTCTTTGAGGCAGAAGGTTCCCAGGATCCTTTTCTTGTTGATTTTGCTCTGTTCTCAATCGTCTCTTCTACAGTTTCAGCATAAGCAATGGCTTCTGATAGATGTTGAAATGGTTGGAGCTTTACCTTCTCTTTTAAATCAAATCGTAGGCCTCCCACGAACCGTGAGATTAAGTGTTGTTCTCCTTCCATCAGATTTGTTCTGGCCCCCAACCGGTGAAATTTTTCGATGTATTCAGCCGTTTTTCGCATTCCTTGTCTACAATTATGGTATTGTGTGTAAAGTGTCTGCTCGTAATTAGGAGGTAAAAACCTCTGTTTCATTAATTTCTTCATCTTTTCCCACGACTGAATAGCGTTCTTTTCTTGTTTCTGACTATTCACTGTGGTTTGATCCCTCCACGCTGAAGCGCCGCCTTTTAATTTCAACGCTACTAAGTGAACTTTTTTGTTATTGGTTGTCCCCATATAAGCAAAAAAATTCTCTGTGTTCTTTAACCAATCTAAAAAAATTTCAATGTTGCGTTTGCCGTAGTAACTCGGGAGATCAATCTTCATTTTGTATTCAGCATTTTCTCGTTGCTGTCTTTCGTTTTGGGCATATCGGTGTCGTCTGAATTCGTTAATATCATCGCTGTCACTTTCTTCTGGAGAAGAGGAGTTTTGAATTTCTTCTTCGCGCGCTCGCCACTCGTTTCTTCGATCGCGTCTGCCCTGCGGAAGTGGCCAATGGTCTTCTGGTATTATTCTTTCTTGAATATTTCGTTGAGGTCTGAAATATTCAGGGCCTCTTCTACCTCTTCTTCCCCAATTTTGTAATGCCGGTTCTACTTCTCTATCATTTCACCGCGCATTTTCTTCATCTAATCGTTGTACAACGTCGTTCAATAATCACTGAATTTCTTCGATGGAAGCTTCCACTGACCGCAAGCGTCTTGATGAAGTCCTCAGAGAAAGGACGGGGGTTTCTCCCGCCTCTTGTTCCTCAGGTGTCGGAGCTCTGCCACGTTGGTTGATCATCGGTCCCAAGTCCGAAATGCTCTGATACCAAGTTTGGTAACAACTGAATTCTTCTTTTTTTTTAAGTAATACTCTGTCTACCAATTGAACGTAGTTGTGCTTTATTTATAGGGGAGGTAGTTTTATTACAGCTGTGATTTAACTGTTTGCTAACTAATTGATAGTTAGAAACTAACTTTATGGCCGTTGGCCTTACATCAGCTTCTTTTGCAGAAGTACATGTATTTATTAATTTAAACACATATTGGTCAACACTATTGTAGATAGCATTGAGAGCATGAGAGTTTCCAATAGAATCTTGATTTTCAGCATCAGTCCATTCTACTTCTTGTTTGATTGTTGATTTTTCATCAATAATAATAGTAGGTGGTTCCCATCCAGTGATAACAGATTTCCAAGTTTTAGTGTCGACTGACTTGAGATAGGCTCTTATATGATCGAGCTTCCAATATGCATAATTTGTGCCATCAAGAACAAGTGGTCATGTAGTAGATCCTCCTTTAATTATATCTATCTACGCAAAACCCGCTCTAAAGCCAATTGAAAGCGTAAAAATAGTATAATAATTTACCATTAGCTGTTACTTAGCTTTAGTTAATAACTAAGGGAATAAAAAGATAAAATAACACAGTAAATTTGATAACCCAGTTCGGTGAAAATCCACTTACTTCTGAAGAGCTTTTACAGCTTAGGTAAGAAGATTTTATTAAGATTTAAATGAGTATAACACTTTAACAATCTAGAAAACACTCCCCTTAGATCTAGTACTCTTTTTAGTTTTTTCCATAAACTAAAAATAATCATGCTCTCCCTAAATTGTGATTTGAATCTAATGAAGATGGTCAGGCTCCCCCTGAAGAAATAATTGAACTTATCTCAATTTACTAAGTCTTCTTTAAATATCTTATCACGGATACACCTTGTATTGTTTTTTAAGATATCAAGCAATCTTCATAAGACAACTAAGAAGGTAACAATTTACGTTCACAAAGATTCTTCAGCAAATAGTAGTCGTGAAAGTGTTTGAAAGAATACTTTGAAGAACAACAATCTTCCCTTTTTATAATATTGAAGAACTTCGAAACAGACGAGGACAAGGATCTTTTAATGATAATTCAGTTAAAAGATTCTACCAATTGCAAACCTTGTTGATGAAGGAAAGTATCTTAAAAAAATATCCTTTAGTGAGAGAAAAAGATATCAACCAAAGGATTTATAATATCCTAAAATCAAAGAGGATATTTTTTCTTATGATAGACTAGACTGAATCAAAGCATGTTTGCCGCTTTAGATATGTAAGTGTATTTCCAATTGTGAAGCTTACGTTGAATCCACTAAAAGGTTGGAGAATGAGGATTCCCAGCCTAAGGCAAACCAAGATAGGTGGAGGGCCAACTAACCTGCTTACACCCAAAGTTGTTTGATTTCCATTATTTGAAATTAGTGTCATTAATAAGAAGCCCCAGGTGTTCATTCTTTGGAAATTAATAGCCAATCTAAAAGCCTTTCAAAAAATGTAGACCACATAAAAAAGATGTTGTAAAGCAGGACAGCCAGTAATTGAAAAAAGCAGTGTAATTAGCAAATTTTAAATGGTTTAAAAAGAAATAAGACCTTCCAATAGGATAAGTACGTAGCAAAAAGTTCAAACGAAGAATAGGGTGAGTAGCAAGGAGTTCATGCAAAGAACTATAATCCATAAAATACATCAAATGATCATCAACACCAATACAAATAAGAAAGCGATAAAACTACTCAACAAGTGTTATACTGTTATCTAATCCCTTTTAATTTACAATTGTTCTAATATTTTAGATTTTAATTTGGCTATTTTGTAGGTTATGAGCAAATCCAGAATAGAATCGTGTGTTGATGACAAACTGGAGCTAAGTTGGACGAAAATGAAGTCAATGGAAGCCAAAGGAATGGAAAAGAGGCCTTTTAGTCTATCTGCTTCGCAACGTTTTACAACATTGTAAGGTAGTAAAGGCCTTATTTGGTCGAGAGAGTTGCACACAGTGACGCAACACTACCTTAGAGTGCTACGGTGCCCGGTGTTGTCCAGAGTGTTGTTACGATTAATTTAAATTGACATTCCACTATTAGGTCAAAAAGACATCCGATTTCCATCATCTACACTTGTCTTTCTTTCAATTTTATGAGCTCCTTTTGTTGGTTTATATTATTAAACAATTATCCATTGTTCAGCATGTCGAGGATGGGCTAAGATATTCATTCTGATTTGGGTTTATTAGGATCTACGTTAAAAACGTTTGTGAATTTCGAATTAAGCTATATAGTAATTGTAGATACACAATTCTAACTTATATAATGAATTATCATTTTTCGAAAAGGTTTTGGGCTTTATGGTTTATGCTTTTGATCCATCTATGCTTTGTGTTGCATTGTTGTATATGGATCTTAAGAAGCAATAAGGTAGATGGCTTGCAAATTGATCTTAATGACCATTCTATTCACCTTAGTATTGAATTGCATGAATGTCAATTAGGAGCATAAAAATTGGATATTTAAGTTGACTTGCCATAGAAGTTAATGCCATTAATACTAAATGGAGTTTGCTTGTTTTTTATTATTGGTTCAATTTTTATTGATTAGTTGATTAAGCCAAATTGATTGGCTCTGGAGTACAACAATTAAATTGGTTTAGAGGTGAGAAAAGTACGAGATTAGGGAATCTAGTTAATCAAGCTAGACTCTTTTGATTATTGAATTTAACTCAATTTAATCCTTGTCCAACAATTTTGTTCTTTTTCAACAAAACAATCTCAAACAATCCCACGTCAATTTCTTCAAGTTGAAAACTATTTTCTCAAAAAATTTATCGTGCTTCTTGTGTTCAACTCGATCTTACCACTAAAACTAGTTTTTGTTGATAATTCGATTTAAATATGTGGTCTAGATTTTGGCCATGAAATTCATTTGACGGAATAGAACAAATATAATTCTCTTTCAACAAGACAAAGAAATCATGTAATATATTCAAAATATCATTTTAAGTATATATAAAAATTGAAGAATTCAAAAGTATGCATGCCAGTATATCCATTAGGACCAGGAGACATCCTAACACCCAAGGAAGAGACAACTCTGAATACCTCGTCTTCAGAAAAAGGTTATTCAAGATTAGCAACCTGCATGATGCTAACAGGACTTCATTCAATATTTAGTAAGGAAGAAAACGTTGATTTGGCATCTCTTGTGAACAATTTTGAATGAAAATACAAACAGAAAAGAATCAAATTCTATCTCATCAACCGTTAAGAATTACTATGATCGACTTGAGAATGAATTCTTGTGATTGATTTGGTGGTCATGATCGAGGACGTGTGATTGTGAAAGCTAAATCTCGCTGCCCACCGGTTCATTTGATTATAAAGGGCATGCCTACTTTCTACTTTATTACTGTAGATCTTGGGGTAGGATTTATCTTTTTTAAGAGCAGTATTTAAATGCATATCAAACAACACATATCTTTATACATTTTACTCAAATTATGCAAAAAAAAAATATATATATATATATATTTAATTAAAAAAATAAACATAGTTAAGAAGAATTGAACAATTAGGGTGATGCACAAAAACACGAATGTAGTTCATTCTCAAAGTATATGTATTATTATACAAATATGATATTTTACTACAACAAAATTTTAAGAAATTGGTTGAGTGAATTTTTTCTCAATTTTATTTCAATTTGATAGTACTTGTAAATTCCTTCGGTGTCACTTCGTAATCATGCCTATTGTTGAAATTATAGAAAAAAGTTATTAAAGGAATTTTTTCTAATAAGATTTTATTAATAGAATTGTAAGTAATGCATCTAACCATATAAAAATTGGGAAATTTAAAATCCTTCGAATTAAATCATTCATATTTTATAGGGTTGTAGGGCACTATAACAAAAATGGTCTACGACGACAGTTATTTTCTGTCACGAATAAAATCCGTGACAGTTATTTACAGTCATAGTATCGGGAGTCATGGAAAGTCCTTCCATGACAGTTTTCGAAAACTATCGCAATAATTTTTTTCATGACAGAAAATAAATGTCGTTAATTACTATTTTATGACAACAAATAACTGTCATCATTTGCTTATTAACGACAGTTAAAAAAATGTCGCAAATTCGTTTATTATGATATTTTTTAAATGTCAAGGATATGTCAATCGTGACAGTTTTTTTAAAAAAATAAATGTCATCTTTTTTAAATTGACGACATTTTTTACCTGTCAAATATAGGGCAATAGTGACAGTTTTTTTATAACAAAAATGTCATTGTTTTAATATTGACGACAATTATGGAGTGTAACGAATTCATATATTATAACATTTAATTCTTGTTGCAAATTCCTCAATTACTACTGTTTTTCCCTGTTCTCCTTGTTGCTCCGTCATTACACGAACCATTTGAATGACAATAATGTTATAATACATAACACCCATATAGAAACAAATGGTTGACACTTTAATATATATATGCTATAATACACTTTGTAATAATCGTACATTTTCAATCAAGTTTGATAATTTACAAGTATGGAATTACAACCTTTAATCAAAATCAGTGTAAATACCATCATAATATGTATAACATGATTTTCTGTACAAGCATAAACAACCAACCGGTAATCCTTCACCTCTATTCTTTGTTGCTTGAACCATGGTCAAATTCTTCATTTCTAAAAACAGCCAGTGTATTTTGATGACTTTGATTAGCTTCTTTGAAGGAAATTTCATGAACTTTGTTGGCTCCATTAGAACCTATAAAGACAACATGAATATAAGTATACATCACAGGACAAGAGAGTACAACTCACTTAAAGATAGTACAACATGAATATAGCAGACAGTCCCAAAAAATTTAAGAAAGTAAGCTAAAAGGATAGTGTCGAATGGTTGGTGGATATAATGGAAAGAAGTAAAAGAAGTGAAATACGAATTCATTATGGATTAGCTATAAAGTATAATATGGACAAACCAGGTTCCATATTAGATCCTCCATGCTTTAGAAAGCTAGGTTCCCCCAGTACATCTCTTCTAAAACCTTCAAAATTCCATCGAAACTCATCAACAAACAATAGAGCTTATGGTAGACTTTTGAAATTGGAAACTTACCATGGCTCTGTTCAGTGCAAGTCCACAGACTTTTCTCTTTTTTACCTTTGAGCCAAACAAACAATAGAGATTTAGATAGACTTTTGAAATTGGAAACTCATCAACCCAGCCATATAAAAATCAAATTTAGTATATGAATTATTCTGAAATAAGAAATAAGCTCACCATTCTAACCAAAGTTGACTGTCGCCCTTAGTTCCTACAAGCAAATATGATAGATAGCACAATTGTGTAGTAGTTTATTTTCTTTGGCAAATAGTCAAGAATTGAGAAACCCTCACATAATGAATATTATCGTGTGGATGTTCTACTTCCCTGTATATTTATGTGAGCAAATCATACATAAATCCCCTCTAACTTAGTAATACAAATCCTCAATTTGTACTATATAAATCTCCTCTAACCATGAATTCGTAAACTACAATAGAGAGTTTTTTAGAGTTAAAATGATCCATATGAAGCTTGAGAACCAAAAACTAGCAAAAGAATCCTAAACCTCAGCACACAAACTTAACATATTAACATTATCATTATAATAGACTTTGACAGCTTCAAATTTATCAATATAAAATATGCTTTAACAAAACGTACCTTAAAGTCCTTCCAATCCTATTAAAAAAAACAGATAAGTCTAACACTTTAACAAATTTCTAATACATATTATGCATCTCAATTGATCACAAAAAAATAAGATTGAACATAAATACCCATAAGTAATTGGGCCAATGCTCCATTAGCTACACCAAGATTACCTTCACTATTTTCAAAATCAATGGGATTTACTTTGTGAGGCATTGTTGAAGAACCAATCTCACCTACCTTTGTTATCTGCACAAAATAGTGATCATATAATCAATCTTTTCTTCCATAATAAATAAGAATTATTAGATACTCTAAAATACTCACCTGTTTAAAATAGCCCAAGGATATATAACCCCAAATATCTCTGTCAAAATCAATCAAGATATTATTGTATCTCACAATAGTAAAAAAGAGTTTAGCCATGTAGTCATGAGTTTCAATATGAAAAAGCGATGTACAATTATATAGTTAACAATTTTGCATAATAACCAAATCTATACATATAATGTCTAGTATGCGTCCATTATATATAATTTTGGAAGAAAATCATTGCATCCTTGTTTACTCAAAAAAATTTACATGCTTATTCTTCAACGTCAAGGAAAACCCACAAAGAAAGATGAGAGTATACCATGACGAGGTAGAGTAGCACCAGAGCAATCCATAGTAACTAGCTGTTTCAACAACAATCTATGACAAAGATGACAAAAGAAGAGTATGAACAAGTAGCACAAAAGCAAAATGGGATAGAATACTAAACAGTGTCAAAGTTTCAAAGCACTAACATGAGAGTTTAAACCATAACCTCAAGTAGTTCAACAATTATACATGAAATTTGGAATCTCTGAAAGGTTTTTATCTTCCAAGATGGAATTAAGAAGCACTGCATGGAATCGTGTGGTGACAGAACTAGGTACCAACATATTTTCCCCAGGACCTATAGTGCTAAAATTAAACAAGTGCAGTAAAAACTAGGAGTAGCTAAATGGGGAAAGAGCTTAATTGGTATCCAAAAAATTAAGTCAAAAACAGCTGAACGATAATTTACAGACAATACAAAAACGAGCTTCAATCCAGAAAAATAAAGAACAAATAACACAAAGTCTTAAAGAATGACATCCAAAGAGATTAATTAAACATGACAAGGAAAAAAATCTTCTCAAGACCTCTCAGCCACTCTAAATATTTTGCTATTTCTCTCGAGGTTGAAGTATCGCAAAATTAGTAAAAAAGATATGAATTTTATAAAAAATTGAGTGCTTACCGTCTCTAATAAAATAGTAATTGTTTTAATCTATCTTTGAATATAAGCTTTGGTTTTGTCTATAGTCTGAAATTATTATATAGCATGTTGAAGTTGGTTAAAATTTATCCGTTTGCAATTCTTTTTTTATAAATAAGATACCAACTTTCATTGAGAAAAATAAAAGAATACAAAGGGTTGTGTGTGTAACAAACAATAACAAAAACAAAGTCCATGAAGGGAACACAAACACCGTAGAGAAAAAAGTCTCCAATCTAGCAAAATGGGACCTAAACTATAAGGACCTAACAAATAATTACAAAAGGAACTCGTGACTGAGATCCAAAAAGAAATTATTGGGGCATTGTTTGAAAAATTATGATCGAAAAAATGAGTTGAAAAGAATAGTCGACCATCCAATCAGACACTTTTTAAATGTACAGAGACTAGAACAGTCCTAGTGAAGATATCGAAAACTAAATAAAAGAGACCATGGACCAAAATAGACATTTTAAAAAATAGAGGAACAGAAATGAACTTAATGTTAATGTGTTAAAAGGAAGAGTTAAAGCAAGCCTTATATTCATTGATTAAGAAGGAAACTTTTGAATGGAAATAGAAGTAGCATCCCACCTGATTGCCTTGGATAATTCAGCAAGATAGCCTTTAAAATAACCAACTCTCATTTTGTGATCAAGCATCTCATGAAGTGGGCAAGTTTCATTTTCTTCATCATCCAAGCCTGAGATCAGAAAAAATAAACTGCAACTTTCCTTCCAATTGAAAACTTCATCACAGTCCTATAATGTTTATAGGCTTTTGATGTACATACCGTTCTCAATTGTGATGATAATTGGATTATTGTATTTCTGTTTTATGTAGTTTAGGAGCTTTCGTAATCCCCAAGAACAATGTAAAGCCATTAAACAGCATGGAGAAGAAAATAAATAAACACGTGACAAAAGAAAATAAAGTTAGGCATTTTCTTCTTCGAAATTAAAATTTATTACATGTGAATCCAAAAAATTAAGAGAAAAATAATTTCAGTCCATATGAATCCAAGATATTCCTAAGTTTGATAAGGCTGGGGATGAAACCTTTCAACCTTAAGGAAGATATCATGCTCTTTAATCCATATCCACCAAACAATGGAGATGAATGTCCTATACACATTTAAATATAACAGATCAATTTTGAAATTATATACAATCAAGGAATTGGAAGTTGGCACCACTACTCATTGAACAAACTTTAGCTTATGAACCAAACGACCTTTGTTCTCATCTTTCATGTCGATTGTAGAAGTCAAAATTTCTGTTTCATAACAAAACCATAATGATTATCAATAAAAAATACAATCACCATTTTTATCAAGAGAAATTAACATTAAAAATTATGGATTATTCTCTTTTATGTAGCCAGTCCATTGTTCTTAAGAATCTCCGCAATTATGACAACAATAGTGATTGTTGTAATATTACAAAGAAAGATTTGAGCCAAGAAAGCCAAAAATTCATCAGATATATATCCATAAATTAAAAGAAACTATAAGAAACGAAACAATACCCATTCCCAAGGCAGAAAGCTTCAACTTCATTATAATGTTGAATGTACCTCTGAATTTAGGGCAAACAACGAATAGAATCTCCAATAAAAAAAACAACCAAAACAACATAGAAACTGAAATTAAACGATTGCCCAGGTAGTACAATTACTTAAATCATAAACAAAACGAGTGTGGGTCGTCGTGGATGAGAAAACAAGCGTGGGTCTCT
This sequence comes from Cucumis hystrix, assembly GCA_025688845.1. Lineage (NCBI taxonomy): Eukaryota > Viridiplantae > Streptophyta > Magnoliopsida > Cucurbitales > Cucurbitaceae > Cucumis > Cucumis hystrix. The sequence continues at coordinate 20,999,058 of CM046893.1, forward strand.
ATCTTTGAAACATTTAGATTCATGTCGCCATGGGTCTCCGTCGCAGTGGATTTCCTCGTCGTAGGTCTTCATCGCTGAGAAGAAATATCATGGAGATGGAGAAGAATGAGGTTGGGGTTGGGGTTTTTTTGTTTCTATCGTGAAGAAAATATTGAAAAAAGGAAAATAAAAACAAAATTATATTTTAATAATTTTTAATGAAAAGTTGGAGGGAATAAAGGAAAAAATAATATTTTAATAATTTTCAATAAAAATTATATTTTATTATTTATATTTAATGACATTTTAAAATTGTCATAGATTTATGACATTTAAAAACTATCATAAATTCTTCGAATCCGAAAAATTCCATTTTTTTCCACCAAAAACGCAAATTTTGACATTTTGTGACAGTTTTTTCTTTCTTCCTTTCAATTTGGGATGTCTACAACTGTCATAGTAGATACTTTTTGTTGTAGTGGGGGTATGTTCTATTGTCCCATGTTAATATCTTTTTTTTTATTTTAAATAATTTACAAACTTTTCACAACCAAATAAAAGTGTCAACGAGAGCATAACTCAACTCAACTATAATAAGTTTTTACTATTGATCGAGATTCGATTTTACACCCACGTGAAACAAACAACCATGCAAAAGTACACTTTCCCTTCTAATGAATTATATATCCATGTCTTTGAATAACATTAATTAAAAGAAATTCATCCTTAATTAAATATGATTAATCTTAATTTTAAACAAACTAATCAACCGAATATACAATCCAACGATATCATAGATTTTCTTTAAGAAAAAACTTGAAACTCCTAAAATTTCTCCAAAATTAGGAAATTGTATATTTAACGAGATAAATGTTATTATAAAAATGAAATCAACAAGAAAAAAGTGTACACAATAAAAAATGACATATAGATTTACATAGTTAAGTTACCGTATGTTAGCTACTCGCGAACTATTCTTCATGAGCAAAGGGAGAGATCCTTTTTTTCTTTTTTAAATTTAAGAAGAATATTATAAAATGTAGAAACTCAAGCACCAATGGAATTACATGGTTTATGTATGACATTACAGTAAAACCTAGACTCAAAATTGTGGATTACATATAATCGGTCATCCTTTAAACTGTTGGAATTTTTTGTCCTCAAACTCGTAGTTTCTAATCATATTCTGTTCAATAAAGTCGTTATTGAGAAATTGAATATTATAATCTTAAATCCAATAAACTAAGTTCCGAGGCTATTTCTGAGTAAACTTGAACTTTATGTGGAAACATAAACGTGGATCAAGTTCGAGTATATAGCCTAAATAGTTTATAGTATATGAATAATGGTTGGGTGCCTTACTTAGAGAAACTATGGATGCGACCCGATTTGTAGTAAGTACAAACAAGGTGATCCAAAATCGTTCATGTAGAGACATGAAAGTGTGGGCATCCTATGTAAAGCGTTTATATAAGACTAAACCATGAAATAGTCGCCTTTTACCTTTACAAAAAAAAAAAGTCACCTTTTACATTATGACACCGTTTAATGTTTAAAACTGACTATCTCGATTATTGATTACCTAGGTAACTTAATCTTAATCCTAAGCTAACTATGAAGTCCTATTCACACGAGATTATCTTTAGATATGCATAGGTGAGGGCAGCTCATCAGCATTGGCCCAACAAGCCTCCCATTTCAGGGGTAAAATTGGGTGGATAGCTGGAGACATAATATGCAAGACGAAATTCACTACTACCCGTTTTAGGGTTAGTAAGTAGATTATTCTCTTAAGCACTGAATCCAAGTCTTGAACAAGGGGTCCCACCCTCTCATTGGCTTGAGAGGGATTAAGTTTATAGGTTGGACCTTAAACCAATTGTTCAATAATGGATTAGTGGGACTTAAGGAGTAAGATGTAGTCTTGGGGGTAAAACGGTATTTTACCCAGCCAAGGTTACGAACAATCTGTGAAGGATTAACTTACTGATTATGGTTTTATCAAATGGACACAAATATATCTATAGTGAGGGGAATGCAACTACGAGATTTTAGTGGAATGACTCGTTAGTTAACGAATGTTGATTAACTCGGTTTAAAAGAGTTTAGCCAGTTAATCTTGAATCGTTGGAGTCCATGATCTATAGGTCCATTAGGTTCCCCTGCTAGCTCATATGGAATAAACTTAGAACAGTGTGATGGAATAAGTCGAATGGTTCGAATTTGGAGAAGAGAGAGAAACCGACAAGTATATGTGATATAGCCGTCGGATTTCAGATTATAAATAGAGCTTTATGTTTAAATGGGATTTAAATACTATTAATATGAATACGGATTCATACTAGGAAGCTCGAAATTGATGGAAATGGTCAAAGTTGTAAAAAGTCAAAATGTTGACTTTTTTTACTTTGAAAAGTCAAACTTTGACCAACCTTATATTCAAATCACATATTCAAATGTGATTTGAATATTGAAAAAATGAACGCGGATTCATGCTCGGGAGGTCAGAATTAGTCAAGACGGACAAAATGGTAAAAAGTCAAAATATTTACTTTTGACTTTTGACTTGAAAGGTCAAATGACCATTTTACCCTTGGACTAAGTTAGTGGGAAAATCCAATTAACATTTTGTTGGATAATCCCACTAACATTAGTGAGATATGTGGCTACATGAGATGTAGACACCTAGCCCAATAAGTTCCACTAATTGTTAGTGGATTATTAGGTGTTGAGATTTGGCTAACTAATTACATGCAATTTCCATGTGATTAGGTTATAAATAGGGTTGTTTTCATCTATGTTGAAAACTTTTGCCCTTTTCAAGTAATTTTGAAAATTACAAAATCATTACTCTAAAAAATCTCAACCAAAATTCTACCTTCCAATTTCCATACATCTCCCTTAGTTCCTTTAACTAATCAGGTCCCACAACCCGATTCTAAGTCTGGAAATTAGCGGGTCATTTCTAGTGGTTGTCTCGGTTTAAGTTCGTAAGGAGATATTAAGGATTTCGAAAAGCTTCGAAGGTATATTTTCTTTAACTCTAATTTGTTTTAATTAGGACCTTGTCAAGCATGTTTATCACTAAATAGTTTAGTTGCATATAGAATAAAATTAATCCGTATTTTCCACTGCGTTTGTATGCTTTCTATCATAAACCCCGTCAATGAAACTTTCGTGCTTGAACATTTAGATCACCAAATAACATATTCAAGTCATTTTAATAATATCAAATCCAAAAAAGGAAAGGATATATAAAACTCTAAACAATAAAGATTTTGAAGGGAGAATGTGGAGGTGGGGGCAATGGAGTTGTAATGAAAGGAAGAACGTAAAAGAAGGGGAAAAGAGAGAGAATTGAAGGAATATGAAATGGGTTGTCTGATAAGACAATTGTGTTCCAAAATTTAAGTAGTAAAAATTGTGAGATTGCAATGAAATAAGGTAAAAAGGTTTTAAGAAAAGTTTCCACGTTTGGATGTCACCTAACAGCAAAACACCTTCTTTCCTCATTTCAATCAAACAATGTTATATAATTCTGTCCTATCACTCACTCTTTTAGATTCCCAATTTTCCCTTTGATTTTTCTTAGTGTCCTAAACTTTAATCTTAGTGTCTTGCTTCAATTCATTGAGAAGCGACATTTTTATACCATGGTATTTATTTAAGACATGGGCAATTTTTTCTTGAGTACGCAGGAATACCAAATCAATTTTGTAGAATACATTACACTAAATTTATTTGTTTTTGGATGATTAATTAAATTAAAAATATAGTTGGAAATGTTACTGATGACGTCAGTCAGTGGTTGTGGAAATATCCAAACGTTGCAAAATGTGTGACTATCTTAAGTAAAATGTTGATTTTTTTAAGGAATATTATAATTTTGTTGTCAATGCTCAATTTGAAAAAAAAATCTTCAAAATAGAGACTTTTTTCAATGTTAATTATGTTGTCTGTTTCAAATTTGAATTAAATGTTCTTGTTAATTTTGATCCATATATAAATAATATGCATTATATTTCACGTGTATACATGAATATATATCATTATTTTTTTTTAGAACAAAGAGGTATTTGAAAGTTTCAATGATTTGAAAAAGAAGAAAAAAAATCTTATATGAATCCAACCTAAACAACATGGATCTAGTTTGGGTTGTGAGTTTGATTTGGTTAATTAACTAGTTTAGATATTACACAAACCTATCACTGAAATAAATATTTTATAGGTACATTAAATTGTGAGTGAAAGTTAACTTTGAGTTATTTAGATCACTTTTAATTTCTTTGAGCTTATTATATATCCTCATTTGGGACAACAAAGAGTTCTATTTTCAAATAGCATACTATACGAAGTATTTTATGATTGATCAAAGTAAAATATGTTGAAATAGTTGGACAAATTAACTTTCAAAGAGATGAATGAGATGGAAAAATAGCCACATTAACATAATATGGTTAATCAAAATACATATTTTCGTGGGATCAATAAAATTTATATTTGTGAATAACTAGCTAGGAGGAGAGTCCAACTAAAAACTTTTTTGTTTAAAATTCTAAAATTTGTAGTTTGAGGCCATTAATATTTGTAATTTCATAATTACTAAAATTAGTATCTCGAATTTATCTCAATTTATATCGCTGATTAGTTTATGTTAGAGCTTAGGAGCTACCTTCTAGTTAGAATTAATGGTAGTATATGTGGTGAATGAAGATTATCATTTTATAATAACCTAAATAACAAACATCCTCCCTATTATAGATACATTTGGAACAGGGGCATAATCGACTACTTACAAAGCTCTCAAACTATATATCCTAACAAGAAAATTGTGAAACTCGAACTAGAAAACCACACTCTAAGGCCCCAATTAAACATGGGAAGAAGGAATTTGGGCCAAAGACTCAAATTGACTTGCTCAAGCCACCTTGGTCAAGGCCGGCGTTCCAGAACTTCAATGAAAGAGACATATTCTGACCTATTTGAGTTAGGAAAAGAGTATAATTTGAGTCAAAAGTCTAAATTGACCTCATTGGCCTTGACCAAGGCGGAAGCTAAGCCTTTCCATTTGATAGAGGGAGAATGCTAAATGTATCCCACTTGGAAAAAAAAAATATAAATTCATTATTTTTTCCCTAAAACTTTAGTGACAACCAAAATTTTGTTATTAATTTAGGCATATATGAAAGCATTGTGTGGAAAAAGTATGACACCGATCTCTAGATTCTCTTAACAGTAATTTTGTAGGTCTGCCTTAAGTCCTAAATTAAACTCAACATTGTTGTGATGTAAAAAACTAATGTCTATTTTTTTCTTCATAAATGTATGACGTAAATAAAAATATATAAATAGGAAAGCAAATGATATAATACAAGCGGCACACAAAGCTAAGCTCTCACCAAATGCATCAAACTGGATAAGCAGCCCAACAAATCAAAGCTCTAACTTTATTTTATTTTATTTTATTTATTCATTCATTCATTCATTTTATAAAGAAAAACAATGCTCCTTTCTCCTTCATTGGTTAGTAACCGGGGTCCATCCAATCATACTTTCTTGATTCCCTACACAAATGAAATCATATAAACTTCTTTATTTTTCTAATCATAAATGGGTTAAATATAATGGATGAATTGGATCATCTTGTCTCTCTATTCATGTTCAAAAATACCACATTAATTTTGTAATGATATAGATTAACTATAATCATCCATATTTTGTTGTGTTCTTTCAATAATATAACAAACCAGCAAAATATTTACACTGTGCACAATAATTTTGAAAACATAAAAAGTCCACAAATCTGGTAAAAAATATAAAAAAATGTTTCGTGATTAATTTGCACTCAGCGCATCATATAAATGTAAACGATTGTTTAGATTTAACTATTCTTTGGTACACTATCGTTTAGATTTGACTATTTTTTAATATACGATTTAGATTTAATTGTTTAAATTTGGGTAACCAAATCTAAACGATTTTTTAAAGATTTTATGGTACACGGTCGTTTAGATTTAGTGATTTTTTTTTTCAAAATTTTTTGGTACACTATTGTTTAGATTTGATTATTTAAATTTGGTTAGCGAAATCATCTCAACAATTTATTTTCAAGAATTTTTTGTACACGATCGTTTAGATTTGATCGTTTAAATCTGGCTAGCCAAATCTCAACCATTTTTTTTCAAGATTTTTTGGTACACTATCGGTTGGATTTGGTACATCGTTTAGATTTGATCATTTAAATTTGGCTACCTAAATCTAAACGTTTTTTTTTTAAATTCTCTGGTATGGTCATTTAGATTTGGATTTTTTGTTTAGATTTGACTATTCAATATTCTAACAATTTTTTTTCACGAACTTTTATATTTGGCACATGATCTTAAACAACCAAACCAAATAACAGTTTGAAAAAAAATTAAAAAAAATGATCTTTTATATTTAGTACACGATTTGGAACGTAACAAATAACAGTTTGAAAAAAAATATAAAAGAAAAATTGCAATAAGAGAAAAAGACGATGAAAAAAATTGTAGGAGAGGAAGACAAGAAAATAATGAAAAAGAAAAACAAAACTGAAATATTTTTAAAAATTGGCTAACTTTGTAAACTTTTTCAATTTGTTACGCATGTGATTTTGTCAATTTATTATATTTATGAAAATTAACCATTTTTAAAACTATTATTACATTATTATATATTATTAACAGACACGCACATATATATAATCTAGCTTAGTATATGGCTATAGTTTGTATTTTAAAAATAGCAAAGCTTAATTAGTTAATTTGTACCTAATATATTTTAATTTTTTGTGTGTATTTATTAGGAAATCTACGGTGAAATTTCATTTTTCTATCTATTCATTTTGTTGAAATTTCTTGGATCATTTCAAATTACCACATTAAATAAAGAGCATTTTGAAACCTATCATAGGACATATTTAATTATAGGGCACTTGCAAAAATAACAAAAGAAAAAGTTGGATAATAGAGTTCATATCACTACACTTTCTAATTTGCAAAAGTAGCAAATTTAAAATCGATAACCCACTGATAACCCACTGATAACCCTCTGATATCACTAATTACTTGTCATATTTGCTATATTCGCAATATGCAAAAAAGTGATATCATAGGCTATTTTTTTCTAAATGTTTTTGTGTCATTTCTGATGCGATTTTCTTTTATTTTATTTATTATTTATTTAAGTTAGGATCCTATGATTTAAAGAAATGCACTATATAAACTCTTTATCCTGAAAATTGTATTCCATAATATACTCTAATAAAATTAAAGAGAAAGGAATTTAAAATAATTATTGTTGCCTTTAAACTATGATGTTGTGTTTGTATGTTTATATCTTATCTCATAAGTCATCATCTCTAATTCATACAAAATTTCCAATATTTGATGCAAATTCCACCTTCATGTTTTTTATCCAAATGAAGGGATGCGTGTGTATGCATGAGTGTGTATTCTCAATATTTTAAAAATAAATCTTAAAATGAGACTACTTATAGTATGTGTGTGTATATATATTTAGTACCAGGCTCATAAGTATATATACCACTATATATTATCTTTAAGTAATGAAACTTCTTCTCTCTTAAGAACCTCTAAAGCATCTAAATTACCCATTTTGTTTAAAGTTATATTGTCTTGATTCAAAAACAATTATGAGAATATTTTATATTTGAAAATTGTTGATCTCAGCCACTCAATTCTCAAATGTAAATTTAAAAACTTTTTCTCTCACTAAAAGGGACTCTATTGATATTTTTTTTTAGAAAAAAGTCAAGAAATGAGGTGATTTCAAAAATAAAACGTCAAGAATTTTTATGAAAAGACGGAGGTAGATCAATTTTCAACTTTCTTAATGTTTTTAAACGTTAAATAATATGTACTTTTTCTTAACGTTTTTAAAACGTCAAGTAATATCTATTAAATTCTTGAAATCTTCCTTTTGCATCCATGTTTCGTGTATTAAGTGTTACAAATCAATTATTATCATAAAAATTAATAAAAAATAACACAAAATTCTCTTCTTCCTTTTTTTTTGGGAAAATTGAAAAACTCATCTATAAAATATGTTGGTGGTTGCAATTATACTTTCAAACTTTCACTAATAACAATTCGGCCCGTAACTTCTAGAAGTTATGTTAAAATTGGATTTTGAAGCTTACAAATAGTACAAATTAGATCCACAAATGATTAAAATTGAAACCTCAAACTTATAAATAATTAAAACAATTTCTACAATTACGTAAGTTTGACCTTCCAATTTTAAAATGGAGCATTTACAAAAGTAGCAAAAAAATTTATGATAATAGAGTTCATGTCACTACATTTTCTAAATCACAAAAGTATCAAATTTAAAAACAGATAGTCCTTCGATAGCCATTTGATAACTCTCTAATAGCTGTCTGATATATCTAATTATTTGTCATATTTGCAATATGCGAAAAAGATATGCTATGGATTGCTTTTTTTTTTAATTTTTTTTGTCATCTGATGCAATTTTCATTTTAAAATTTAGATAATTTTGAGGGCTTAATTTTTAATTTTGAAAGTTTAAAGATGATATAATTACAGCTACCACGATACTTTAGGTGTAGTTTTCACAATTTGCCTTTTTTACCACGCATAACACAGTGCAAACCACCAACTAATTGACAAGGCAAAATATTCCACGAAACCACATCTATCTATATGTGTGTGTACATGTGTGTGTGTATATATATATTAATGACAAAAGACTAGAAAGATTGGCATCGAGGATGTATTAGAAAAAATGCCAACTAGATTGGCACATCCTTAGCACTCTCATCATACTCACAGTCCAATATATGTGTAGAAAAGATTGGAAATATCAAAGAAGGCTAGAGAAAAGGTCAATACAAAAAAGGCTAGAGGATGGCCTTCTAGTCTAGAGTTATAGTAGGATACATCGTAGTTGCCAAATAAATCAAATTTAGTACTCAATATAGCAGCGAAAGATAAAATGTCGATCGTCTCAAAGACACATATGGTTACTAGTTTGCTTAATTCATAGTAACTACTTCTATTTCTTTCTAACGAGATGTACCAATGAGAGGCAGCTAGCTATAATATTGCTAAAAAAAAAATCAAATTTAAGTTTTAGGGTTCCTCTTGAGCTACTTTAAATGAAGAATGAGGGTGTCTAACAAGTGTTTGGAAACCATCAACGTACAACACCAAGTTCTTTATGATTTGATCTCATATAAAAGTAAATGTTCCAACATCTCCTTAAGAAGATATGAATAAAATGCATCAATTAGGATTAAGATGTATTAAAGAATGTTTGGTTTGTTGTCTATATCCACATATTGTTAGATACACTCATATAGTTGTTTTGTTGGGTTGTGGGGTGGAGAATGGAAACTCATATAAAACACTGTTAAAGAAATTTAAATTAAATTATACCTGAATTAACCTATTATTACGGTAGAGTTAGGTAGAAAAGAAATATGAGAGATTTGATTATCTATAGGGAATTATTTTAGTTGACATAGATGCGAAGAATCGGAGGGCTAATGATAGTTGTGATGAGGATCAAAAGGCTAAGATTGAAGGATGGATGTAGATAGTTGAAATTAAAATGGGTGGGACAAAGGTGAGATTGGTTGGCCATTCATCTCCATATATAATAATTAATACCACTTTTTGAGTACTACGTGCATTCTCTCCTTTCAAATTATGCCGCTTAAAGAATTCAATCCAAAAATCAACTCAAAACCCACAATCTCTCTTTTTTTCCTTTTCTTTTATCCTCTTTCTCTAAATTTAAATTAATTTTTATTTTAAGGATTCTTCTTCAAAATTTTCTTTTTAACCCTAGGTAAATTCGTATAATAAAATGTTTTATAGCCATATATGTCACTCTTTTTAGTTCTAATTACTCTATATCTATTACTACATATTTATATATAAATATGTTTGCATTTTGAGCCCTTATGATATAGATCGTTTCTTTTTTTTAAAAAAAAAAGACTAATATTAAGAAAAATAAGAGAAGTAGCGTATTCGATTCATTTGTGAATTTAATATAGTATCAAAGTAGGAGATCAATCGTCAAAGTTGAATGTAGTTATTTCCAAGTCTTGGAGTCTCACTCCTTACGTACTAAAATGTACTAGGAGATTGATCATCTTTTGTCCTTCCAAACTTTTGTAGTCTTTTTTTTTTTAAATTTCTCTCCAATTAGTATTAAAATTTACAAAAAGCTTCAAACCCACACATGAGAGAAGCTAAATTACTGATATAATTACATTTATTATTAATCCACTTTTTCATAAATAAAAAATACTTTTAAATTGATTGGTAATTTAAATTTTAATAGAAATAATAGAGGATAAAAAAAGGCGAAAGAATTATTATTATTATATTATTATTATTATTATTATTATTATTATTATTATTATTATTATTATTATTATTATTATTATTATTATTATTATTTATTATTATTATTATTATTTTATTATTATTATTATTATTATTATTATTATTATTATTATTATTATTATTATTATTATTATATTATTATATTATTATTATTATTATTATTATTATTATTATTATTATTATTATTATTATTATTATTATTATTATTATTATTATTATTATTATTATTATTATTATTATTATTATTATTATTATTATTATTATTATTATTATTATTATTATTATTATTATTATTATTATTATTATTATTATTATTATTATTATTTTATTTAATTATTATTAAAATTATATTATTATTATTATATACACGCACACCCAATACATGCATATAGCTCTTCGCGTGTATATATATAACTCTCGTTTTTTTAATAAATGCATCAACCTAGTTGCTGGAATATCAATTTGCATTTCCTCATTCCTCTATCCTATAGTAACTTGTTAAAAGAAAGGTGGATACGAAACTAGGTTTTTACTACATAAATTATTATATTATGTGATGATCAAAACACGGATGAAAGATTTAAACATCTCTTATCTAAAGAGATTAAATCTTATATTTTTCTTTGTGTACTTGAATTGTGCTCACTTTAGACAGATAACTAATAAAGATCATTTTTGTGAGAGAACTATATTGATTAGTATAACATTTTGAATGCACAAAATCTCAGTGTGTTAAAAAGGTGGGTAGCTAGGGTTTTGTACAGTATAACATTATATATTCATTCCCATATCAAGGTTGATAAAGACAGCTCAAATAGAAAACAAAGGATCTTAATTTATATCTATTTAGACCCCAAATGGATCTACTTTAATCTAATTTCCCAATTATAATATATAGTAGGATTATTTAAATGTGATTCAAGCTATATATAACCACATAAATTTACAATGATACAATTAATTAACCAAGTGTTCTCTGATTAACTAAGCCACTAATTCCAAAGTGAATGTAATTAATTACCAATTTAGTACAATAATTATCCAAATAAAATTAAAATACAAAACGATAAGGTTTCTTTCTGATCCCTTCCTTGTAACCCCTCTTCATCTTATTGTCGAGTTCTAGAGGAAACGTATTGCTCATTCTAAACACCATTTTAGATTTTTATTTTGTTTTATTTTTTAAATTATTATTATATTTGCTACAATTGACAAGTCGACTAAACAAATAGTGTTAACCATGTATAATTTAATATGTTAAATACGAATTTTGAATAGGTTTTGGGAGTGTGTTGCTTGTGAATCCCACCAAGACACATAGTCCTAGACTTTAATTCGTCAATCGATTATCTCGTACTTGGTTGTTTGTAGCATCATATAATAAATTAAATGCATTCCAACCTTACCTATGAGAAAATAATAATTACCCAAAAGGAAAAGAAAGAAAGAAAGAAAAAGATGGAGAAAGAAAGCAGAGTCATATGGCCCATAAGATGTCTTCTCAATATAGCCCATGATTTGATTTTTTTAATTTGATTTTTGCTATCTTCCTCTTCCAAAAACTCTCCCTTTAGTCCTATTCCTTTCACCTCTCTTTCTCTCTCTTTCTCTCTCTTTCTCTACCTTTAATCGTAATTATTGTTTTTTATTTTTAAAATTTTCTTCCTCTTTTTTATAATGATCATCAACTGATCATCAACATATATTATTATTCAACCAAAAAGAAGAGGAAAAAGAGGAAAGAAGAAGAAGAAGAAGAATATGTCCAGTGAAGGAGTGGTAGGAGATCGGTCAAGCAAAGAATATGGAGAAGGATCGTCGAACTCGCCACCAACGGCAACAACCCCAAGTCGTTACGAGTCACAAAAACGGAGAGATTGGAACACGTTTGGGCAATACTTGAAGAATCAAAGACCACCAGTGGCACTATCTCAATGCAACTTCAACCATGTATTGGAGTTTTTAAGGTACTTGGATCAATTTGGGAAGACAAAAGTTCATGTACAAGGTTGTATGTTTTACGGTCAGCCAGAACCACCTGCCCCTTGTACCTGCCCGTTAAAACAAGCTTGGGGTAGCCTTGATGCTTTAATTGGGAGATTAAGGGCGGCTTATGAAGAAAACGGTGGTTCCCCTGAAACTAATCCTTTTGCAACTGCGTCTATAAGGGTTTATTTAAGAGAAGTTAGAGAATGTCAAGCTAAAGCAAGAGGGATTCCTTATAAAAAGAAGAAGAAGAGCAATAAACAACAACAACCAACAATTAATAATAATACCAATAATCTTCTTATTCATGATTCTACTACTACTAATAATATTTCTTCTTCTTCTTCTTCTTCTCCCATTATGCACTTCTCAACTCCTTGAACAACTTCATCACTACTTCAATTTTATGATATCTTCATCAATTTCTTCTCCATCATCACATCAATATTATGGTAATTTTCTTACTTGATCTCTCTTTAATTATTTCTTTTTTCTTTTTTCTTTTTTTCCTATTATGGAATGATTCCATTTTGATATGGTTGATTAAGAAAAGCATGAATTATTATTCTACTTTTTTGTTTTTGTTTTCTAAATCTAGATTTGTATGAGTTATATACTAAAATTTACTGTGCGTTTGTTTTTCTCTTTTTAGTTTAATAGAGTAGAAGTATTTGAACTACAAAATTCATATTCATTAGTGAATCATACATCTATATCGGTTGAGTTATATGTTCGTTTTTCTATAGTAACTCAAATAAGGCTAGATTTGGTTCTTAATTTTCGTAGGAAAACATATGATAGTAGGAAATTGTTTCTGTCTAAAAAACTTATGTATAATGCACATGGGATAATACTAATAATAGACCATTTGATGTTGTTGTTTTTTCATTTGTTTTTTCCTTGAATGATTTTGTATTATAAATATTGATTAATTTAATTATGGTGATCACCATTGGTAGAACTATTTGAGAGAAAAAACAGATAAAAATATAATAAATGTTGCAACGATACTTGTTTGAACACCGTACAGATTCCTAATGTGTTTTCAGTGAATTATTTAGACAACAAATTGCAGTTTTAAATTTGTGATTTCTATAGAGTTCTTTTGAGATTCTTTCTATGTAGATAGTGCACTGGCTAATGGTCTTGTCAGATATATGTAATTCACTTTTCTTTTCTTTTCTTTTCTTTTTTAATCATATCAAATTCATATATATAAATAAAAATAAGTTCTTTTCTTTAATAAAGAAGTGGGGTTAGGAATTTTTTTCAAAAACCAGAAGGAATTTTTTTTATCATTTAACTGAATTTTATTAGTTGAATTCGATTCACGAGTTAATAATGGATATTTTGTTTGATAATCATTTAAAACTCCTTTTTTTTTCTAAATATATATTGTTTGATTTCATAATCAAATTTCAAAACAAAAAGTTCTTCAAAACTACTTCATAATATATATTTTTTTAAATTAGCTTAAAGTTCAAAAAAAATTGCAGAAAGAGGTAAGGAAAAATAAAGAAATTCACAAGTAGAAATAATCTTCACAATTTTAAATTTTCAAACAACAAATTTTACCATTAATCAAAGTTTTAATATTCTTTTTTCTTTGTTGTCTTTAAATTTTGAAACTTAAATTTATAACCCCACTTTCACAAACATTTTCAAAATAAGCTGGGTTTTGTAATAGACTAAAAGAAATATTTTTAAAAATTTTCTTTTATACTCAACTAATAATTCAAATTTAAGAGAGTACTGTAACACTTAAACAAGCGCATTCCTCAAACGTTAAAAGTGATGCTTAAAATTTTGTTAATGGTAAACTTGTTTAATTTACAAAATTCATTACATTTCACTTGATTTTTTTTATATAGGATAAATATTTGATTTTCCTTTAATTTGAAGTTTTAAGAGTAAATACTTTGTTTTTCTATTTAAAAAAAAACTCCAAAAATTAATTTGAAGGGTTTTGTTTTAATTAACATGCTTTTGAGGTTAACCCTTTTGTTAATTTCCTCGTCGTTTTCCCTCCCCTCTCACCTGATCAATTATGATTATTTTATTAATTACACCAATTATCAACCACACCTCATAATCATTCTCAATAGAATCTCTCGAGTATTGTCCAGGAAGAGAGTGACCCATTTGGTCATTAAAAAAAGATATCAGTTTGCTTTTCAATTTTATTTTTAATTAATTTTTTTTAAATAATAAACTTTAACAGTTGAAGTATAACACTTACAGTTATACTCTATAATAAACTTTAATAATTATCTCCATGTTAATAATTGACATGTCTTTTTATTTTAAATATATGAAATTTGATCCTTTCTATAAGTATCGCATTAATTAGAAAAAACATCCACCTGACTCTTTTTAAGTAGATTTGGTGGTTTGTCTGAAGTTGGATTTTTGTGGGACAGTAAGTTTTTATATTCTCCCATTTCATCAAACGTCATATGATATATTATTGGTTTCTATGTCTCAAAATTCATATATAAACCTACCTTTTCCCTATTTTGGGAGAGATCAGTTAAGTTAAAAGCCTTCTTCTTTGTGCTTCCCATTTTACTCCATTCTTATGTTTAATTTCAACACAAATATGTCTTTCTTTTGTATAACTTTGCCCTAAACTCTCACATGTTCTTGTCGGCCTACCTCATAGGGAAGTCTAATTATTATTGTTTTTTCTTATTATTATTAGTATTAGTATTATTATATTTCAAATTGAATTTTTTTATGTCTTTTTAACTATCTATTTCTTGTAAAGAAAAATGAACCCTTGAATGGAGTGATCAAAATTAAAATTTTATTTATGTGTTCTTCCCAAATGCTTGTTTTTAGCTACCCTTTTATATATTATTTGTTCACTTTCTACACATGCAATTTCCTTTTTATAATTGCATATTATATATTTATAATTTATATGTTTATTTTTATGTATTTTTGGGGTTTGTGAGTTATACATTACATATATATATTCCATGGAAAAACTTTTCACAAGACATTCTTGGCCGTCTCTCCTTCTTAGCTTCAATTTCCAAGGATGCCATTTGTCTCTACGTATATATTAATTAAATATATGGAATTTTTCAAGTGAACTATTTTGTCCTTTCTCTTTTTCTCTCTCCCTCTAGTTTCTAACCCTATTTTTGCAAAATGTTTTTAGGGAGATAGGACAAAAACTTCTATTAAGTAGCATTATTTTAATTATATTAGTAGAGATATCTTTGGATGCTCAAATTTTTCTAATGGCTGATTTGAGAAGTTATTGGTGTGAATTTTAAAATGAGAAGAAGCTAGAACAAAAGTTATTAATTGCATTTCGGAAGGATTGAACCATTTAGGGTTTTTTTTTTTTTAATGTATGTTGTATATATATTTGTATTGAAATTGTTTATATCTTGAACTTTCATTGTATGATTATTTTGGTAAACTCTATTACAAATAGTGGAATGTTGATAAGTTGTAATTTGAATCGAACACACAATATATAATTTGAACTGGGGTTTGACATATTTTGGATTATTTGTTTGAAAAAGGCTCTCAACTATATATGGTTGTTCAACTTTCTCCACTAATTTTTAGTGTGGTAATATGTCTTATATTAGAAATATTCTACCAATTATGCATTTTTTTTTAGTATAAAAATTGTAGATTGTGAAGTTTGTCCTTTAATAAAAGAAGTTGATACCTTGACTATTAAGATATGTTGTGTCAATATATTAAGTCTAACTTAAATTAGTTGTTGAAACACTTTACACCGAAACTTAATTACCAAATAATTTCTGAAATTTCCTAATTCAACACCGAATTATTGTTTGTTTTATCTTCGTGTCATAAGTCTTCGTGTAACTTGTTTTTGCATCCTGACTCCATGAATAACTGATTAACCAAATTTAATTTTCAATATTTGAATGCAGGACAAAACCTTTGGAGCAAAAGAATCAAAAAGAACAGAATGAAATGTATTCAAAAGCAGAAATGTATTGAAAAGGCTGAAACTTTGAAGTTGTTTTTTTCCCCTTTGCCCCCTTCTTTCATTTTTCATTTTTTTCTTTTTTCTTTTTTCCTCTCTGCAATGTCACATTTGGGAAAACTATATATTAAGTTTGTGTACACAACTGCTATATACAGCCATATGCATGTCCCCGTATTACATTTGTTGCTTCTCTCTTTTTGTTTCTTCTCAAGTTGTTGTAAGATTTTATTATATATTTCATGAATTCGGATGTCATATGGTTAAAGTATTGGTATAGCTAAATTTATTGTTACTTAGCGTTTGTTACTTATTAGCGTGAGATTTTGAATTCATTGATAATTTAACATGATATATATATTAAATGTAAAGTTTCTATATATATTCAAATTCTTGTCCCTTATTGATATTTGATTTTTGTTTGTTGGATATTTTCCAGCCAACAAATTTCTCAGGGCTGATCATTCCCCTCTTATTTGTTTCTCAATTTTTTCTTTTCTTATTTTTATTGAGTCAAAAAGATAACTAAATGTCAGTTTCATTCACTAATAATGAATTTTTCCTCATGTATTAGGGTTGTCGTTATTTACGTTTCTAATTAAAGCTCATTTGGGTATATTTAGGTTTTTTATATATATATATATACTTTTGGGTTTAAAAAAGATAGGAAAAAATAGAAAGCAAAAAGCAAGATTGCGTTTTATAACTCTAATCCTTGTTTTATGTTCCATTTTTTATGTCTACAACTATAATATTGGCTATATATATGTGCTTAGGGCTCTTGACATTTGCTCTCGAGACTTTATGGGTTGTCTCTGATTTGTATCAGAGGTTGTTAATTAAAGTTTTAGCTCTACCTAATATTTTTTTTCTTCTAATTTAAATTATTGTGCTGAATATTTAGATCTTTGTGAAGTTTTTCTTTTGTTTTTGTTTTTGTTTTTGTTTTTGTTTTTTTTTGCTGGCTATCTAATTTTATGGTGGGATGGGATACTTTCCATCTTTCTGTTGTGCTATTATCTACAAGCCAGTGAAGTATGTTATTTGTTAGAGTTGTCGCATGTACTATCTTGTGAGATCATTAATGATAGTGATCACAACAAATTTATTTTGAGAAGGGAGTTTTGCGTTCTTCCTGTGTAGTAGCGGTGTATTTCTCACATCGTTTTTATAGTGAACAGAATGATATTGTGAAGTATTGTTTAGTCTTAGAGGAACCTTAAGACAAACCAAATCGAGAAGGGTTTCTCAAGTTAGAAAAACCTTGAGGTGTTATTCATCAAAAAGAAAGTTCTCAAGACTTTGGAGATCCAAACGAAAACTTCAGCATAAGAATAAGAGAAAAGAAAGACTTTAAGAAAGAAACAACTCAAGAAATCAAAAAAAGAGGCAAAAAAAAGAAAAAAACAGAATACCAAAACTTTTGAATGTTTTTGACAAGCTGTTTCATGTCTTACATCCACACACCAATATCTTCATCCACTACCATCACTTGAGCCAAATTTGGATTGAAGATCACTTGAGCCAAATTTGGATTGAAGATCAATTGAGCCAAAACATGTTTAATATGGGCCAAGAGTCAACCATAAATCCAAAATCTAGAGAGCCAAGTCGATAAACTTGAGAATAAATTTAAAGAGCTTAGAGAGAACTCTCTCAAACAATAAAAAAAATACACACCTAGTTCTTGAAAACTGAAAAACTCTACAAATTGAATGGATATCATTAATAAAGAGAACCAAATAATCAAATAATTAAATGAAGTTAAAAAAATACCTTGAAGTGAAGCTTCCCTTTTTACTTCAATCTTTAGCAATCCAAGTCTCTTTCTCCCTGACCAAATAGTTTTATCAAATTAGTTCGTTTGAGAGGGATGGATTTGAAAAAAAATTAGATTCTTATTTTTTTTTCCTACAAAAGCAACATTGAATAAAAAATCAAACCCGCTCTTGATTTTTTTTTAGTTGCTTTCTTTTGTTTTGCTTGTCCCCGGGCCGTGGGGTTGTTATTTCTCTGTTTTTAGTTTTTGTTGTTTTGTATTTTTTTTCGTTTGATCTAGCTGTGGCCTTTCGTTGGTCTTTTAATTTTTATCTTATCTGTGCGAGCGTTATCCGCTCTTGTGTCTTGACCTCAGACTGTGAGATCCACTTTGTTGTTGTATAATAATATCATTACCTTTTTAAAAAAAAATCAAACAATGGAACAAACTACTTTGACTTTGAAGTCATCATAAAAGTGACTAAGTAACACTTAGACTCTCAAAATTTCCTAAAAAAGTTCCAAAACGTTGCATAAATTTTCCTTGCTCTCGATACCGCTAAAAAATCATACCTACAAACAAGTCAAAACAAATAATAGGCTCAATGCATAAATTCTACTGAAAAAGATGAACCTAATATACGTTTGGATTAATGAATAGCCTACACACTTTTAGGATATTAGCAAGAGAAAAAATGCATGATAAACTAATTCTCGATCAAAAGAAGTGTTATGCCATAAAATGAGATACATAACTCTATTAATGGTGATATAAAATCAGCACTTGGTGCAACTCAAAAGAAATTTTAAAAGTATGACGTTGGTCTATGATACAAAGTGACGAGACTAGGCCTTCCTTGGAGGGAAGGCAGCTAAGTAACAAACAGAGAATTGGTGTTCATGAGTGTAGTCAAGTAAGAATTAGGCCCTATCTGTTTCCAATTTATGAATTGCCTATAGAATGTTGCCAACCCATAGATCAATACTTAGTTAACTCTTTAGGGTTCTCTTATTACTAGTATCATTGTGCTCTTTGGGCAAATATTTTCAAACACTTCAAAAGAATATATAAAGAACTGGGTAGAAATTTATGTACCGAAATGTGTCCAACTTGGTTTCTAAGTACTAGTGGGATGATCTTCTAACCAAACTATACAATCACAACAAATACTGTAGCAATGTAAATTATAACTATTATCCCTTTCAAGTTTTTTAAATGTCAGAATTTTGCCTACGACTAGAATAGTTACATCCATCTAAATAGCATCACATGAATTGATACTTGATAGTAAGGGTGGACATATGTTGTTTAATGGAAATTGATTACTCCTTTACTCGATCCAACTCCTAGTTCGTTCTTCTCACAAGATTGAATGCTTGAGAATCAACCCAATTATTAAATTCACTATTGTCTTCACAGTGATTCCAACAAAATTACAATTGAGATTTTCAAAATGACCGACAGGACAGGTCCCCTGTTGGGCGCATTCTGCAAATCTTTGCGGAAAGTAAATGATAAGGTTTGTTGGACAGGCCCCACTACTTCTTATCAAAAGAAAATAAAATTACAAAGGAAAGCAATAAAGGAAAGCGATTAAAGATAGGTTTGATATATCTTCTAATCTTGGATTCTTCCTTCTGAAAACTTGTTAGCGAAGATAATGACGTCACCCGGCTGTCTTCTGATTGGCTTGGACTGTTGATTCCTTTGATATCGATCATATAGGCGTTCTTCATGTTCTTTGGAATACACGGCCTCACCTATGGTCTTACTTCGGCTACCCCGCCTTGCTGCCACTAGAAGCACCCCATCCTTGTAACATGAATTCAACCATTTGAGATATAGGAACCTTCTCTTACTCAGAGTCAATCCACTACGCTAACCGCGCTGCCTGAGGTTGGTGAACCTTCATCAGAAGTTTGCCATCTCCGGCATGGGTTCTTCTCCTTCAAATGTTCTTTAGTGTAATCCAGATTTTTAGAAGACTGTTAAAGCAGTGATAAGATCGGAATACAATGATCTTATCTAAATAAATGCAATTAAATTTAAACAAATTAATTTACAGTAATATACACTAGTTAAAATTAAAACTAAAAACAATTGAACAAAATTAAATTAAACGCTTGAAATTGGTGAATTCACATCGGTTGTGAATCCAGAAATGGGTCGTTGATGTCGTATCCTTCGTAGGGGTCGAAGGTGTCTATGTCTTCGTTTTCGACATCATTGACCGAAGATGGAGAAGCTGTTTCATCTTGAATGTCTTCTGAATCCTGGAGATGTACATCAACTGTATTGTCGACGGAGTTGAATTCTGCTTGAGATCCGGCTCCGGCTAATGAGGACATAACCTCATTCTTCGCAAGGAGGAAACTCTCATCTTCTTGCCTTGTCATGTCTTGAAGATGAACGTTGGCTTTGAACCAATCCTTCATCTTGTTGCCTTCCAGGTGTGAAAAATTGAACTTTTCCCACCCCTTGATTCTAAGGGACTTGCTTAGGGCTTTGAAGTTACCTGAAGGTCCTAGCTGAAAATTCCAGCAAAAGATCCACGGTATTTGAAAATACAAAGCAAATCTAAACGTCTTCGAAAGAGGAGACGAGTAGATACTCTGTTGGAAAAGATGGTATGAACGTTGAACCTCAACGGGGAAGATCTCCTTGGAGAGTCCAAAGTACATCCACCAGTTTTGAAACCAATTCGGGAAGTGCATCTTGTAAGCTTGCTTACAGAATGTCACAAACAAAGAGTGGTTGAAAGGTTGAAGCCAAAATACCAAGTACCATGCCTTTGTGTAGTCACGGTAATTGTAAGATGGTGGTTTGAAGGGGCGAGAGAATTTCTTACCTACGAACATCCCTTGCTTCCAGTAGGATGGAGTGAGGATTCGGAAAATTCTCAGCTTGGAGTAAATGATCTTAGAAGGATCATTCTTGTCTGGAATATGAGTAATTTCGACGGATTTGGATTCGACCAAAATGTACTTATAGAAGGTCCTAGTTTTGGACAGATCCTCTGGCAGGAAGTTGAAGCCATGAGGAAATATTTGGTTACAGACTTCTTGGACAGAAGGTCCATCGAACTCTGTTTCAATGGTTAAATCCATTATTGTGGTCTTGGTGAAATAACCTTGAATTAGAGGTCTAGGCTGGAAAACCTTAGGCCTAACTACTTGAGAGAACGAGGAAGGATTCCTTGAAATTGGAGACCTTGATGAGGAAGCGGCTGGAGAGGCAGCACGCTTATTAGGAGTTGAAACACCAGAAGGGCGTAACAACATGGTTGAAGGTTGAGGGGGAAGACCGGAAGGGTTTGATTGAATGGTCAAAGTCCTTGGAGAGGAACCTTGACGACGCCTGGATACTTGCTCAAACTGCAAGTCCATAGCGTAGTTCTCTGCACTCATTGAAACGGGTGCAGATGTTTGACCTAAGGGTTGGTTTCCTTTAGAGGGAGGAGTAGTTCCTGAGGAAGAAACTACTGATTGAGGAGAATAGTTTTGAGAACTATTCTGTTGCGGTGGTAATCGCGATGGTGGCCGTTGCCGGCCGGGAGGAGGTTGCATGGGAGGCTGATTGTGGGTTTCTCAAGAGATGTTCCCTTGAGAGGTAATCAGCTAATGAGTTTTCACTACCTTTTATAGGCACGATCTTGAAATCAAAACAGGATAAGATCGCTTGCCACCTGGCAAAGATCTGCTTGGACATAAGATTTTTGACGTCTTTTTCGAAGATAAACTTGGAAGCCTTTGAATCGGTTCTGATGACGAAATCCATGTTGATAAGATCGCCTTGGAACTTTTAGACGCAAAGTACTATTGCTAATACTTCCTTTTTTACGGTGGAATAGTTCTTCTGTGCACTATTCTAGACTCCGGAATGGTAACGGACAACAGAGATCTTGCCGTTAAGTTCCTGCTTGAGAATGCTGCCATAGCCGATGTCAGAGGCATATGTATCATTGATGAGTTTGGCCTGTTCATCCACCAGGGATAAGCACGGGATGCTTCTGGCCAAAGACTTGATTGATTGGACCGCTCGGGTATGCTCGTCCGTCCACGGTTTTGGAGTTTTCTTCAGTCTGTTGTAGAGTGGCAGACAAATTGAGCGGAGATCCCAGATGAAATCGCCGATATAGTTGACGCACCCCAAAAAACGTGTAGCTGCGTTTTGTCTTGTAGCACATCTGGAAATTTGTCTACGAAATCCAGAGATTGTTGAATTGGCTTGATGATTCCTTGATTAATGTCATAGCCAAGAAACCTGATCCTCGTTTGAAACAACTTGATCTTTGGTTGGGATACCACAAGACCATTGGTCTTGATAACATTCAGGAACACTTGCAGATGCTTGAAATGTTGATCTACTGAACTTGAAAATACCAAGACATCGTCAATGTAGACGATCGTAAATTCTTGATACTGGTTGAAAATTTCGTTCATAATCCTTTGAAATTCAGACGGTGCATTTTTCAATCCGAAAGGCATGACATTCCATTCCTATTGACCAAATGGAACATTGAAGGTCGTCTTGTAACGGTCTGCTGGATGAATCTGGATTTGCCAAAATCCTGATTTCATGTCGAACTTTGAGACGACCTTTGTTAAAGTGATCCGCTTCAACAAATCCTGACGATTAGGAATGGGGTACCTAATCCACTTGAGGGCTTTGCTGAGAGGCTTATAGTTGATAACAAGCCTTGGGACACCTCGTTCTTGTTCAGCCTGCTTGTTGACATAAAAGGCTGCGCAAGACCACGGGCTTTTGGAAGGGCTTATGAGTCGTTTGTTGAGAAGGTCTGTTATTTCTTCGGAGCAAACTTTAACCAGATCCCTGTTCATCTGAATGGGCCGGGCCTTGGTAGGGATTTGGGCCTCCTTGAATTCGTCAACATATGGTAGGGTTACCATATGCTTCTTCCTGTTCCAAAATGCATTTGGAAGGCTTGAACAAACGTCTCTTTCAAGCTTCTGTTGGAAGCTTTGGATTTTGAATTGAACGGATGGCTTGCTTATCTGGGAAGCCACCTTGCTGGTCTTGACCTCGTCTTGAAGGAACTCGATCTTTTTTTCCTTCCTGGCGATGCGATTGATGAACTGGTGAATTTCTTCTTCAATGTTGTTGATGTACTTTGGAGTTATTGGATTAATGAACTCAAAAGTAATTTGTTTGTCGAACTTCGTTGAGACTATACCCTTGTTGGAGACATGGAAAGGATATATCTGGGTTAGGAATGACGTTCCTAGAATGATCCCTTCATTAAGGTTCTTAACCAAAATGAACGTGTTGATGAGACACACATTTCCTTTGTAAATTTGCACCTTGGACAACTTGAACTGGATGTTGAGCGGATCGCCGTTGGCTCCACTCAGGGACTCCTTAGTTTTTTCAAAATACTTAGAAGGAACGAGGCCTTCTTGAATGACATTTTGATCTGCTCCTGAGTTTACAAGGGCAATTGCTTCGAGAAGAAAGTCTTTTACCTTGAAGACTATCTTCGTTATCCACTTTTGACTTTGAGACTTGCTGATGTAGTGTATAACTCCGACTTCGCTTGGTTATTCAATCATCAACGTCTTTCCTGATACTTGCCTTTTAGGATTGGAAGAGGAGGTTCCCAAAACTTCCTTTAGGTTTGAGGCTTCTCTGAATGCTTGGAAGGCTTCTTCGAGAAGGGTGAGGCGTTGTCTGTTGTCTGCAACTTCCATTTTGATAACCTTTACTTCATGGTTAAGGTCTTCAATTTGGATAGGCTTGTTCGTCTCGCCTTTGATTCGATTCAGGATGTCTTGAAACGAGTAGATGATTGGACTTTGAATCGTCTTCTGTGGATTTTGTTCCTCAATACTTTGTCTTAGCTTGAGGAGGCAGGTTTGTTTAGAAGACGCATCAGGTAATTCCTCAATGAGATCAAAAAGTCATTCTTGATCTTTTGTAATGACATTGATATGACCGGAACATTAGCCAGCACACCTTCCCGTGCAGGGAATTGCTCCGTCCTCATCGCTTGAATCACTTTGAGAATAGAAGGCATCTTCACTGGAAGATCCTTCATCAATGAGAATGTTGACACCTTCTTCATCTGAAGAGTTCTCGGTTTGAGAAGAGGTATCGTCTTCTTATCTGATACCGTAGAGAAGAGACTGTCTGGTTTCTTCGTCCATAGTCAGGGCATTAATTTTATCCTTTAGAGGACAATGGTTGGCAAAGTGACCTTTCCTGTTGCATTTGAAGAAGACGTTGGTTTTTGAAGCATATCGTTTTTTGCTCTTGAATCTGTTGTAGTATTTCCTCTTCCTTCGAGGAAATTCAGGATCTTTAGCTTTGCTTCTGCTAAAGAGTCGCATGGAGGAAGATTTTTTTTTTCTTCCTTTCCTCTTTCGGTCCTTTGTCGAGGCCGTATTGCTTGCAGAAGGTGCCCAACTCTTTCCTGTAGTCGGAGTCCTTGATCACCTTGGTGGTATGCTTATTTTCCTTGCAGAGATTAATGCATATTGACTGAACTGTGGCTGAGATATCTCCATAGGTTAATTCAGACCAGTCGATTTGTTTGGTAACTGAATTAGTTGCCACCGTTTGATAGAACTTTTGAGAGATGTAATGCGGTAGTCCTTCGACGAACTTCTGCTTCCAGATGTCAGCTCCGCAAGTTGTAAGAGTATAAATACGTGCCAAGAAAGTATCTTTATACCATTTGTATTGACTCATCTTGTGACAATGTAATCCAAGAAGGGACTCTGTTGCAAGTTTGAAATGGATTTGGGTGCTGCCAATGAACTGCTTCGTCATTGCGTAGACCAATTGGTTGACAATATCCTGCTCTTCGACCTAGATAGGGGTGGATGTGTTCTCTGTCTTGACAACTGTTCTTGTAGAAGTTAGGATGCGATATCTTTCCTGCTCTGTCAGTTGATTGTGCCACCAGCTCCTTAGGTTTCCTTTGAAACCTGATATTAGAATCTGGGCTGTTTCAAGAGTTGTTTTCCTGGCGCTGTAGGCTGAGGCTACTAACAACATCTCTTGAAAGATATTCATCATTTGAGCTTCAGAATATCCATCAATATTCCAAGTGACCAGGGACATACAATCGTAGGTATGTTTCTCATGATGAAGGTCATCCCATCCCAGATCTGGAGGTGACGGTCGAGGGTAGTGATTTTTCATGTCTACCCATTGAGCTACGAGGAGTATCTTTGAACTAGAAGCTTGATGAGAGGAATCCTTAGTTATCACATTGATTCCTTTATGAGTCTCAACTTTACTTGTCGAGGTCTTTGCTTCCTTGTTGATGGAGATAGTTGCAAGGCGCTTATTGATTTCAGCCAAATATTCTGAATTGTCATCTTTGAGCTTTTCGATATTGAAGCTGTTAGGCTGGAAGATCGGTTGATTGGGGTCATCTTGAGGGATCTCTGGGTTCTTGATCTTGATCGGAGGTCCTGGATTCTCTATTCTTTCTACCGCTTTGGATACCGTAGAAAGGATCTTGTTGGTGTAGTTGAGCTGATGTTGGATGTTCTTGATTTTGCGAACTCCAACCTTTTGAACTTTGTCTTCATCGATGGTCTTGTAAGGAGAAAAGACCATCTTGATGGCAGGAACCACCGGGTGAGGAAAGTAAGCTTCCTCTTCTGGAGGATAGTTAGAAGCTACTTCTTTGCCTTTGGCGGTAACGTAGACGTTTGACCCTTTGATGACTGCAACGTGGCCATGTGCCTCGAATTGTTTGTCGAGCGCTTCATTTCTGGTTTGCTCACTTTGCTTCAATTTGTCAATGAAGATTGGCATTGGGAGAAAAGGTTTCCTTGTCTCTTCTGGAGCAGCAAGCCATAAATCTAGATACCTGCTGTAGTGTCCTTGAAAGCGAGCAACGTCGTCTGGATCTGCAGTGATGACGTTGATTTGATTGTAGACTGGCTCGGTTCTCCTTTCCATATCGGACTGGGTACGAGAAAGTGATCCTTCTTCTTTGTAGTGAACATCGGGGATTGTATGAGCGAAGTCTACTGATGCTCGAATTGACTCTGATCTTTTCAAATAATCAGGGAGAGGGGTTTTTGTCCTTGCAACAGAAGACGTGCTTGGACGGCTGCTCATGATCTCACTGATCTTTGGATATGAGGCTTCTAAGTTGAACTGGACCTTGACGTTTCCATTGGGGAACTCGATAATTGATGCCTCGGTGCTGGTTCTGCTGACTGGGGTTGTTTCTCCTTGTAGTTTCCATATAGGATCCTTTGTTAGATCAGCCCACTAGAGAGTCTTTGGAATGGTTATGGAAGATTTTTCCAGATTTACTTCCATAAGCATGGTGTAGCCTTTGGGAGAAATACCTAAGGCTTTAGGAGAAAGGTTTGTATGCATCAGTTTGAAGTAGATGCGGTATGAGACGGCGAAAGGAAGTGAACCGTCCTTTAGTTCAAGTCCTTGTGAATGAACGTCAAGGCTTAGGGAATCCATGATGTTTCGGTCTTGAAGGGAAATAGTAAGACCAGGTTTGCAGTTGAAATAAAGTGGTCCTTGTTCTAGATTTGACTGAACAATCCCTAGTAGAGAGGGAGTGAATCGGAGATGCCTTTTGTCTCTTAGAGTAAGGTAGACTGGAACATCTAGACCTTCTCTGAAGAGGGGTTTCAAGGCAACTTGAACACAACCGATGTGGAGGTACTTGAACTTGTTCTTGACTTTGAAGAGGGTTTCTTCAGGTAGGAGTTTGATTGCAGTGAATTCATCTTTCATTGCAACGTTCTCTTTAGTGACTACGATGATGTCCTGCTGAGAGAAATTGAAGGTATTGATCTTGTATACCTGGCTTGGATCAATCTTTGGAATAGACCAATTTTTGAGCCGGTTTTCAACCTGAGCCAGATGGGCTTCGGCTGAGTTATGGGTAGATAAAGCTCTTGATAGATCATCGTTTGATCTAAGGTTCTTTGATGCAAGTAAAGAGGAAGAGGAAGTAGTTGTGTCAATAATCGCAGGGGAGTGAGGAGAGAGTTTAGAAAGAAGTTTAGAGATCATAGAGAGGGAGAGAGAGAATCCATTAGTTTCCAGATGATGAACACAGAGCCTTTCAGGCTTAAGTTTCTTCTTATGAAAACAGATTTCTTAAATAAATTCTATTAAGATTTTCGATCAATCGACCCTCTAAAGCTTGAATATTCGCATGGTTATAGTATAAATATTATAAGAGTTTGTTCAGATCTTGAAGGATCACCACTCCTTTATCAAGATTAGAAGAACTTACCCTTATAGCATTCATATTTCAAACCATTGAATAGACTAAGCCGACGAGAGATACCCAATCATAATATTCTTTAGATAAGAAACGAAATCATAAAAGAGACTAATTACCAGAAAGAAAACTTAGAACATCATCCTTCCACCTTCGGATTCAAAGAGAGGATTACTCCATGGGGGGGAGAAAAAGAGAGAAGAAATCATTGACTTCATATTAAGGTGAAAAATGTTAGCATGCCTTCAAATATCTAACCGAACTCTACCAAAAACAACAGCAAGGGAAAAGCAACATAACATAGAAAGAGTAGTAACATAAAATGAAAGCAATATACAGTTACTTCCTAATTCATTAGAATAAAATCTAGGAAAAAAATATCACAACCACGTTAATATATTGCCTACATCATAGATACCACATAGATAAGGATTCTTAACAACAAGAAATTAAGATATGTTTATAATCTAAATTCTACTTAACTTCACCTCTAAGACCTCTAAATGACCTTGATTAAGATAAGAAAATCAAACTCCTTATAGTATGGAAAATGAATAAGTTAAATTCCCTTTTATTTTCACCAACACACTTACACACACTTAATTAATCAGTTCTTCCATTAAAAATTGTGTTAATTAAATAATTAAATCACTGAAAAATGTACAATATTAAAAAAAAAGTAAGGCATGATTCAATAATCCATGGTAATGTGAGTGATTAATTGACCCCCCTTTTATTGGGTTATGAAAAAATAGGTTTGTATTAGTGGTAGGGGCATTGTTTTTTAAGAGAAGGATTGTGAAATATAAATGACACACAAATGTCATTATTAATTTGTACATACAAAACCCACATCCAAACAATTATTCATTGAACAAACGATGCAACAATAAAAACCAATGAAATCCATGAAATTATAGCAAATCCAAACTACTAGCATAGCACAAATTACAACACTTGTAACTCGAGATTGTAACTACACTACAGTAGAGATGAAATTCAACCAACAATTCCAAGCAACAATAGAACATTCTATTTGTAACTACACTAATTGAGGCCAAACACATCAACTACCATAAATGTTAACATACACGATTAACATAAACTCAAGATTTTAGCTAGAATGTTTCTTTGCACATTTGCTTGAGATTGGAGAATGACATAGAAATTTAATTCTGAGCACTCTACTTGTCTACCATCATAACTTATTCAATTAAATAGTTCAAAAAGATGAAGTCTCAAGGTTCTTTATTAATGTCCTTAAATTCCTTCCATCTAAAATGCTACAAATATGAACAATCAGCATTCACAAAAGGAAAAAAAATGAACTACATACAATACAACAAGAAAACAGACTCAGCCAAATCCAAAGTACACTGTACTGATGCCAAACTTGTTTACGAAACTCAGAAAATAAAGGCTAATGCAAACAGTTGGTTCTCTCACACCAAATACTTTTCTATAGACAAAAAGCCTACCCCTAAATTAAGAGACAATAACCGAGCAAATTAAGAGCATAGAAGTTGGAAGGTATTTACCTTATTGTTGATGTAAAGAGATAGTCAGTAGAGGTCGTCAGAGACAAACGAAGGTTAGAGGATGTGAACTTAAGATCTACAATATGGTGGAGAAATTTTTGGGTCAACAATTATATATTAGAGTTTGGAATGATGAAAAGAGTTTATATACTATGATATTCCACTCAATGCACTCACTATAAAAACGATAGATGAAAGAAAGAAGAAGACTAAACTCGAATCATTAGCTTCCAGGTACAGATTGTGGATCTCCACGTGCTGAACATACTACTACCAAACCAACTCTGTTTCGTTTCTTGAAAGGATTTGTTTGAAGCAATATTGTATTTATTCAAGGGATTATACTTTATGTTTTATATACTTTTCACTTGATTTCTATAAAAGGATTTCAATTCGATCACACTACATTTTAAGTATTTCAAGTTAAAAGACTTCCGTTATTGTTTATTCCACGTCTCCACATCATGTCTCAGTTGAGGTTGTTCCGGAGGCGAACGACTTCGGCTGTCATCACATCACGTCTCGGAACGAGCAAGAAGGTGTCCTGGGCGGGGTGTGACATATTTAATACCCGCGACGATAGTAACCTCCATCCAATCCGACCATGATAGCATACTAAATACACGAGTCGTAATAGCTCATACGTGATCCATATCCATAAGGAAACATGCGGCCAAACAGAGCTCATGCATACTTAGCATTAAAGGGATAAAAGCCCATGGCAACGAAAGATTTTAAAGAACCATTCCTCAAATTAATTTAAAAATCCCAAAATACCAATACATTGGCAAAATAATATAGAAACTAACTTTTTTATTATAAGTTAAAGGCTAAGCATGCTTTCTAATTATAGATTAGATAAAGAAAAACTTACATAGATTGACATCTCTGAATCTACTAAATCTCCAAATTTAGGGACACCACAAGTTGGAGACCTCCCTATTATCTGGGATGGGATTGGTTTGTGGGAACCAATTGGGATGAGAAATTTTTTGAGAAACTATTTTGCACAAAAATAAAATCATTAGTTCTATTTTTTATTGATTAAGAAAAACTTTTTTTCTTCCACATATTTATAACTCTCTTTCCTTCCTGAGTAGGAAAGGGAGTAAGAGAGAATCATGGGATTTTATTAATTTAAAAATATTAAATTAATAGAAATTTTAAATCAACTAAATAATGGTTGATGAAAAGGCCATCACAACAGTACATGCACGAGAATGGTTGATGTCTTGGTGAAAAGAATAAGTGAAATTAATGTGGATTTATGATTTGAAATGTGTTATTGAATTTAGGCAGTGAGCCTATGTTAAACGCAATGAAGAAAAATGAGTCGTGCACAATGAAATTATGAATCAATTATACTCTAGTTGCATCTAACTAATTAGAAATTAGCATGCATCAAAACTACCCTAAATATAACAAATCAAGGTTAAGAGAAAAACTTGCCTTCAAAGCCTTTCGATCCTCGTAATCTCCTCATGAACTCGAAGCTGGAATCACCACTAGAGTTGAACCGCTATTCGCCAGACTTAGAACTAGATTGTGGGACTCGTAAGGTGAAGGAAATAAGGGCTCTATAGATGGAATTGGAGGAAGTAACCAACTTTTTGGTTAGGAAGAGAGGTGAAATGTTTTTTGAAATGTTAATAATTTCCAAAATTATCAAGTTTTTTTTAATTAATTTGCAAAACTTATTTTATAAAATATTTACATGCAAAATGCATTAAAAAGCTTCTCCTTGGATCAACACCTCATCCTCCAATCAATCTTAATGGGCTATATGTTTACATCTTATGTAACCACTTGTCCCACTAAGTGTTAGTGGGATTGTCCAACAAAATGTTGGATTTTTCCACTAACTTTAGTCCAATGGCAATATGGTCATTTGACCATTCAAGTCAAAGTCAAAAGTCAACATTTTGACTTTTTATAACTTTGACAATTTTCATCAATTTCAAGCTTACGAATATGAATTCGTATTCATATTTTTAATATTTAAACCATATTTAAACATAAATGTGAAACCCTAAAATTTCTTAAACCTTTAGAATTTGTTAAGCTTAGTCAAGGACAAGAGAAAATGAACTTTATAGGGAAAAAAAAGGTAAAAATACTTGAAATTTAGGGTTAGGTTTAAGAGAAAGAGAAAAGTTGGAATTTTGGCTAAGTGTCAAGGAGAGACACATTAGGCATTTGGAGGTTATGTGGGCGGTAAAGGAAAGTTAAAGAACCTCTAAAGAAGTGTCATTGGACGGCAAGATGATGCTTGAGAACCACTAAGTTTAAGCGTTGGTCATAGAGTAGGTGGTTAAACGGAACTAACCTTTAAAGGACATGTTTGGGCATTTGGTGCAAGGGCTATGTGAAGGGATAAAAGCTCTTAGCAGCGGAAGATTTTAGAGAATCATTCTTCAATTTAATTTGGGATTTCTAAAATACCAATACATGGACAAAATAATACATAAATTAATTTTCTTACTGTAACTAAACATGCTTTTAAATTAAAAGATAAAACTTACTTAGTTTGACACCTCTAAATAAAAAAAAATCTAAATTGTGACATCACCCATTGAAGACATTCCTATCCTCTGCGATAAGATTGGTTTGTGGGAACCAACTGGGATGGGAAAAAAAGTTTAGAGAGAAACTATTTTTGAATAAAGCAATAGCATTGACATTTTTATTCTTTTTTTTTAAGAAAAGTTGTTTTTCTTCTATATATTTATAACTCTCTTTCCTTGACGGAGTAGTAGAGAATCATACGATTGTATTAATTTAAAAATATTAAATTAATAGAAATTTCGTATCTACTATTTAATTAATTAATTGATTAATAATTAGTTAAATCATATTTATTTAATATTTCATTTAAATCATATTTAATGAATATCCCTCCAATATCTTATAGTTTTAAATCAATTTAATTAAATAAAATTCAACTAAACTATTAATTAATTCTCTAATTAATTAATAGCTAAATTAAATATCTTATATTTAACTTAAATTAAATTTGAATCATATTCAAGTATAAATTTCTCTCATAACCAATCATTTTAATATGAATCTAATTCACATTAAATTAATATTTGAACTCATTCAAATATTTTATCTCTCATAAATTAATTTTAAATCATATTCAAAATTAAATTTATATAATAAAGTTTGATTAAAATATAAACTTTATATTATAATGTATTACCATACATTATACTAATTTTCAAATTACAACCAATATAAAGTTGATGGACCTATAATAGGAAGGGGACCTTTACGAGCTTGGAAAGGGACCTAATGGACCAATAGATCAGAAGCTACAACGATATGAGATTAATTGTCTAAACTCATTAACCACACTAATCAATATTCGTTAACTGTGTGTACAGTCCATTAAAGACTCACAACTTAACTTTTCTCACTATAGATATATTTTTGTGTCCACAGATATAGACCAATAACAATATGTTGGTCCTTCACGAGTGTTCATAACTCCAGCTAGGTCAAATTACCGTTTTACTCCATGGTTACCTCTAGTCCTTAAATATCAGTGCTCCTCTAATGAACAATTTGTTTATAGTCCAACCAATAAATAGAAACCCCTCGCGTGCCATAGAAATGGTAGGGCCCTTTGTTCAAGTCTCGGTGACACCATTTAAGGAAACACTCATATACTTACCCTAAAGTCTACAATGAGTGATTTCCATCTTGTGTAATTATATTTCCTGCTCCCTACTCGATCTTGTCCCCAAAATGATAAGTATATTGAGTCAGAAAGCTGGTCACTCTCATCCGTGCAAATCAAAGGACAATTCCTTGCGAAAAGGAGTCATAATACAATCAGGATTAAGACTAAGTTACCTAGGTCATCCTAACGAAATAGAAACCTAACTAGTTGACGGAGTTACATCTAGTGGTTATTATTTCGTGGCTCAGTCTTATGCAAACTCATTGCATAGCATAACTCACCCACATGTCACCTACATGAACACGTTGGATTATTGTGTTTGTATCAAATACAAAGTGAGTCATATCCATAGTGTTACCAAGATAAGATACCCAGTCATATACCTATACTATAGACCCTTTAAGCTAATCTTGAACATTGATCCTTGTATATCTCTACATACTTTTAAGATCATCAAACAACTTAGGATGTTAGTTTATTGGATTTGGGGTTATTAAGACAAAAATAATAATATAATCAATAACATTTATTGAAATTACAATAATAACCTTTGCAGCCAAGTAGAGAAGATAACCTCCAAAGACTATGCGAGATAACCTCCAAAGAGATTATCTATGTGTTTGGACAAGGACTTGACGGCAACTTGAGAGGTTGTCCATGCAAGAAAGGCTCGTTAGGCAAGAAAACAAGTCTAGGCAAGGAAGGAAAAGAGGTTAGCATATTTTTCTTTGGGCGGCAAGAGTTCAACAAAGCTAGTCGTTGAGAGGCTATGCGTCCAAGACCATGCGACAAGGCCATGGAGGTTAGCCATGCGTTTAAGACACGTACGTGGCATGCTCTAAGCAAACAGTTTAAAGTTAATCTAGGTGTTCTAATCTTGTTAACATACATTTTTGCGGCCAAGGAGGACGTGGAGGAGTTGATGAGGTGTAAACACAAGCTTAAGAGATGAGTCTAATCAAGGATTAAGTGTCACCTTAACCTCATGCAAAGACTTTTATAAACAGGCAGCTACACTTAAGGTTTTCTCACAACTTACTTGTGTAAAATTACTCAAATTGGTCTTGAAAGTTAAAAAATTGTATCTAGTTTGTGAGAGAGAGCAGCTGTTCAATTTGGATTCAAGAAGGCTAGCGATTGAATCAAGATTAGGCAAGGAGGTCATTTTCTAGAAGAATCTGAGAAAGGTGCACTTCTAGAGGGCTACAAGACTTGCTTCTTGGAATTTTCCTTCGCCAATTTGAGGTAAGAAAGTTAACACAATTTAAAGCAATTTTGTATAATGAAGTTTTATCAAAAGTGTTATGATTTTTCAAAGTTGGGTCATGATTCTGGAATTAAAATAGTGTTCTGGGTAGTAGCCGAGAGGCTTGCATGTATAATCACGATTGGTATGCCTTTTGGGTTTAGAGGTTATTTTGGTTAGATTGCACGCACATGACAAGGCCATGACACAGCCGAGCTGCAAGACATGCACTCAGGCTGTGCGCATGACATTTCTTTAGAGGTTAGCACGGCACACACGGTGTGCAGGGGGCACAACGCATGCAAAGCACGCTATGGGCGTGCAGGGTAGGCGACAAGGACATGTGCAGCAACCTCAATACGAGGTTAGCACGGAGTAAGACCCCAGGTCATGCACGCACGACCAGCCTCATCCACCATGCCACTGGGCATTGTTGGGCTGTTTTGAGCTGCTGTGTTATTTTTGGGAAATTTTAAGGGAAGTTTTGGATAATTTCATGTTCAAGGGATTAATTAAGGATTAAATATGAATTTTTCAAATCAAAGAAGTTTGAGAGGAGTCTCACGACCAAGGCTCTATTCAAGTGACAATGAGTAACAAAACGTTTTAAATGTTATTTATTAAACATGAGGATTTCAAGCTCTGCAAGCAATAGCTTATGAGTAACAAATTGTTTTAAATGATTTATGAACATGATTTCCAAGCTATTATTTCAAGTCATGATTTATGATGAATGTTTACTAAAATGATATTTCAAGCTACGTTATGATTTCCTGATCAAGAAAATATTTCAAAACTTTTAAAGAAATATTTCAATGTTTTCAAATGTTTTTATCCATGCTCGAATATATCATGAGACCTATTGTATACACGTAGTTAACTTCATACAGATGGTAGGGTTGACGAGTCTATAGTTTATGGGTCATCAAGAAGGTATATTTTTATTTCTTAAAGGTCGGGTTAGCTACCCACTGACTGTTCCATCTTCAAACGAAGGGGTAAATACTACCCGTGGCTATGGACGACTGTCTTTAAAAAAAAAGCTATGCAAATGTTTCAAGTTTCATGTGATGATTGTTTACTGATAAATGTATGTAAGCTTCAGTTTTATACTAAACTTTTTATGAAAACCTGTTTTCTAAAACCGTTGCTCACTAAGTATTTCGACTTACTCCTTCAAAATATTTTCCCTCTTTTCAGGTACAGACTGTGGATCTCCACGTGCTGAACTTATTGTTGCCAGGCCAACTTAATTTTGTTCATAAAAGGAAATTGATTTATTTAAAAGTATTACTCTGTATTTAGTTAAAAAGTATATATTTCATGTTTTATACATTTGTGAAAGGAATTTCCAATGGATCACATTATGAATTCATGGTTATTTTACGGAATCTCTATGTTTAAAAGACTTCTGTTGTATAAAGTTTCATGTATTCATGTCATGTGTCAGTTGAGGTTGTTACGGAGGTGAACGACTTCAACTGACATCATGCCACATCTCGAGCCAAGCAAGCAGATGCCCGGGACGGGGTGTGACAATAAAGCTCTATCTTAAACTTATAATTTACAATTATATCACATATATTTGTTGGTTTTTCTCTCTTTACCTAATTCAAACAATTCGAATTATTTCAACATATTATTCTAAGTTAATTCTATATGAGCTAACAGGGGAACCTAATGGACTTATAGATCTTAGGCTCTAATGATCCGAGATTAACTTACTAAACCCTTTTAGACTGAGCTATTCAACATTCTTTAACTAATTGGTCATTTCACTAAAGTCCCAGAGTTGCACTCCTCTCACTATAGATATATTTGTGTCCATCTGATATAACCATGATCAGTAAGTTAATCCTTCACAAGTAATAACCTCGGTTGGGTCACAAGTTGTTCATAACCTCGTGTTTCTTTGCCAAAACATCAGTCATGTTGGCAAGAATGTAGAAACAGGCCTTTTCATTAGCTTTGACTCATCGATCATATGCTTCTCGAACAATTCAGTTAGCATTTAAGGTGGGGCTTGAGGGCGTTCCTCAGTTAAGACAAATCTTAAATCACCAATTACAAGTATTGTATTCAATTGAGATTTCTATGTCGTATAATTGTCGCCATTAAGTTTCTCGGAAGCTAAAAGTTGAACTATAGAGTTATTCATGCTAAAAAGATAAACATATTCACTTAGAAACTACAATCACTAAAGAAGTCAATCTAGTTTAGCAAACACTAATAATATACCCATCATTATAGAGTTTTGCAACGATATTTCAAAGGTTTAGAATAACCTCTACCGAGGGGTAGTCGATTATTCCTCCTTTGAACCAAGACAATCTTGACCAAATGTTAACTCCTAAATATCTCATAATTCAATAGCACTTTAGTTATCGCTACTTTTGTTGAGAATCTACTAACTCCTTAGTAATTCTTGTAGGTGTAACCCACCATTTTCAAATCTCAAAGATAAGAATCATTATGCCCCCGAAATTGAAAAGTCAATATGAAAATCGATCTAAGAAACCCTATCCATATTCGGAGCTCGCGATGTTCGAATCCTATAATACAAACGTTCTATTGGTAAGGTCTCTCCAGGGAAGACATGCAGGCGCATTATAGGAACCTCATGTTGCGACCTAATGGAAGAGACCATGGGATGTGTTGTCACATATCCCTCACCCACTTACTATGAACTACTTTCCCTATTCACCTTGTCAAATCTCCATGCAAACACTCTCCGACTGCAGTCCGCTCCTATGCACGGCCCAAAGCCCCGCATGGCTCTTAGGGACGCTAGAACTAAAAAGTACACTACTTCTCTTTAGCTGAAGTGTTCTGTAACGGTTTTAAGAGTATTTTACAACTTTAGAATTTTATTTAGGCTAACTTGAACAAATCCTAAGTCTAGGTGAAACATCCAAGCATAACGTTATACC
Organism: Cucumis hystrix; assembly: GCA_025688845.1. Classification (NCBI taxonomy): domain Eukaryota; kingdom Viridiplantae; phylum Streptophyta; class Magnoliopsida; order Cucurbitales; family Cucurbitaceae; genus Cucumis; species Cucumis hystrix. The sequence continues at coordinate 21,035,816 of CM046893.1, forward strand.
GGATTTTAACCTACGATGTCAAGGTTATAAACTAGTTTTATTACCTCACATCTCTCACACATGCTCATAAAACTAGGTTAACTAGGCTCAAGAACTGATTACGATTTCCAGGTTGAAGGTGTTCCGTAAATCGTCAACTTAAGAACCTTCAACCTTAGTCATCTTCTTTGACTTGTTGACAAGATCTAATCAGGTGAGCCTCTTGTAACCAGTTTTACAATATATCGACCTAATTCTAAAAAAAAGGTAGATATGTTTAATCTAGGTGAGCATGCAAGTTATCTTTGTTATAGATTTTAAAAGTCTAATTTATTTTATAACACTTATAAAAGAACCAGGAAAAACTATAACAAACAAACAATAAGCAAGCATTATATAACCATTATATAAAAAAATTAATTAATATGGATTTTAATTTATTTAACTTTTAATTAAATCATATTTAATTAAATTAAATAAATCAATAATTAATCGATTTAATTAAATTCTATTTAATTAAAATTAATATAATTAATTAATCACATTAATTAATTTTCATATTAATTAATCAACATGCATATTGTACATTATAACAATTATAACATACTTTCAATGTATGAACATGTTAACCTATGGTGAGATTTTAAATCTATATGGCGAGATTTTAAATCTATATGGCATACTTTATGCATTTATGCACATACAATTTAAAAGAATAATTAAAACATACATCTTATGCATAATTAATTAAACACCCTAAAATGGATTGGTTTTGGCTTCTAAATTAAGTTATGAACTACATTGTTACATTAATAATTTGGTAAAGTACATCAGAGCTCCAAAAAAACTCAAACCGGCCGGATAAAACCACCAAAAATCCATTGAACCAGCCCAAGAACCCAACTATTGGGCTTGAACCGGCCAGCCCAACAAATTTGGGCTTCAAGCGCACGCGGGTTGGAAGAACCGGGTCAAACCCGGGTCAGGTTGGGCGGGCATGGGTGCAAGAGAAAACGGCTTCGGCCGAATGGAGAGTGGGCCGCGCGAGTTGCCTGGGCAGAGCAGAGGCTCGAGGTGGGCCGCTCGAGTTGCCTGGGCAGAGCAGAGGCGCGAGGTGGGCCTGGCAGAAGCGTGAGGCGGGCTTCGAAGACGCGCAAACGGGAATAATTATATTAATAATGTTTTTTCTAAAACTATTTAGTAAAATAGTGTAGTTTTAAAACTATTTAATAAAATAGGGTAGTTTTTCATTTTTTATTTTTTCCTTTTCATGGGGCGAGTCTCAAGACTCACCCAATCCCTTTTTTTTTACTCCTTTTTTTCCTCTGACTTTGGGCGAGTCTTCGCCCAGCATTCTCTTTTTTCTTTTTTCTTTTTTCTTTTTTCTTTTTTCTTTTTTCTTTTTTCTTTTTTCTTTTTTCTTTTTTCTTTTTTTCTTTTTAATTTTCATATAAAACTTACTTTTCCTTAAGTTTTTCATATAATTTTTTATCTAATTCAATTTGAATTATATTTTTTTCTTCAAAATTAGATTCTACTTCTTTTTTTATATATATTTCTACTTTTTCAAATTTGATTTTTTTCTTAAAAACTAAATTCATTTTTGTTTTCTTCATTTTTCATATAAATTTTTTGATCTTTATTCAATTTGAATCTTATTTTTCATTTTTAAAAATTAAATTCTATTTTTTATAAAAAAGAACTTTATGAATTTTATTTCTTTCTTAAAAACTAAATTTTATCTTATTTTTAAATTGATGAAATTTATTTTAACTTTTTTTAATTTTAAAATTTATGTTTTCGTTAATTTTTTAATTTATGGATATTTACCATTGTAATTCATTCATTTTGTATTAATTGAACACCTTAAATTTTTAGTAATTGCTTGTGATTGGATAAAGTTAATAGAACACTCAACCATAGCATGTTATCATAAATATCATAACATGGCATGATATCAATCATAGCGTCATTATCATGTGATTAATTTACCATTCATCCATTATCAATCACATTATGCATCTTAGTTACATCAATGGAGAATAGAAAATACATCAAAGCTCTTAATTTTATTTTCGAAGGTTTAGTAGTAGAATCTCTTACATTGAGATTAGCTAAAACAATATTTCTTTTGCTGACAACCAATTCCCAATTAACTTAGTCCAACAATTTGGGTTGAAAGCAAATCAACCTTTGGGGATAATTTATACGTATGACTAATAAAAAAAAAACCAATCAAACCAAAAGAAAATAATCCAACTTAAATCCATAATTTGAATTATTTAGGATAAAAAAATAGATATTTGATGGGCGTACCAAAACCAAATCAAATACTCACCAAAATAGCAAAATGGCTCGACTGATGACTTGTTTAACAAAAAGAAGGCAGAGTCACATACAAATGCACCATTTAAATTTTCACATGGAGGTTAATCATAGGGTCATTTGTAAACAACATAAATGACACATACTTGTTGTCAATTTCTATATAAAAAACAACTAACAATATACATAATTAATTATTATAAAAAAACACTATAATAAAATTTGAATTAATAAAAAAAACACATAAAAACAAAAATTAAATTAGATCGAATCAATAAAAAAAAAAAAGGTTAACTACATATATAAAAAAAAAAACAAAAAAATACTTACGATCCATGTAACAAAAAAAATAAAAGTCTATGAAGCCACTCAATATTTTTATAAATTCTATATTTGCCCTTATTAGTTTTGAATTTCAAGTTGAATGTATGCACATCTTCTTTATATTATTAGTTATCTTTCTCCTTCTCCATATTCTCACATCTTTTTATCCATGATTTCTTCGTAGCTCTTCCATAATTTTTTCATTCTTTGTCATATCTCATATTTGGTGTCATCTCCTTTTTTTTTTTTCATTATCAGTATCATGTTCTTCTTCTTTCACTATAAATCTAAACGATCTTTTACCAAGATCATTTAGATTTGGTACATGATCATGTAGATCTCTTCCCAATATCTATGCTCACCCCTTTACTACTCTCTACATGTTGCACACACATAAATATAACATGCACATGATATCAATTTTTGGTCAAAGAAACCGTACCACCCTCATGTTACATTAGTAATGTCCAAGTCATATAAGAAATTGAATATTAGAGAAGAAGTAAGAAATTATTACATAACTCATATGAAACCATTCTAGGAAATTTGAGTACGATTTATTTTGATCCTACCAAAATTAGGATATGAATTTCTTAATTTATAGTAGGCTAGGATCAAATTTGATATTATATTTACTTTTTTATCATACTTTCACAACTATATTAATATGACTAACTATTCAAAAGGGTTAAAATCATGATTTTTTTAAATATTATTTTAAATATATATATATATATATATGTGATAATTAACAATTAAAATTATCTTTTTTTTTGTCAAAATTAAATGATTAAGTTTTTTTAACATATATATATATATATATATATATATATATAATAATAATAATAATAATAATTAGAATTTAAAATTTTCATTTTTTGGTCAAAATCAAACAATTAAGTTTTTTTAAATATAATAATAGTAATAATTTAAATTTAAAATTTACTTAAGTAACTAAAAAAGAAAGAAAATTAGATGGATAGCGAGTCTTGAAGACCAAGATTCGCCCACTTATTAAATATATATATTTTAAATTGGTCGTCGACCTTCTGTTTCTTTTTTTTTTTCTTATTTTTTTTAAAAGTGCATTATTTCTCTAAATTGTTTCAAAACAACATCATTTTTGTAATAAGTTTTCTAAACAACATTATTTTAATAAAATATCCCGTGAAAACGGGGTCTGGCTGGAGACAGATGGCACGCGAAGGAGGGTCGTGCGGACAAGACAGGTGGCACGCGCGGAGGGTTTCGGGTCACGAGCGGGTTGGTTGATCGGGTGTTTGGGTTTTCCTCCTCTTTCCTCAATTTTTCAGCTTTTCTCTCATCCAATTGATGAAATTACACCATAATTCCAACTCTAATGACTCCATAAAAATTACAGACTCTTTGCAATAATAAATTAAGCCATAAATAAAACTAATTATAATAATTATTACAAAAGACAAGCTTAATTTAATTTGCTAAAACCATAATATATCCATTTTAGTTAATCACACAATTTATCTAATAAATTGACAAACCCACCATATGCAATTGAGTAAAATTAAGCATGCTCTGATACCACATGATGGAAACGGTAGACATGTGCAGCAGAATAAGGATCAAATTTTACTCTAATTGCAACTAAACAAAACACTCACATTTGATGCTTTTCTTTTCTTGTAATCTCTTCACAAACTCTTTGCAATCTCCTCGCGAACTCGAAGCCGGAACTACCACTAATGTTGACCTGGTATTCTCTGGACTTAGAACCGGGTTGTGGAACTCGAATGATGGAGGAAATAGAGAGATGAAATCTTTTGGAGAAACCTAACCTTTAGGTCTTTTTGTTGTCAAGAGTAAAAGAAGTTCTTGGATTAATTTTGTAATTCACAATCACAAAAATTAATTCTTTTACTTCTTCAAAAACAAAGAGTTCTTTCATCATTGCAATAAGCCACTTTACAAGCAAGCTACATGCAAGAGCTCCCCTACCTCACCACTTGGCATTCTTAGTGGGATAGGTGGCTTGCATGCAATAAGCCACTTGTATATCACATGCAAGTGATAAGCTTGTCAAGTCTCAACAAGTGTTATTATTTAAATTAGTCTAAGGGCAATATGGTAATTTAACATTTAAATCAAATTCAAAGTTTGACTTTGTTAACATTGTCTTTTTACCATTTTGTCCATCTTGTCCAATTTCGACCTCCCGAGCATGAATTCTCATTCATTTCTTCAAAATTCAAATCACTTTTGAATATAAGTCAGTCAATGTTTGACTTTTCAAAGTTAAAAGTCAACATTTTGACTTTTCACAACTTTGATCATTTTCATCAATTCTGAGCTTCTGAATATGAATCTATATTCATATTTTTAATATTTAAATCACATTCAAACATGAAGCTCTATCTTAAGCTTATAACAGATGATTATATCAAATATATCCGTTAGTTTCTCTCTCTTTACCTAATTCGAACAATTCAAATTATTTCATCATAATGTTCTAAGTTGATTCTTTGTGAGCTAGCGGGAGAAACTAATGGACCTATAGATCATGGGCTCCAACGATCCGAGATTAACTTACTAAACTCTTTAGATCGAGTTAATCAACCTTCATTAACTAACGAGTCATTCCACTAGAGTTCTGTAGTTGCACTCCCCTCACTATAGATATATTTGTGTCCATGTTATATAACCATGATAAGTAAGTTAATCCTTCACAAGTTGTTCGTAACTTTCACTAGGTCAAAGTACCGTTTTACTTCCGAGACTACATCTTATTCCTTAGGTCTCACTGATCCACTATTGAACAATTGGTTTTAGGTGCAACCTATAAATCAAATCTCTCTCGGGCCAATGAGAGGGTGGGGCTCTTTGTTCAAGAGTTGGATTCAGTCCTTAAGGGAACAACATATCTACTATCCCTAACGCGAGTAGGAGTGAATTCCGTCTTGCACCCTATGTCTCTAGCTATCCACCCGGTCTTACCCTTAAAATGGGAGATTTATTGGGTCAGCGCCATTGAGTTTCCCTCACATATGCAGATCTAAGGATAATTATGTGTGAACAAAAGTTCATAGTTAGCCAAGATTAAGATTAAGTTACATCAGATATTTGTAAACTAAATAGTCGGTTTTATTAAAGTCAACGGTGTTATAATCTAAAAGCAACTATTTCATGGTTCCAATCTTATATAAACTCTTTACATAGGATGTCTCTACTTCCATATCTCTACATGAACAATTCAAGATCACATTGTTTGTACTAACTACAAAGTGAGTCGCATCCATAGTGTCCCCAGAATAAGGTGTCCGACCATATTCATATATTATAGACTATTTAGGCTATATACTCAAACTTAATCCATGTTTATGTCTCTGAATAAAGTTCAAGTTTACTCAATAATAGCCTTGGGAACTTTGTTTATTGGCTTTAAGATTATAGTATCAATAACGATTTTATTGAATAGAATATGATTATAAACCACGAGTTTTTAGGACATAAATTCCAACACTTTTGGGGAATATAGACAATGTTATATTGTTGGAGTAGAATCGCCCATTTGGCTAAGTGTCCAAAGATGATTAGCCTAGACAGAACATTCTTTACAAGGTCGACTTTTACCACTAGATGAACCGTGAAGGCATGCATATAATGCCTCAACTTATCAGTAGCAAAGAAAAGTGCACATCTTCTCAATGGGAGAATAGTTAATTTCAGCCCCAATTAACGTTCAGCTTAGATAGTAGAGAGCACGCTCCTTTCCCTTTTCTTTCTCTTGCGTCAGTAATGCTCCTAAGGACCTTTCTTGTGTAGCAATGTACAGTATTAATGGCTAGCTAGGTACTGGAGCTCCTAGTACTGGGGGACTAAGCAAGTATTTCTTTATGCTATCAAAGGCATTTGAACAAACCTCATCCCACACAAAATTTTCTCCTTTTCTCATCAACTTTTGAAAAGGTTGACACTGATCGGCCAGGTTAGAGATGAACCTTCGGATGTAAGCCAATCGTTCTTGGAGATTTCTTAGGCCATGCAAAGGAGGAATTTTTTCTTCCTCCATTGTGATGATAGTATGACACGCAACAACTTCTAGGTCTTCATCCTAATGATCACAAAGGAAGCTTTTTGGAAGGATGTCTGTCAAGGTTACTAAGCGCTGAGGTCGAGAGAAATCCATGTCTTCCTCTGTACAATCTTAAGCTTTTGAGTCTTCTTCTTTTTTTATTCTTTTGAGCCTTATTTCCTCTTCTATAGTTTCGGTAGGAGCGGGACTTTCTTTAGGTCGGGGTCGATTGTCTTTTCTTCCGGCAGGTCATAACTATCCACCCTTCATCATTTTCTTCGATCGATCTTTCCTCTCCTTGAGGATCCTCAGATGAGGCTTCCTGATAGAATTGGACAATTACAGGCTCAAAGGTCCCAAACTGGACCAAGCTTTTCCTTTGCTAAAAAATCAATCTTAACGGAGGAGCTCTGACATTATCGTCACTGCAGCATGGTTTGTTTAAGCTACTTCCTCCAAATCTAGCTCGATCATTTTCTTGCGAGCCAACATTAGAATTAGCTCATTCAACAAAAAACATTTCTCTACTGTGTGACTGATGACCTGATGATACTTGCAGTAGTTGGGATCATCTACCTTTCCTGCTTGCTCAGGTCGCTTACATTCATTCTGACAGTTGGATCAGCTGCCTCTCCAGTAGTTCCTCTAACATGTCTGCGATGTCTGAATAAGAAAATGGGTAATTTTTTTACTACCTTTCGTTTAAAGTCAACGTTACCTCCTGCTTCTATCATCCTTCTTCTCAGCTCTCACTTCCTTTCTTTTGGAGAACTTCAGCTGGATCGTGTTTACGGCCATAGATTCTTTCACTGTGCTCTTTACTATCATTTCGACACCCTTCATTTCTTTTTTGTCTTTCTTTACTTCAGGAACAGGAAAATCTTTAGTTTCTCTGCTGGTGATGCTCAACTTCATATCATGAGCTTGAGTTGCCAGTTCTTCAAATGTGTGGGGCTTTATTTTCTGTAGAATGTAGAGGAGTCTTAGTGCATGCCTTGGGTGCACATTTCTACAGCTGACAGTTCGGTTAGTCAATCTTTACAGTCAAGACTTAGAGCTCTCCATCGATTGATGTAGTTGATGACTGGTTCTCCCTTTCTTTGTTTCGTGTTTGTAAGCTCCATCATGCTTACAGTACGCCTGGTGCTATAGAAGCGGTTGAGGAATTCCTTTTCCAGTTGTTCCCAACTGCTAATGTTTTCTGGCTCCAGATCGGTATATCACTCAAAAGCATTTCCTTTCAAGCTTCGAACAAACTGTCTAACTAGTTTATCTTCTCTTGATCCTGCATTCTCGCATGTTTCGACGAAGTGGGGGATGTGCTATTTTGGATTGGCCTTTCCATCGAACTGCTGGAATTTTGGAGGCTCGTACCCAAGAGGAATTCTCAAATTATCAATTCTTTTGGTGTACGACTTAGAGTACATGAAAGGAGTCTGAGATGAGCCTCCATATTGAGCTTTGATGGAGTTCGTGATCATATCTTGTAACTGTTAAAATGAGAGGGAAGCCACAAAAGCCGATTGTTGGTGTGGTTGATTTTCTTGTACCACATTCTTTCCTTTGTCACCATCTTTCACAATGGGAGTTTAACTCGATTCAGCAGTTTCACGAGTCTGCATCTGCTCTCTTAAAGCTGCGATTCCGTGGTCTCGTTCATCAACAACCTTCATCAGAGGATTAATTTTTTTTTCCAACTCCGTCATGGCAGCATGGATCGTTACATCAGCCATCATGACAGACATCACATCAGGGTGTGCTTCTCTCTTTGACTTGCTAGAGGCAGAATCAGAATGATGATATAGAGAATTTTCCTTAATGACAATTTTAGCTTTAGGAGATTTCATCAATTGCTTAAGGATGCTCTGCGCGATGGCAGAACCTTGATCTTGCCCTAGAATTATCCCCTTAAAACGACTGCGGGTGACAGGTCCCGTGTAGGCGTCACTTGAAATAGAAGATTTGGATGCAGCTTTCTTTGGTGTCATTGGTTTGCTTGTAGATTTAGATGACGAGAGAGATTAGAGGTAGAGATGTCTCCCTCAATATGTCAATTTGTTCGCACGAGATTTTCGAAGAAATTTGGTTTGTGGAGTTGAACTTGGGTTGATGTTGTATTTTTGTTGATTTGATGCGATATGGTTCGATCTCTAGAATTTGATCCTTTGATTCTCTCTCAATTGAATGTTTACGTTTGATTTGAGGAAGTAGAACACGTGATATTCTTGACGTTGGAGTCTTGGAAGAAAGTTTGTATCCTCAAAGGAGCTTCAATCTTCAAGGAAAGTTGTGTTCTTGAAGTTGGAGTCTTGGAAGAAAGTTTGTATCCTCAAAGGAGCTTCAATCTTCGAGGAAAGTTGAAGTATTGGAAGAAACTTGTAGAAGTTTGAGTCTTAAAAGAAAGCTTGTATCTTCAAATGAGCTTCAATCTTCGAAGGCGATTAGTTCAAGAGTTAAGGAGTCCTCTAGCTTTTGGGAGAATTCTCACTAGACCTTCTGGAATAAAAAATTTTCAACCTTACAAGAGAACTTTATTTATAGAATTTCCTAGTGGGCTTTATGGGCTTGAGCCTGGTTGATCCATGGACTAGATCCATGGGCTCAACTACATGGATTTGAGTTATATTTAGCTTTAGGCTCAATTAAGCTTATTTTTTGACTCAATTGAACTTAGCTCAAGTAAATAATATTTAATTGAACCAAAATAATTAACTTGATCCAACGGTTATGATGAAAACATGCGACATTATCAAAATTGGCCAATTTAGTTTTTCAATTTTAATTTGGGACAGATGTCAATCTTTTTAATTAGTCTCAAATTCAATTATTTGTACTTTCAATCATTAATTTAGTAAATGATGTAGCAATTTGTGGTTCGTCTACAAATTTCCTATTCAACAAGTGTAATTATTGGTGTTTCCAAAAAGAAAAAAAACTATTTGTCATTTTTGAAGAAAATTCGATTTTATTATTTTTTTTAAAATAGTAATTTTAAAATTACTATTCTTCTAGTTGATACCACGTATATTCTACTTTTAATTTCCTAAACGAACTATCTTCGATGTTCTTAATAAATTAAAATTATAGTTCCACAAATGAAAACAATTATTTTTTAGAAGGAAAAAGAAATTAAATGTTGCATAATAATTGAAGAGAAGGTCTAAAAATAGGATGTGACGCTAGGACTTGTCTTTTTGATAAGCACTGAGCCACTTATATTATATCAACTCCGTACAAACGCCACCTCCATTCTTATCCTTTCATTTTTCATTTTCCCCTTTTTGCCCTTCAAAACTTCCAACGCCATCTTAGGACCAAGGGTACTTAATTGTCATTTTTATATCTTTTTCTCTTTCTCCTCCTGAGGTTTATTCTAACAAAGATGCTTTCTTTCGTCACTCCTTTTTCTTTTCTTTTTTCCAAATATCAAATATCACCAAACCCCAACTCCTCACCTAACCATGGTTAATATTCTAACCGTAGTTACAAAAATTGTCTTCAACATCAAATCACACAACACTCTTCATAACCTATCTTTCTAACCATAGTTGGACACCATACTCCACTTCACAGTTCACAACCCCTATACCTAACCATGGTTAGTATTTTCTCCTACATATTATCAAAATCACTAAAAATATTGTTTTATCTATGTTTATGAGTTTCACTAAATCTTGTAAAGAGAAAAAGAAAGGGACTGATTTTGAAATAATTGAAAGCAATTTTGTTATTTTATTTGTTTTCTAAAAGCATAATTTTAGGAGTAACATAACATAATAATAGTGATCCCCAAATTAATAACAGTAATAAGAACAATGTTCCAGAAAATCCACATCCAACTATTAAATTGCACGTTCAATTAAGAAAAAGGAGAAACAAACAAACAAAAGATGATTTATGATTCAAAGCCACAAAAGAACTAAAAGAAATTATGACAATAAATACCAAAATTCGATCTCAATTATAATTCTTTCTAAGTTAATTATCATACGTCATAACAACAACAAAAAAAGTACAATAGATATCTCAAAATATTGCACCAAAAAAGGAAAAAATATATATATATCCTCCATAGTACATAGCAAAATTCTAATTTTCACAAAAAAAAAAAAAAAAAAAAAACCTCAAAATTTAACCCCTGGTTGATATTTCATCTTCCCCAAATCATCCGGTACTTTCCAGTAAATTTTCCGGCCAAAATTCCGAGCAAGATCTCTTCCTCTGTAACAAAGATGAGCTAAATCCGAGCATAGAAGTTCCCATGTCAAAATCAAGAACGATATCCTCCATTTGATACCCTCCCAAAACGATGGCGTTTCTCGGCTTCAATCCACCATCAACAAACCCTAAACAATAAGCTTCATCGTTAACCTTCACCATTGAATTTCTTCCATAGATTTTCCATCCCACCATCTCGCTCTGTAAGATCAGTTCAATCTCCGGCATTTTCGGCCCTGCTGCCGTCATCTCCATGTTTTCCGATTCAAAACACACCTCAAACGGCGCTACCGGCGCCACTTCTTTCGTATTCATCGCTGCTGCTGCCGCCCTGAAAGCCGCCGTCAAAGAGTTAAAGATTGAACTCTCTAAAGCAGTATACGGAACAACCGTACTTAATCTCGTCCCTCCTCCACCTTCTCCGTCGCCTACCCCCTCTAAATCGAGCAAGGACTTGTTCAAATCGAGGCGGTTACCGTCTACTTTAATGGCTTTTACATTAATAAAATACTCCGGCGACTGCAAGGCGTCGATTTTCTTGGTCAAAATCGGCGTGTAAGTCAAAGAACTAGAAATCTCAGATCCATAAACAGAGTCTTGACTTCCACTATCCGGAAAAACAACACCGTTCGTCGACGACAAACAAAGAGAAAACCGCCGGTGAGAACCAAGTTCCGTCGCGATCTGAGCCGGAAGCGAGATTTGATTCCGGCCAAGCCCTAAAACACCTTTAACAGATTTCGCCAAACCTTGTAAAAGAAATCTCGGAGCACAAGAATGAAGAGCGACAATCACCGCTGCCGTAGACCGGTCCAAAGACCTGACGCCCACCGTATCCTCAACCAGAATCGCCTTCCCTTCCAAATCCCCAAAGGGATTCCCAGCGATTACATCACACGCGCCACCAACAGACCCAGATCTACCCCCACCAGTAGCCGCAATACACTGAATAGAGCGGCTGGGAATCGAACGGCTGGAAGAAGATCCACCACAAGCCATCCAAAGAGACTGGCCGCCAAGATCAACGGCGAGATGGACGGGCTTAATCGGAGAACCATGGAAAACAGTGGCTACATACTGATTGGTGAGGGAATCTTTAGTGAGGGGGATGACGAGAGAGAAGGTTTGGCCATGGAAGAGGGTTAAGGAAGAGAGAAGAAGAAGAAGAAGAAGGAGGGGAGAATGGGGAACAGCCATGGAAATTTCTGGTGCAGTCGGCGGAGGTTCGCCGCGGATTGGGAATAGGTTAATGAGAGAGAGAGTGAAGACTTTGGATGAGGAAAATTTTTGGATAAGGGCCAGGTGGAGGAGTTTGTTTGAGAGAATATATTTATAAAATTTATGGATATAAATTTCATTAAATTCAATTTTTAATGAAGATGAAAAATGATGGGATGCTGAGGTGGAAATGAATCTGATAACGTTTTTATGTCTATCTTCTTGGCCTATGGTGGGTTCTTAGATCCACCGACGGTTAAAACCAAGATCGAACGTGGTTTTTCGGATTGCTTTGCACACCCATGTAACGGCTAAAATTCAAGGATTAACAATAATCTTCCCAAGAATTTACTTTATTAATTAGACGTTACAACAATTGATTAGTATTACAGTGTGAAAATGACTTATTAAAATCTAGTTAAGTCAAATCTATTTTAGCTTGCATTTTTTCCTTTTACCCTCAATAGTACTGTGTACTATATAAAAGTTATTTTGTAAATTCTATTTAATAAGTACATCTTTCATAGCGACTTTTAAATCATAACAAATATTCTCGTGCCAACTCTTGGAGCTTTTCTCCATTTTATGGATTATTTTTTACAATTGAATCTCTTTGCTTTACTAATTTTTTTAGACGAATAGTATTTGCAATGTGATTGTCTCGATATATGTGCCATGTGTTTCTTAGACCAACAACCCAACTTTCATTGTGTGATCATCCTTCAATGAACATTACTTTCACAAGAAGCATATATTTTAAGAATATTTCTTTGCAGCAACCCTTTCTAAGACACACACACGTATGTATTGGGTAATAGTCCACTAAAAAGACCATGATTTCAACAAAATCTTCTATATTTGGCATTGGCTCCAAAAATATATAAGTATTTTTTTTCCTAAATTGAATATAGTTAAGCCAAATACTAGACTAAAAACTTTGTTGTCACTATTTGATTTTAGACAAAATTAGGTTGGTTCTTTGGAATATCATTGTTATCTCGTATGTCACAATTTGAAATCATATCTACTACGGCATAATCCTAAAGTATACTCATTTTTTAAGCCATTCAACACTGTGCAATCCTTGTTAACTAACATTTAACAACTTAAGCCCAGTTGCTCAAGCCTATGTCTTAATGACGTTTTTTTGGAAGAAAAATGTGAGGTTGTAATTTTTGGACGTCTACCATTTTGCTCTTGAATTTAGGGATCTCTATTACATTCATTTAAAAAGACCACAAAATAGTGAAAATGCATTTGAATAAATATGAAAAAGAAAGATGTAGGTCGGAAATTTAATCAAACACCCTATATTGTTTGAACTTAAACAAGATATACATGTGGTTTGACATAGAAAGCACAAATGACATTTACGTGACACCAAATGTTCATTTTCAATGTTAACACGACGAAAACATTTGGAGCGAGAAGTGACTTATAATAGTCTAAAAATTAAAATAGTTCGGAGATTATAATAATCTGTGTTTGGGTGCAGATTCAGCTTTTGTTGGAGTTGCTTCGTTTTGTGATGGTTGTTACTAGAATTTACGCTTTAGCCTGGCCTTCTACTTTTACTTGGTAAATATTTAGAGCTTAGTGAAAGAGAGAGTGTGACGAATAGGAGATAGGGGAGTGAAAATAAGTATTATCATAATATTAAGATGGAAAATCCTAATTCTTGATTATTCTCCTATTTAATTTTAGAGGCAAACAATCCCAACATTTTAAATTAAAAATAATAATAACAAAAATTATATATTGTTTTTTCCTTAGTTAATAGTTTAATTTACAAATGTAGAGATGAAATTTTCTCATATGTAGTATTTTTTTTTTTTCAAAACTATCAAATCTATATCATGCATATATTTCATAATTCTTTGCAAACATATCAAAAAAAAAACATTTATAAGTCAATTTAAAGGAACCTAAGTATTGTTACAATTACTTAAACCAAAAATCTATTAGAATATGGATATCTAATATTTCAGTTGATTTATAAAAAAAAACAGAAGAAATTTTAATTTATTGAATCTCATTCTTTTCACCGCTTAAATTTTAAATTTCACTACCATCATTTTAGTTAATTAATGGAGATGTGTGCCAATAACTAAAGTGAGTATTTAAATCAAACTTAAATGTATAAATCTAAAAATCTAGAGTCTTTAAGAAGAAAAAGTTTAAGTGGAAGGTAAAATTATATTTTAAAATGTGTGAACTAAATTGAAACCACGTTCATAATTTAGGAACTAAAATTTTGAAACTTAAATGAAAATTAGATAAAAATACATATTTCATAAAATTAATCCATTATTTTTTCAAGGAGTAAGCAAGAGTCCAAGAGCGTGAAGGCAGGTGTGAGAGTACTATTGAATTAGATTAGATGAATCATATTCATAATTATATATTTTCTAAATGTATTACTTTAATCAAGAATCCTTTTCGTTAATATATTCAATGTAAAAATATAAACAAACTGTGCCGCACAAATCGCTGATTTAGTTTCGCGGTATATTATCAAAAATAAAAAAGAAATGAAAGATCGTTCCTATACGCCGCAGAATCAGTGGAGGTTGAATCCATATAAATGGTAAAATGAAATTCAAAGCGCTGTTCATGCTCAAATAGTTGGATTCTCAATCGATCAAATTCCGTATGAGACTCGAAGATTTTCCAGGTGAGTACTTAGATCGTTTTTTCTTTTTCTAATTTTTCTTTTAGGGATTCGATTCTATCTAGATTCTAGCTCAAATCGTTCAACAGTTTCTACGCTGGTTGCTTAATTCGTTGTTCTCAATTGAAACTTCAAATTTCTTGAGTTTTGATCTGTTCGTTTGATGGGATGCTTTGATTGCAAACTTATTTCCACCAATCAAATCCATAGAATAGGAAATCCATCATTCGCTATTCATTGATAAGAGGAGAATCTGAAATTCTTGTGTCCGTGAATGGCTGCTAATCCACTTGTGTTTCTTTTAGTTTTAATTTGTTTATGCGGTTCAACGAAGGGGTAGATTTGGGGATGTGATATTGACATGAAATGGCGTTTAATGAAATTAGTTTTACTTCTCTTGCTAGCTCAGTTACGGTATTTAGTTTATTAATCCTCGTTTTTTTTCATTGAATCTTGTACAATCTTCATCAACTTGTACAGTTATTTTGTGTTGTTGAATTTAAGGTCATGGACTTATGATAATATGTATATTTTGAAGCTGTGATCCTATGTGCGTTTCAAGCTTCAACTTAAAATAATGTTTAAGCAGTGTCGATTGCGATGCTATTTAAAGCTTGTTGAGATAAGATAGAAATCTCAAGTCGGTGTCTTTTTCTTTCTTGAAGGGGAAGGAAAAGAAAAAAACTTATAGGACTTGAATTCTTTGGTTTTCTACTATGGAAATGGATCGCGATTATATGACTGCTCGATTATCTGCTATATGGAATATCATTTGTCTAAAGAGAAGCTTTAAAGAGGACAGAATTCCTTGCCAAATTGAAGAGGTAATTCGAATTAGATAGAAAATTGTAACGACTTTTAGAATCCAGTGTTTTTAGGTGTAATGCTCTTTCTGACAACACTGCCATTTTTCATCATTTCAAAAGAGACCAAATCTTCACCATCGATTTTTTTGGCCTTTTAGTTGTGCCTAACTATTTTAGTTGATGGTTCGGACTTCTGCTTAAATTGTATTCTGAAGCTACAGTTCTTTGTGGCTTTTCAGGGTCTGTTCTTAGGGTCCGTTGGAGCTGCCCATAACAAAGATCAACTGAAGAAATTGAATATCACTCACATTTTAACCGTTGCTTGTTCATTGCCACCTGCTGATCCAAACGATTTTGTTTATAAAGTAGTACGTGGTATGTAAAGCCCCAACTTCTATTTGGTGACGGACATGACTTTATAGTTTTACCCAATATTTGTTGGAAGTTTCTATTTGGGACCTGAAACTACCTTCCATCTATATTATGCTTTAAAGAATGATTCAATCTGCATTCTCACGGCCAATGATTATTTTACAGGATTAGTTCATCTCCAATTGCATCATCTGAAAACTATAATGTTTCCACATGTCATTATTCATGTAGGATATTCATTATCTATCTTATAAATCCGTGAAGGATTATTAGTATTGACCCCATTTAAACTTACTGTACTGAACTTATGATTGTCATGATTTGCAAGTTATCCGTGCTTATCATTGTAAAAATTTATAGTGTCGTATTGCTGTTCAGGCTTCATGTACTGAACTTGTTGTGATTGTCATGATTCATATCAGTGTTTATCATTGCTTTTCAATCAAATGGAATTTCTGCTGCTGACATCCAATGCTACTTTCTGTTGTGTGTAAATTGAGGTAGTCTTGGACACTAGAGATGTAGATATTAAACAGCACTTTGACGATTGTTTCAACTTTATCGTTGAGGGAAGACAATCTGGTGGAGTCTTGGTTCATTGCTTTGCTGGAATATCCAGAAGGTGAATCTTTGGCACAGTTTCTACAAAGTTTTTCCTCTCCTCTTAATCTCCATTGTTTTCCTCCTTCCCAACTCATTTAATTTATCCGGTTAATCTTCTTGCATACCGACCTTTTTTTTCTTGCCAGAAATAAATTTCTTTTCTTTTCCCTTGTAGCGTAACCATTACAGTTGCCTACCTGATGAAAAAGCGAGGTATGAACCTAACACAAGCACTGGAACACGTCAAGAGTAGACGACCACAAGCAGCTCCGAACGTTGGTTTCATGGTTCAACTCAAGGACTTTGAAACAGCTCTTCAAGGTAGAATTTGTCCAACTGAAACTGCATCTATATGTTCTTCATTTTGAACATTCAACTGAACTTTGCGATTTGATCATATGCAGCTAGCAGAGTTGATGAAATGAAACTGTCAAATGTTTAAGCTCTCAGAAGCTGCAGGTAACTTCTATTAACGACAGAATCACCTAAAACTCTTGAGACACTATAGAGTCTTGTCGTTTTCTTGTTTCCATTAAAAGTAAATATCTGAATTTAGCATTTATATTGAATATGGCTTCCAATTTTTCCCTGTATTATGTGCATTTCTTTTTTTAAAATTTTAACTAATTGCCAACGAACCAAAATCTAAATGACCTTTGATAAAAAAAAAAATTTAATTATGCACTTCTCTTTGTTAAAAACTTGCTCCTATTTCTTTAAAGGAAATCAGTTACAATGTTGGACAGAAATAGAACAAAATAAGAATGAAAACTGAGACTACATTGGCCTCACCATTCTATGTTATCATTACACCCATTTCAAGCTCCCATTTTCGCATAAAAAAGTCCAGTTTATTTCTATTTCATGGCTGGTTTTGAAACATTTATGATAGGTATGGGTAAATATTATAACTTTCGAATGAAGGATGGATATCTTTTAAACAAAGGGTACTTTCGTAATGCAGCCTAAAATCTGAAGTAGGGGAAAACTTCATATTACAGCCCAGGTTTATCAAAAACGTTTCTATTAAGAAGATTAACGTCATATAGGCAATGGATTTTTAAAAAAAAAATTAAGACATAGTATGAAGGTTGGTTTGGATTGACTAAAAACGTTTTTATTTAAACATTTCTGACAGAAACTGTTTAAAACGGTTGTCAAAAAACTCAAATTTTGTACAAAATTACTTTTAGAAAAACAAATTAAACGCTTGGAATTTAATCCCAAATGTTTTGATATTTCAAAATGGGTTTGATTTAATTTAAACCCCATATAACAAAATTCTAGATATGCGACTGTTAGCACTAAACAAACTTTCTTTCTTTATTCTTTTTTTGTTTTTCTTCGAGTTCTACTATTATTAGAGAAGGAAATATATTTATCGACTCTTGACAAGAGACTTGGTGTCTTACCTAAGGTTTTAGCTCAAATTTAAACCTTAAATTTTGATGATAAATGTTTTCACACTAAATCTAAGCCAAATAATTCTTAAAAAATAAATAAATAAACTAATGAAAAATCATCCCATACCTGTTCCTAACCAGTTGGATGAAATTTTGAACTTTTAACTTTTGATGAAGGACATGTCTTAACCATACTCATCTTACAGTCAATAATTAATTTATTTAACGAATTGTACTATTTTTCCTTTTTTTTTTTTTTTTATAAAATTCCTATAAACATATCATTACAGAATTATCCTTTCCTTAGGTGGAGAAAGAGTGGTCCAATCAGACAACAAATGAAAACACGGGCCGAGACTAGGCCCATAATCAAATGGTATGTCTGGTCACGATCCCCATAGCAGACCACTCGTGAGCCCAAATCCAATTAGACATAGAGGTAATAATCTTAACTTTTAGACAGAGCACACACACATGACATTCCCCATTGGAAATTAGAATATTTTTCATTTTGGAAGCACTTCCTTCAAAATAATTCACTTCTGCTTTCAAGTCCATATCATGTTTCAAATAATTGATTGGATAAGATTGCTAACTATTAAAAGTTCATTTCCAACAGCAGCCAAAAATTTAAAACAATTATTAAAATAGGGCAAACTACGTGGAGTAAATTAATTTAGTTGTCATAATTTTAATCTCTTTATCAAGTTTGACTCCTATTCTTGGTTAGATGGTGAAATTAGTATCCTAAATTTTGAGAAGGTTTGTGTCTATTGTGTAGATATGAGTATTATTATTATTATGGGATAAATTATAGAAAATGATTTAAAATATAGAAGTGGGAAGAATTGAGGGGGAGAAGAGAAGTAATAATAGTGGGAAAAAGGAGAGGGAACCCACAAGGAAAGGAATGTCTCTATCAAAGGAAGTGTGAAAACTGCAAAAAGAAAAAAAAAAGAAAAAAAAAAATGGGGCGTTAATGATGGGAGTGTAATAATGAGGCGTGGTTGGTTGTATTTGCTATTTTGTTCCTTTCTAAGGGCCCCATCTCCTACCCTTATTGGGCCTTTCCCCTCGGCCCATATTCATTTTTACTCGTTACCGACATCCTAAATTTAAAACTTAACCAAGTGGGTGACTATTTAATCCCATCATATCAAATCTGCTGTTTAACATTACCATATATTTACTAGAAGGAAACTGTTGTAAGCCCCTATTTGGTAATATTTGATTTTTTTTTAATTAAAAAAAAAGTTAAAATTTATTTATCTCTATTTGTTAGGCATTGTTAAATTATATTTCAAAATTGAAATAAAAACAAAAAAAAACAACAAGAACAATAATGGGGGATGGATGGATGGATGGAGGCATGTTTTTATTTTCAATTTTGAAAAAAGAAAAAAGAAACACATGAAAATAAAAACAAAAAGATTCCCGCGCGGCTTCAGAGGGGAGAGGGGAGGGTGGGTCCCACAAGAGACAGGCTAACTGACAACTTTCGCCGTTAGTAAAGCTTCCGTCATCGTTTCTCCACTTCCTCCTTCTTCTTCTACTACTTCTTTTCTTCTTCTTTTCTTCTTCTTTTCTTCTTCTTTTTTTCTTCTTCCTCTGTCTTTCTGTTTTCTTATTATTTATTTATTTATTTATTTTGTAATTACCATTTTTGCCCCTTTTGGACTTTGCCATCCTCTTTCCCTTCACCACCGTCTATATATGTATCTCTCGGCTCGGCTCGGCTCGACTTCATCACTCCCTCTCTTCCCCTATTTTCCCTTTCTCTTTCTTTGTTTTGTAATTTCTTTCTCTACTTTTTACCTCCGTTCTGTCTTATTATATTTCCATATTTACATTTCTTTACGCAAAAAAATATTAAAAAAAAATCCCTCCAATTTTTATTTCTAAACTTCTTGTGTTATTTATATATATCAATTATCGCCTTATTATTTCTAATTTCTGAAATTAGATTTCGTCAGAACTCACATTTCTTTAATATAAAATTTAGTTGATATGATGTTGAACTATCTCAATTTTCTACCACATTTATGTTTTACGTTATGTTTTCCAAATGGAGGGGGTAAAATTGTAACTCTTATTTTAAGTTTAGGATGTAATTTGATGAAATTCATAGTTTTGGATAAAATTTGATTTTTTTTATTCACCTATTTTGATGCAAACTCTAAGCGTAACTTAATTTGTCAAGATGGTATATTATCTAATAACACAATTTTGTAAATTTATTAATATAGAAACAGGGTATCACTCTTTAATTTCTCATCAAATCATTGTTAAATGCAAAAATTTTAATTCTTATAATTTGTTAAAGTAGAAGAATCCAAACCTCAATTTTCATTGCATTGCTACATAAATTTTAGTTACATTCCATGAAAGAAAAACTAAAAAAAACAACAAAATTATTTTATATAAAAACAAAAAATATGAAAAGGGAAAAAAACCTTCTTGAGAAAAACAAAAGTTAGAAAATTGAGGAAGAGAGAGAAGAGAGAGAGAGAGAGAGATGGCAGAGAATGAAAGGACAAAAGATTTAATTTGATTGTTGGGTGAAGAGAGAGAGAGAGAGAGATAGAGAGAGTGAAAGAGAGCAGCTAATAAATCCAATAACTCTTACACATCACAACGTTTTCTTATGTACTTTCCCCCTCTTTTTCTTTAATTTTTATTACATTTATATCTATATATATATATATATATAATTTTCAAAAGCATAAGAAAAAATCTCAGTGCCTATACCGATAACCCAATCTCATATACTGTTCACTCATGCATTTGTCAAAATGACTCAAATACCCCTCCCCACTCCACCCATGACACCCACTACTTCCAAACATCCCACCAAGGGTTTTATGGTAAATTCGAGACTCCTTTATTGCAAAGTTTTAGATGTAGAAGGAATTCGAGAATAGGGAACAGGTGAGGATTTGTAGGTCTTAATATTACGCAATAGCTTAAATCTCTAATTTTAACATTCAATTAGATTAGGTGATCTCAGAAAATTTGTAAGTGCTATAAACTTTTAGCCAATGGATCTTTTTTTGAGATTTTATGTACCAATAAAACGCTCATTCATGGTTGGATAGAGTTTTCAAGAAGGTTGACATTTTTATAATGGTTTTTAGTTTAGATGCATCAAAAAGTTTGGGACTTTGAATTTCATGATCTCTCTCTCTCTCTTCTTCTTTAAAGAGATGTTTGACTCTTAAAAGTTGGATTTTGTAACATGGATGTGTTTAAAAGTTTTTCTTTTTCTTTTTCTTTTCTTTTCTTTTATTATAACTGTTTTTTTTTTCAGTATTTAACTTTTTTCAAATTTTTATTTTGTTTCATTTAAATTATAAGTTTAGTGTTATTTTGTTTGGTATAGACTACTTGTTAATACTACTCTATTTATAGCATTCTTTGTATTGTTACATATTCCTTAAGAAAATGTAAGTCAAATTTTTTTAAACTAAACAAAAATGTAGATTTTAATATTGGTTTAGATTAGTCCCAATGTTTTCATAACAAAAAAATATGAGAAAACAATCCCAAATTTAATAAATAGAATTCAAATATGTATATGGTTAATTATCAAAAGTTTTATATTAATTAAATAGGTTCCTAAACATTTTTAAAAATTATTTAAGAGTATTTATATCAAATTCCTAAATATTAAGATCATTTAACATTTGTATTCGTGATTTACTATAATTTACGAACATAAGTGGCTAAGGTTTTATTAAACATAACATTGTAAAACCATGAATTTTACAAACTGTGGAACATGTCTTGGAATTACTTCAAGGAAGACATATTATTAAACACGAGTAATATCAAATTTATAGAACTAATTGTTTTAAAACAATAATATAAACCCACAAAGCTTTACATATATACCTATGTTTGAAGCTGCCCAAAGTCAAACATCCCTCTAATATATAATATGAAATCTAGAGATTTACAAAATGGTGGGGAGTCTCACACAACCACCTCATTCCTTTGAAACCAAATCAGATTCTTTCAACACATGAATTCAAATTTGGTATGTTATATATATATTTTTTTATTTATTTATTTATATTATATAGTTTTAAATGAACCTAAAAAGTTAGGTTTCAATTGTAAGTAGGTGGAAGTACATGATAAAATAAAATGTGGGATTTTAATATGCATCCTTCACTTGGCTCTCAATTGATTGTATATATATATATATATATATATAATCTTATGCAATAATATAGTTAGGTCCCCAAGTTTATGACATGTGATGCTTTAATAGTTTGATAGAGATTGCCATCTGAAATTTCAAAATACTAAACAATCATAGATTTCATATAGCTATATATGTTTAAGAAAAGGCTGATCTTGACAACCCCTTTAAAACTTATTTCTGTTTCTTATTGTTTGGGTAATGAATTTAATTTTGATCAAAAAGTAATCATTCACCTTGAAAACTCATTTGACTTTTTTGTTCTTTTAAATTAAATTTGTTTACAATCGTTGTTGGAATAAAGAGTTTATGAATTCGTTAGATATTTTTAAAAATTTAGACACATATTTTTTAATACAAACTTAAACATTCATGAATTAATTTTGGGCTACTACGATTATCTCATTAAATTTTAGAGAGTTAGATGATTTGACCATTTTTAGAAAGATCAACGTAAGTCACTAGAGATATAATGCACGATCTTTACGTTATCAAATAAACGCAAAACATTAGAATTACCCTTTTAACCATGAAACTCTCACCAAAGGAATCATCTATGTTGGAAACCTGTTTAACTTGTATTATTATTTTTAAATGAATTTGTTCATGATGTATAACTGATCGAAAGATTTTAAAATTTGTAGGCTTATTAACATTCTAGGACGACTAAACTCGTAATTTGACTACAATAATAGTATCATAAAATTTTACGAGAGAGTGATACTTGGATCATTTTTAGAAAAACCGACCTAATTAAAACAATAATTTACTAAAAAACCCCAATCAAAATAAAAGAAACAAAACTCCAAAAAAAATCTAAACTCATAGACTTGGAGACATATATGTTATTCTTGGGAAATAAAGAAAATTAAAAAACAAAAGAAAAGGGAATTATGACAAATGATTTATTATATATATATATATTGAAGATACCAAACTTCAAGAGAGAGAGAATTAAGGGTTGGTTTTTAGGGAGTCTAAAGCAGTGTTCTTCAACATGGCCTCCATGTGATCTCACTGCCCTTAATATTATTCCTTGTTTTTTGAGCTTTCTATCTTCAAAATTCTTTACTTTGACTTCTTAACTAATGAATTGATTAAAACTCTTTTTTCTTTTCTTCATAAAATAAACTGAACTAAACAAATGGGGGATTTTTGAGACTCTAAAACCCTAATTCCTTTCACTAGTTAATGAGTTTAATTATATAAAATGAGTTATATAACGAATGTGGTTATTAATATTATGGCAAAGAGTGGACAAATGTCCTTATTTTGCAGACAAATTGGTCTGAATTTTTATGGTTTCCATGAGCCGACATGTCGGAAATGGGAGAGAGAGAAAGAATCTTCATGTTTATATTAATCTCATGTTTTCATATATTACTATATATATATAATTATAATTATTATATATTTTCTCCATATCCTGATCTTACCATCTCTTATTTCAAAATTAATGACACACAAAGATTTTCTTCATATCCTTTCTTTCCTTCTTTCAATGGACACAAAGAAAGAGAAACTGATTGGATCAGAAAAATGTTTCAAATTAAGGATTATATGTATATTATCCCCTAAACTATATTATATACTTCTCTTATACTTCTCACTTTTTATGTCACAGTTCTATCTTTTAAGATTTTGTAAAGATTTACTTTCTTACAATTTCTTTCTCGACAAAATTAAATGATAATTAAGAATGAATGTATCAATACTAAAGTTTTTAGAAAGTTTGATATTTAGTTGATTTTGTACTATAAAGATTATATACATTTTCCCTAATTTTAAGATATAAACACTAAAGTATTTTGTTTAGTTTTTTTCAATAACTAACTAATTAGTTGCAATTACTTTTATATTTCATATACCTTCAGGAAAGTAAATTGTTTGTTGATGGCATTTTGTTTTATTTACTTTTATCAGTCTTCAGATTCAATCCTTTTGTTATCCTTTATATAATTTTAGCCTAAGCTTTAATTTATTAGACTTGTATGCTATTATTAATTAGTGAGTGATTATAGTCTTTAAGATGTGATGATTGTATATAATGAATTCCTATGTCTCAATTAGATAAGATAACTAATTATATATTATCTCAATGGTTGAGATTTTCTTACTCATAAATTATGGTTGAACTGAAAGTTATATTTTTGTTAGATATATATTTGATTGTAAGGGAGGACTTGTGAGTTATGAAATAATTAACGAGTGAGATTTAAAGTCAAATGCTTTATTAATTTGTCATTATTCAAAAATAAAAATAGGAGTAGAAGAATATAAATACAATCAATTCTAAATAAGAATTTACTATTTTAGTATTATGAAACTTTATGAGTTATAAGACTTTTATAAATTCACTTTGATATGTATATATATATATATATGATGATGATGATGATGGTTTATGCATGTGTTACACCAAGATTAACCTAAAATTCAATGAAATAATTAATACATAGCTTTGAAGAAAAATCATCCAAGATTTGAATCTTTTTGAATTGTTATGCATTCTTACTTTTTCTTTTCCTTTCTAATTAATTTTCAACCAATTAACCAAAACATTATTTTAAAAAATGGGAATACAAAAGAATAAAGACACATGTGTATGGAAATCATTTCCTTTCTAATTAAACTTGTTGGCAAAGAAAAGGTATTAACTTTAAAGCAAATCTTGATCTAGTACAACTATGTGATTATCAACTTAAAAAAGAGAAAATTAAGTTCAAATAAAATTTTGTCTAGATATATATTTTGTGAACGAAAAAATTTAAGGTATGAATATACTTCCTTTTATTTATGGTTTAACACAACAAAATATGTTAGTACTTTAAAGTCTACGAATAATTTGTTTAAAAAAGTAGTTCCAATAAAATACAGTATAACTTGGTATTCTTCGAATACTATTTTATCTCGTTAAATCTCTAAAATATCTTAACTATTAAGAGTGTAGTTAAGACTACATGTTAACATTATTGACAAATTGTATCTTAAAGATCAATCTTTTAAAACTTATCAAACTAATAGACTTTACGTTGACATTATGAGGTAGATTAACTAAATAAAACGATTGAATACCTTAATGTCAAACATTTTTTCAATGATATGTTGATATATCAATGACTTCTCGAAGTCTTTATAACCTAGATATTTAATGTTTATAAATCTAACTAAAAATATAATGTCAAGTTATAAATAGTAAATTTAGTTTCTATAATTTAATATAAAAAAAAAAAAATTAGTATCTAGATTTCATAATTTATAATTAGAATTTAATCTTTATAATTTGATATATCATTCTCTTTCATCAATTAATTTTTTCATTTTCTAACTTTCATTTCCTACCCCCCCTCCTCTCTTTATATATATATATATATATATATATTAATTAGACTTTGAGTTTTCACTTTAATGTGAATTGATTATGATCTAACTTTTTACTTAAAATATTTGAATCGTCTTCCTTTAAAACACATAAGAAAATTGAAAAAATAAAACGAACGAACAAACAAATAATTTTCTATTTCAATATTGATTATCAATCAATAAATTCTCTGTTTCATTAGTATTTTATTGATCACATATTGATTGATTAGTCTCTTACATTTAAGTCTATCGAGTCACATCGCATTGATTTGAACGCTACATTTGTTTAGTTTATGTATATATATACATTTTAAATTTGTTTGGTGGAGTTTCATTAAAGTTGTCTTATTTTATAAAATATTTCGCTGTAATTTTTTAAATTAACTCTTTATAACAGTGACCAACTCCTTCTTAGCTATTTTTTGCAAAAACAATGGATATAATTGACCTAATAATACATGATTAGCCTAGATATTAAGTGAAACAATTTTAACATTTACTAGCTCATCTGATCCTTATATCGTTAATTTTCAATTAATTGTTCAAAACAAGTGTATGATCCAAATTCAAACAATTAGGGTTTACATAATAAGATGGTCTTTTAATCTAAATGTTCTTTTGATTACTATCACTATAAACAACATTTTGTTATAGCAATAATAGTGAAAATAATAATGCTACATATAATATTCATAGTCAAGTTTGAATTAGGTATTTAGAGATATAAGATTGGACTATTTTTAACCATCTTAAGGTAATTCAAAATTCAATTCTAAATTTGTATAGACCCTCCAAATTTGTGTAAGTTCACATGACTTAGCTAAATCTAAAATAGCTAAATATACTATAGAAACATGTGAAATGATTGTACTACACTTAGAGAGTTTTAATTTTTCCTCTCTTGTGAGAAGATGTGATATATCTTATTGTCCTTTGATGCTATATTGTGATGAATATAATGTGTGATTTTTGTCCCTTTGCTTAATCTTGCATTCAACTCCAACTCATCTCTCAAAGTAACCTTTTCCCATTTAGAGAAACTTTGGTGTAAAATTTCTAAAAGTCTAATGTTTTAGATCCAAATTTATATAGGATCTCACATACATACGTACACACATATATCAGTATGTATTGCGACATAAAGCATAATTCAACTTTTCATAAATATATCTAGTTTTGATCAAGAGGTTAGGTTAGAAATCGAATTCTTGATACATAACGTTGAACCAAAAAGTAAATAATAAATCATCCATTTATAATATAAAAATAAATAATAAATTGAATTACTTCTTCAATCTCTAAAATGTTAATTCTGTCTCATAATTTTTAATTTTCTATCTTATAATTAATTAAATCTCAAAATTTTTAAAATGTTTAATTTAAATCTCTAAACTTTCAATTTCAATTTTTATGTTTAAATAGGTTTTCTTGATTTATTCAGTATGTTTTCTTTTTAAATTATTGAATCTATTAGACACAAAGAATAAAAGACGGATATCTTATTAGAAATAATTTGATTTCATATCCCATATTTCATTGTTTTTAATTGATGTCCTATGTTTGAAAGCTCCGCTAAAGGCTAAATGGATGTGGTTAGAACTAATTATATGATATAAAATTGAAAGTTCAGATATCAATTAGGCTACTTTTATAACTTAAAAACCTATTAAATACAAAAGGACATGGTTTATTGAACTAAACTTTAACGTTATTAATATATAAATGATTTTTATTTTATAGCTCTAATTTGAAAGAACATCTTTATGAAATGTTGTTGAAGATCGAAAGATATAATGAATAGTCATATGTTTTTAAATTTCTTAAAGGGTTGAAGGCTTTTTGTTATTTCTTAATTAATCAATCTAAAATCCCTAAATTATGGTTTGAGACTTTTACTTTAATTTACAAGTATTATGTAATTATATAAAGATTTTCTTTTTCAAAATAAAGGAACTTAAAATGTCTAAAATTAATAGAATAAATGGGTGATATGATTTCTCTCATGTAATTAAAACTTTTGTTGGGATCTTAATCTAATTGTTCTCTTTAATTATTGTTAAAGTTATGAACATAATCATTTGTCCCATTGTTTCTTTATATAATCTTTGGAAATATCCTTTTGACATGTTGACATGTGAGAGTGAACAGAAATCTTTTAGGGAAAAAAATAGTAATGTTTCATGTGACAAAATCAATTAGCCATTTTAGTCAAAGTTTTGTTCGGTGTTAAAAATAATTAACTCATTCTTGATTGAAGTGAAATATATTAACTTTATTTTAATGAATTAAGAAGAGATGTCATGTTTCTACTTTTTTTTTTTTTATTATTATTATTAGTGTACAATTAAGTTACTATTTCTTATCGTTAAAAAATGTAGTGAACCACGATGAATTATGTTACAATAAAAGTATGTTGATATTTACATCTCTAGTAACAAGTTTCAATTTAACTTTTAGATTTAAGAAAGTGTGTGATGAGATTTAGAATTCTTCCATGTATATTCTATTGCAATCCTTTTTCTTTTTTAGCTAATAAAACTTTGAAAAATGTGGAGATATATATTTTGAATTATCTATAATTAAGATACATCGTTCAAATTTTTTTCCATTTGCATAAGATCAAGAACAAAAAAAAAAAAAAAAAAATTAAAACTTGAAAAATTTAATAAATTTAAAAAAAAAAAAAAAAAAAAAAAAAAAAAAAAACATTGAAACTCGAAAAAGTTAATAAATCTAATAAAAAGTAACAAATGTGTAGATGGACACATAATTAGGTTTAGTTAAGTTTCTTCATACAGTTTATAGACACCCAAATCAATATATATATTATATATAAAGATGTATATAACAGAAAACTTAAAATAAAAAAAAATAAAAAAAAAAGTGTTGTGTGTTTCTTAGTTTTGGAAACATAAATAAAAAACATGTTGTCAAAAAACAAGCTTTAACTTTTATGAAATGATACTGTTTTAGAATTAGTGAAGAAGGAAAGAAAAAACTATTCCATATTGTTAAAAGTTTGGAGTCCAATCACTCAATATATACACATATATATATATACAAACTTTGACCACAAAAAGCTTGCACATTGAAAAAGCCAAAGGTTTGACTAAAATGTATAGTGTAGGGAATCCTCCACTTTACAAAGGAAACTTTTTTCTCTCTTTTTCTTTTATTTACTTTTCATTTTTCATACATTTTAAGAATCCCACTAATATAACCATATATCTTGGCCCATATCTCTATATATAACAATAGCATTAATAAAAGAGAATTAAAACAAAAAACAAAAAAGCTTCCTCTTTTCTTCTAGTCAAAATCTTCTGATCTTCTATTCATTTTTCCTTAATTCATGGGGGGGAGAGAGAGTTAGCAGAGAAAAGAAAATTAGAGAGACAAAAGAATAATGGACCATAAAGTGTTGATGTTGAGAATTAATGGTGGAATTGTAGTTAAGGCTATGAAGTATTAGGGTTTTATGTAGTGGGAATTAAAATGGGCATTGTGTTTTGCAGTGGAAGGATAAGAATTAGGGTTGAATATAAAGTGGAAATAAAATAGTCTTCTTTCCCTCTTCCTATTGTAGAAGATAGTGGAAGTTCCACTTTTAGTAGTTATTACCAAAATTTAGGTATACTTCAATCATACATATCTTACATAATCCTCATCACTCTCAACTCATCAAAATCATTCCACTTTTCTTTTATATTATATTATATATATATATATATATATATATATATATATATATAAACTCAAATATTAAAATATCTTTTACATTTGTCAAGTAAAAAAACAATTAAAGTTTCACTTACCTTCGATGGTGTGAGATCTATTTTAGAATGAAACTATAAGAGTTTATGTTCAATGTAGACATTATCATATAGTTATAAAGATATTCACATGTTTTAATTCATATTTTTTAACTTATTCAATTAAAAAAAAAAAAAAAAAAAAAAGCATGTTTGGTAATTTAAACATATCTTAATGTGTAAGTCACTTATTATATATTGGATGAAAAGTTCAGATAGTTGAAGTTGAAAACATTCCCTTTTTAAATATGTTATGCTATTAAGTTCAAGCTTTTCATCCTTGTAAGATTTGAACCCTTAGATCAAACTAAGCTTTAAAATTTATAGGGATCAGAATGAAATTAAACTAAAATACATGGACTATTTCGAAAGTGAAAATTGAAGTAGCCAAGAAAAAAAAGAAAAAGAAATAGTAAAATGAAAAACATTTTGTAGGATCAAAGCGTGTGGCGCGTGGGAGATTTATTATTATTATTAAAAAGTCCTCCTCGGGTATCAATAGATGGGTACTTTTCATAATTATTCAATTCTATAGGGGTCTTGCTTCTCCCGTTCTTCCATGGTACGGACTTTGCCAATTCATGTTTTACTTTTTCCCAACTCGTAATTATTATCTTTGAATTTTTTCTCTCTTTCTTTTTCTTGAACTAAATAATAATAATAATAATAAATGGTAATTATTAGTCAGATTTAACGGCGTTTAGGGGTCGTGAACTTTTAGGAGAAAAAGTGGGGCCCAGAGAGTGGAGAGCAAATGGATAATATTGTCCAAAGTGGGGTTTAGTATATAATAATAGCCTTTGATTTCCCACTTATTTTATAATCTTTCCGAAATGACCCATTCATTTTCATTATTTCTATTACTTCTTTGTTTCACATTTAAAAAATAATACACACACACATATAATTAAAAAGGAAGCATATGGTCTTTAAAGTTTGATGCGTGGGAGTTTAGCAAACTTATTTCAATAATGCAAAAAGCTTATGACCAACAAATTTTTGTGTTTCACATACCTTTATATTTCACAATATGTAATAATCAAATTTTGTTGAATTTAGTGTATTAATTATGGACATGGGAACAATATTTGTTATGTATACTTTTAATTAGTAACCATAATCATTCATTTGCTTTCATCTTTTTTCTCCTAAAAGTTGGATTTTATCTTATGAAAGATGGAATTCTTGGACATGGGTTTGTTTTGATGATCTTTGTTGATGAGTATGGGTATTTCTCTTATATCATCAAATGACCTAAGAGATTCAATTAGTATCCATCTCTCATGTGTGGACTTGAAATATTAATTAAGAAAGAAATAACATGTTTCTCTTAAATTATTGACTGACTCAAAAATTTTAGTTGATAGTGTGAAAATAAATTTAATATAATATCTAACAATTCTAAAAAAAATAAAAACTCCTGAAAAAAGAGTTCAAACTTCTTGATTTGACTATATAAGAAAGATAATTCATTTTGGAGGATAAAATGTCATTTTAATAAATTATTGAATATAATTTAAACTACATGATTAAATAACATTAGTACAACAATTGGGTATGAAAATTTGAACCATAATTCTCATGATTATTAATATGTTTGAATGTCAATTGAACATAACTTTGTCAATAGTAACTTGTTTTTTATATAAAAATGTTAGTTTATCATTTTGATTGATATTGAAGTCGTGTGAACATAAATAATTTGTCAACGAATGAAATATCAACTTCAAAAAAATGAAAACGTGAGTAAGTTGAAGAATATGAAATAACATCATCTAAACATTTTATACAAAAATAGATAAAGCATTTATGACGTTTACTTAACAAATTCGTTGAACTAAAAAACATGTAAATAGAATATTCTTTTTCACTAAAAATACATTGTATTATTTATGATGGTTTTGTTTAGATTTTGTACATGCATGCTATTAAAGAATTAAATAACATGTATGTAAATAAATGAATGCACGATTCTTTTCCCAATAATTAAATTGATATATAATAAAATTTGAGACTAAATTGGTATAAATATAAAAGTAAAAACCCAAATATTAAAGGATTATTTTCATGTAAATTTTATTTAACATTATTGAATATGACGAAACTTCATATAATTATTAAAGAAAGAAAAAGAAAGAGGAAAAAGGAAAAATCGGCGGGGGAGTATAGAGTAATAGTGGAAAAGGGAAGGTGGCAAAGATAGATTGGATATTACAAAATGACATTCATTTCACTATACCCAATACGGAAACACTAGGCCCCAACCTCAACCCTTCACTTTTCTTTTCTCTTTTTTTCTTTTTTCATTTATTTATTGAAATCTACTCCCCAACTTTACTTCCATTTTTTCAATCAATTTTAAATTTAATATCGAGAAATGTTTTTCGTGATGCCCTATTTAATTCACAAACTATGTTTGTAAGTTTTGATGAACTTTAAAAGTCATTCTAACAATTGAATTCGAATAATTAATAATAGTTTAGGATATGGGTTCTAATGAAAGAACAATTCAAATATTTTACCCTTTAAGTAGTAAAAGTTAAAATATCTTAACTAATTAAATCTAACCAACTAATTCACCTTAGAGATGCAACACAAGTCATGAGGGTTAGACAAATATAACCCTAGGGTTGATTGATTTCGCATGTAAGGACTCATGTGTTAGTGTGTGTGCTTAAGTTGGTACTTAGACTAAGTTTGAAAGATAAAACTTAATTAGTTCCTATGATTTCATAAAATCATAGAAAACAATCTCTTTCATAGGGACTACTATTTATGAAGGTTTTTCAAACCAAAAGAGCTATATATAAAGTTTTATCAACGATAGAGTAATAACTTATATTCATATATAAATTATAGTATCAAACACATTTAAACATCTTTCTAAGATTAGAATCTAATTTCTAAATCTATTATCAAACATATATTTCAAAACATAAAAAACAACTATGTTTTCATTAAATCCCTTATTTTCAAATTTTCTATCAAACATACTCTTAAACCTCTTACGTATGAACGTATTTCGTTGCATGTTAGAGCCAAATAATTCTTTAGCCTAAACACCCATATTTTATCCAACTAAGTTCACAATGCAACATCATGTCATATCATCATGTGCATGTGCTAGTTTAATCAAACCCTACACCATCACAATAAACACTCATCAAAATATTATTTTTAAGTTAGAGATATGTACCAAATAATAATAATAATAATAATAATAATAAAAACAAATTCCTTTTAATCTCAAAAGAAATAGAGAGGAAAAATGGGTAAAGAGTTTTGTCTCATGTGTATACGAATGATTGGGAAAAAAAATTATTAAAAGAGAAGGAATGATGTAAAAAGAGAAAACCCATATAACAAGTAAACGAAGAAGAAGAAGAAAAGAAATTAAAGTGAAAGCTACAAAGAGTAAGCAGTATATTTTGAATCTCTCTTTCTTTTTCCTCTTCTCTCATTCTCCTTCTCTTTTTCTTTTTGCCTTTCCACAACTCTCAATCCTCTGTTTTCGTTTTCGAATCATTTTCTCAATCTGTTTTAAAATTGATTAAAAATATAACCAACATTTAAACCACAAATCTAGTAGTATTATTAATTAACACATTCATATATCGTTATAATTGCATTAGTGTTAGCACAACATTCGTAGCTTTGTGTTAAACCATATTTATTTTGTGCCTAAATAATTTATGTTTGTCTTTTTTAAAAAATTATGTGAAATTAGTTTGGTAATCATTTTCTTGACGTTTCATTTCTCGAAAACTAAATGTAATAGGTCATGAGATCGTGAATAACAATAAAATGAAATAGAAGAATGTTTGGAATATACAAAAAGCTAATATCGTTATTGTAGAATTTTATGTAGCAAAAAAGAATAAAAGTTAAGTATGTTTAAATCTTATTTTAGTTTTCAACTTTAATTATATGGTTTGTTTTCCATGATCACTAAATTTAAAACGTCTACTTTGTTGTTAAATAATTTTTAAGTTTACCTTATTTTAATATCTGAAATTTTCAAAATTTTATTTTGTTAATTTAACTTTTGAAAAACAACTAATTTTAAGTAGCATGAGAATATATAATTTCAAGCTATATAAGTTAAAATGAAAATGAAAAGTAAATATCGGATGAAAATTAAAAATAACATAACATAAATTAAATTGATTTTTTTGATCAAATTCACAGGCAGATAGATAAGTACATTAAAAGATTTATTTTTAAAAAATCAGTCTACTTTAAAAAGTACCAGAACTGAAATATGATCTAAAAAGCTTAGGATTCGTCTTGTAACAATTCCGATTTTCATTTTTAGTTTTTGAAATTTAAACATGTTTTCTCTTTATTTTATATAATTATTAAGTTTTAAAGAAAAATTAAAGTTTAACTTTGATTTTCAAAATCATTCGTAAAATATAAATAATAAAAAATTAGTAAATTTTATAACATTGACAAAATATTGACAAAATATTTACGTGTTTCATTAATTGTATTTTAGTAATTTTTTTATATTTTCGATTAAAATCTAAAAATAGTAAAATATTAAAACTATTTATAAAATAGAGTAAAATTCATCCAAATATGTGTTTTGTATTTAAGTTTATTTTTTTTGGTAAATAGTTTGATTTTCATACAAGTGATTTATTTATTGAATTATTTTGTTTGGAAAGTAATTGAATGGATGGTAATATGTTTGTGTGAAATTGATTTCACTAAAGTAGTGACAACAGTACAAATCTGAAACACATCAAATCTGACATCATTGAATTTCTCGAAATATTCTTTGAATCTAACGGATCAGAACCTGAGTCCACACTAGATCCCCTTCGCCGCGGCGCACATAACAAAAATCTCTCACGAAATCATCAGGTGTTGCCGATCTCTCGTAGACCCTCCACGTCAATAAGCCATGTGATTGGACAGATGGATGAAGGCTGGCGGTTTTCTATGATCATCATCATCAGATGGGAAAGCCTTCTCATTGGTGGGCCCCATTTGACATGACTATACTATTTTCATCAACCAATCTCCACCCTTGGATCTTCATTTTTCCTTTTCATTTTAATCTTTTCTTTTCTTTTTTTTTTTTTACGATGAGAGACATAAAGTTTAGTTAGATGGTCAATATCAAAGATGTACTACCAAGTTTGTTTTTCGAGTTACTCATTCAACATTATCATACATTTCTAGCTTCTATACTCTATTCCCACTTTGCCTGTTTTCACTCCCCTTCCCTCCGATCATGTATTAACTTAAAGAAAAGTTTAATTGATTAACAGATGTCGATTAAAACAATTCATACTTATCTCGACACTTTTCAAACCCTAAACTTCGGTTGCTTTATAACTTGCCAACATGTACTAAATGCTAAAAAAACCTTGAATTTACTTTAACATCTTTTGATTTTGATGTTGAGTTTGAAATGTTTTGTTTTAACTAAATTAATCTTTACATCAATTTTCTTATAATACTTGATAACATTTGATAACATTTGAACAGGGGAATTAAAATCAAACCTAGTTGTTCCACTTAAAGACTTTTTTTAAAAAAAATAATTAGAAGAGAAATTTGGTCATCCAATAATATTGCCACTGACAATCATTAAAAAAAAAACAATTAAAAATGACATCAAAATGATATAAATGACAGCAATACAATCCATCTTATAAATCAACTCAAATGGCTGGTTGCATCAAGTCATAAAAAGTCCACCTCAAATCAATCTATAGTTTTTAACTATTTCTTCTACTTTACAAAAACTCTTCAATTCAATTTTATTTTATGTCCTAATACAACCATTATTAAACAAACTACAAGAACTATTACAAATTAAACAATAATCTTTCACATTCAATAGGGATCTATTAAACACTTGTTTAGATACAACTGTAAATGTTTTGAGGCTAAATTTATAATATTTTAACCTTTAGGAAAATTACTCATACATTATTATTCTTTAAATCATAATCCACTGCATTTTGCAAACTCACATTATTTATTTACAAAGTTAACTTTAACATCCATGTAATTAAAGATTGATTCACTCTAAACAATATTTATATATATCCAAGAGATTCAAACCAAATGGGATACGTTTTCCAATTGCCAAATGTGAATGGTAAACATCAATGTATATTGATATTTTCACATTTCTATAGATGAGACATATCATGAATAAAAATAAAAAAATTCATCATATTATACAGAAATTCTCTTACACATAACAAAAATATAATAATAAGCAACAAAAGTGTCAAACTTGTATAATATTCATAAAGTGTTTATATACTAATTTAAGTGTATATATATATTTTCTAGAAATATTAATAGAAATCAACATCTTTTAAATATATATTCGTTGACATCTCAATAAAATCTAAACATTATAATATGATATACAAAGTATTTTTCAATCTTAACTACATAGGGACAAATTTAAAGCATATTTAATGAATTATTGATGCACACAAGGGTCAATTTCCATAACCATACAAAAGAGTATAGAAGTAAAGATTGGAACATATTCGATTTTGTATAAATGAATGAATGTTTGAAGGAAGTGATTAACAAAATACGTTTTACAATCTAACTTAGATTGATATATATATATATATAATGTTTGGGGAGAGGGGGGATTTATGGAACCAATGAAAAAGGGAGAGAGAAGGAGAAGGAGAAGTGGGAGAATCCAGAGAGGATCCCAGCTAATAGGGTGAGGTCCACCTCACAAACCTCCATGGCCATTGAAGAGAACAGTGAAGGTATTTAATTTTTGGGAAATCTACAAAAGAGATGAAGCAAAAGCACATGAAGGCTTCTCAATATAACCAAATAATAATAATGATTGTAAATCCCAATTTGGAACACATCATATACCCATTTGCAATTCGGAAATTTTATGAGGGCAGTTTTGTCAAATTTCAATTTTCCATTCTTACTCCCCCACTTTTTTCTTTATTTTAATTTAATTGTAAAAGCACCCTCCCCCTTCAACTTTCATTGTTTATCATTTAAATAACCCAAAACAAACTCCTACTAATCACCACTCTACAAAATTACAAATACCATACTTTAGGAAAAAGATAAAGGGAGAGAATTAAAAATTAAATGGAGAGATTTTTACTGAAAATTATAAAAAAAAACATTCCCAAAGTATATATATGATAAGAGCATCATCAAACTTCTAATTTTTTTTTTTTTTTTTTTTTTTTGGGGGGGGGGGGCCTTTTTTTTTTTAAACTCTCCTGAATAAAAAACTATAAACTGAACATTTTTAATCTGTCATGAAAACCAGAATTTTATCACCATAATAATAGAGCTCTAATTAATTATGGTGTCTAAGATCATCTTCAAATTCTGGTTGGATTCTTTTTTTTTTTCTTTTTTTTTTCTTTTGTTACTTTTTTTCTTTTTTTTCACATTACATTGCAACTTGAAGTGTTTTCATCGCTGAAAAAGTGGGTGTAATTATCGCCGGCAGGTGGCGGCGGAGGATATGGGTACGGATACGGCGGCAGGTAGTTCACGGCTGGTGGTGGCCGCGCGTACATCATTGCTTGGTTTGCCATGGCGGCGCGTTGGTGATTCATTGCTGCCATGTATTGTTGTTGCTGTTGGTATGGGTTGCCACCCATTGCCTCCGCTGGTCCGGGAGCTCCTTGAAAATACGCGCTGCCGGGTCCACCGCCGTTCATGGAGGGCGCCGGGAGACCTTGGACGGCTGGAATGGATCCCATTTGACTCATTTGCATGTTCCCCATTTGTGCCATCGGCATGTTCAGGTTCATTGGCCGCCCGCCTCCGCCGCCACCACCAGCACCGCCGGCAGCTAATCCTCCTGCCGGCAATCCGGGATGGCCACCCATGCTCGGAAAACCGTGGGGACCACCACCGTTCATTACGCGAGGCATTTCGCCACCGGGCTTCTTTCCGCCGTTGCCATTATTAATTGGACCACCGCCACCGACGTTAATACCGCCGTTCTTTTGAACTCCACCATTATTATTACCGTTCTTGCCGCCATTTTTGCCACCACCGCCAAGATTGTGATTCCCCCCGCCCCCGCCAACGCCACCGCCACCGCCGCCGGGACCGCCTTTCTTCCCTCCATTACCGCCTTTTCCGTCATTGTTTCCACCTCCCATTCCATTAATTGATATGGGCATTGGCATAGCTCCGCCACCGCCACCGCCAACTCCGCCTCCCTTCTTATCAGCTCCATTAGCAGCAGCCTTCTGAGCATTAATCAGTTGCTGCATATTCATATTCCCATTCATCCCATTCAACATCATCAAGTTCGGCATCTGACCACCGCCTCCGCCTCCAGTAACGGCGCCTGCGCCGGTACCACCCACAAACGTCTTCATTTTATTCGGAGGAAGAGGAATATCATCCAAGTCATCTTCAAGATCATCATCTTCATCAAATTCATCATCATCATCATCTTCATAAAAATCATCATCATCGGTCAGATCACCATCCTCCGGCAAATCGAACTTCACTGCCTTCTGATTCGCCGGAATCGGATCTTTAAACGATGGCATTTTCATACCCTTCAACTGCGGTGGTAACATTTTCGGATCTTGAAACGGAAACCCATTCATTTGTTGCTGTAATTGCTGCAGCTGTTGAAGCTGCTGCGGCAGAATCTGCGGTGGCCCACCCCCACCACCACCACCGCCGCCTCCGCCGCCCAATTTCGGCTGATTGTTCCCACCCTTTGGAGGCCCCTGTTTATTATTATTACCCCCATTTTTACCATTATCAATCTGCAAATTCTTCATCTGATTGACAAGATGGTTCTGATGGCCGCCATTGTTATTATTTGGATTAACCTTAGGAGCTCCCCAGAGCTCAGCATATTTTCCTGATTTCGAGAGCTTTTTAATTAAAGTAGCAGCGTCTACATTTCCAGAAACTGTTACCTTCCCTAGCTCTGCATCTATTTCCGTAGTGAAAACCCCTAGAATCAACGACACAACAAAAGAACCACCATTAACAAAAAAAAAAAAAAAACACACACACACACACACACACACACAGAACAAGAAATTGAAGCGAAAACAGAGAGAAAAAGAACCCACCATCGATTTTCTGCAAGATTTTCTTAACTTTCTGCTTACACCCATCACAGTGTATATTCACTTTAAGAACACATTTCTGAAAAAACAAAACAAAACGGGAAAAAAAAAACCCAAAAAACAGAGCACAAGTCTGATCAACATATAGAACTAAAAACATCATTTTTTTTCACAAATCCAAACAGGGATTTCATATTTCATGTAAGAAAATTAAAAAGAAAAAAAAAAAAAGGAAAATGGGGTTAGAGAAAAAGGGGTTACCTGGATCTTTAAGAACTCTTCTTTACTCATTGCTTGGTCTCAGAAGGAAGAAACAGAGGAGTGTACAGAGAGATAATAATGGATGAGAAAACAGAGGAATGAATGGTGGTGGATCTGACAAAACAATAAAGAGCAAAACAAAATGAGGAAGAGGAAGAAGAAGAAGAAGAAGAAGAAAGGGCTAATTACATAGAAGAAATTGTAAAGGGTTTTGTTTATGGTACCTTGTTTGAGGACCACAGTCATCAAATGCTTGAGAAAAAAAAAAATAGAGAGAGAATTGAAGAAGGAAGAAGAAGAAGAAGAAGAGAGGTCGTCCAAAGGATTACTCTATCAGTCGATCTTCTTTTGGGGCTTTATTTATTTTAATATTTATTGTTTTTTACAACACTTTTTTTTTAATTTTTAAATAATATATATATTATACTTTGTTGAGTTGAGATTGCTTCTTCCTATTTCTAGTTGTTTGAAGCAGAGGAGTGAGTGTGAGTGTTTGGATGGAAAGAAATTTTATTATAAATTAAAAGAAGAAAATTAAAAAAATAATTAAAAAAAAAAAAAAATATATATATATATATATATATATATATAAAATTAAAACAGTATGCTCCAAATTTCAACTACATTCGGCTCGGCTTCGGATAAAAATGTGGCTCGGCTCGGCTTCATTAGATGCCTCATACAAACAATAAATTCAATTTTTTTTTTTTTGTATTTTCAATTAAAAAAAATAATGGATTCAAATATTATTTTGATATTTTACTTAGGAATATCAATTCCAATTCTAGTGGATATACCAACAAATCTTGGGTATTTTGATATTTGACTTTTTTTTTTTACATTAAAGGACTAAATAAATTGTTATAAATTTGAAAATACAAAAACTAAAATGTTACGTACCAAATTTGATTGACAAGTAAAAAATAATAAGTTTAATTTAAACATTTTCTTTTAAGGGGAAATCACAGATTATATTACAAAATTTACATTCAATTATCAAAATCTATAACAATTTATCACAAGGTTTTGCTATTTCTGTTAATTATTAGAACTCTTCAAATGTTACTATCTTTTGTAACATTTTCAAATTTTATTGATTAAGTTTGTAATTCGCCATCATGAGTATAATAACATCAACTCCTCCAATAATAATATAAAAAAGTAAGAAATTCATTAGCCTTATTTATGGGAATTTTGAAAACAGATTTACATAATTTTTATTTATTGGAGGGAAATTGTGGAATATAGGAGGACTGAATGTGAAAGCTTGTGAATGTAGAAGGACTAAAAAGAAAATGGAAATGAGATTACCAAAAATGGTATTTTAATTTCTCTTTTAAAAACAGAAGGGGTTTAGACAATAGATGGAAGTTAGAACAGTGGGCTGTAAATTCAGCTTTTTGGCGGATTTCTCTCTCGAAAAACTTGGATTTATGTTCATTAATAACCATATTTAATGAACTTCCTGTTTGTGCCATTCCTTTCTTCTTCTTCTTCTTCTCTTTTCCTCTCTTCTTCACTCATTTAATTAATCTGAGTTGTACGTAATTATTATAATCAAACCCTCTTTTTCTATCCATTACATTTATCTTCACTAATTTGCTCAATTTTCTTTTCCAACTTTAAACAAAATTTATTATCATTTTTTTACAATCTTATGACTTATACATTGTATTTTATAAAATTATTGAGTTTCTAATTAGTTTAGCCATTTAATTATGTAAGAAATCACATTCAAATTGTATTGTTACAAAATTGAAAATTCAAAATTTAAGGACCAGATTGTTACTTTTAAGAAAGTTTAAAAACTAAAAGCCATTTATAACTTTCAATTTTTAGAAATTTCTAGGAAAAGAACTTAGCTTTCAAATGTTTCTAAATATTGTTGATTAATTTAGCTGACAATAAGTGAGAAGATGGAAAAGTAAGATGAACTATTTTAGAATACTTAGTGTGCAATTTTAGAACAAAGTTTAGCTGAGATCTCTCTCTCAACTTCTTTGTAGAGGTGTAAATCTAATTTGTTTATGCTTTATATTTTAAAGATAGTTGGTCAATCAATTCAATCCCAAATTTGAATTGAATTGAGTAATGCCACAATTATATATACTCCTTATTAGTTCCACCCTAAAATCTTACCTACCTTTCAGTACATACTTAATTATAAATGTCGGTTTGAGAAAAAAACTTGACTCGTTTAAGAATCAAGAATTTTCATTAGAGGTCAAAATTTTGAATCATAGCTTCTACATTCTTGTTTTCTGTGAAGATACGTTGATATAAATAAGTGGTAAAGTATTAGTGGCCCTATTTATCGTAAACTTGAATTTTCTACCTAAATTTGTAACTTACTGTATAGAAGAAATTAAAGTCACATTACGTAATCATTCAGTTTTAGGTTCTAGTTAGCCAACAAAACCGTAAGTATATATAAAAAAAAAGTGTATATGCATTAAATTATACAATATTTAACAAATGAATTATTGAGTCCAATCAATGCTGCATGAGAGAGAGAAGAAAAAGAGGGAGAATTCTTTTGTGTACCATACCACCATAGACATGAGAGAGAGAAAGGTAGAGAATGAAGTTTTGATGCAATCAATTTTTGTTTCCTCCTTTTCTTTTGTGTTAATGAAGCTTTTACTTTAACAACAATTAGGTGAGTGAAAGCCATACCCCCAAACTATTGTCTTTTTTTAGTGTAGAAATTTCTAACCTCGCTCGAAAAGACTTACATATAAACCAATTAAACTATGTTCGGGTTAGTAGAAGAACGAAGTTAATGCAACAATGTAGTTTTTCCAACATACTCTACTTTCCTAATGCCTAAAACAAAATAAATAATTTTGTGAGGTTCCCCCTTTCCCTCTTCCATTGAAGAGGTCCCCCTTACCTGTAAAAGGCCAATTCAATGGTGACAAAACACCTAAACAAAATGCCTTTTTATCCCCTTAATTTAAGCTAAAAGACCATTCTAATTATTTTAATAATCACCAACAATACCCCTTGGTTTGTTTGTTTGCTTACAAAACCATATTTAACCCAAAAAAAACTATGTTCCTTCCTCTATCCATAACATCCAAACAAGTCAACTCCTTCATACACTTCATTGTCTACTCTGATAATATGAAAAAGAATTACACTTGATGAACATATTATTTATGATTGGGGCCAGGGAGTTTACCTTGCCTAGGTTCGAGATTCGATTAACCGTGCTCTTTTGTTTGAGTAACAAAAAGAGAAAGTAGCTTCTGCAACAATTCTATATAGCATTTCTATAAGTGAAAGAGGGTGCCAATAAGTTCCACGTGGTTTGTTTTCAAACTTGAAAGAGATAGAAAAGAGAATAAATAATTTATTAAGGGTTAAAATTGTCAATTTGGAGCATAGTTACTATTCCACAGGTCGACAATTCAATTCTCCAATGGCTAATTATAGAACTCGAAAACAGTAGGAGTTAAAATCTCTCACCTACAATGAGGATGCCCAAATCACATGGTTTATGATGTTTGTTTGTGTGGCTGATTAACGAAGCACAAAAAGAAAGTAATTAGTTAATGAAAGTATTAGAGGAACTTTGAGATTTAAGAGTGTGATCAGAGGGGGGAAAAAAAGAGACAAAGAAAAGGGGAAAAAAAAGGCTTAATTTGTGAGTGGTCCTCATATGCAGTGTTCAATCCACCTACCATGGCAGCTAATGAATTCAACAGACCTATCTGAAGAATAATATCCTATGATAGATTATCAAAAATATTGGAAGCATCTTCATGTCAATTTCTTCTTCACCACAAACAACAATGAGACAATACATTTTGGATTACAAGTTTCTGACAGACACAAGGTTTTTCCATTTACTGCTTCAATGCCTAAATTTTATCAAAAAGCTCAAGTTGTAAGAAAACCACTCTAATAATTCATTCATTTCAATCATGGACTTGCAGTTTTGTTTCTCAATATAATTTCTTATTCTTCTAATTTTGTTTTCTTAGCACATGAAAGAAAGGAAAAAACAACTTCAGCTTCTAAAAGATAATTGAAGTAACTTTTAAGAAATTTACCTGAACAAAAAGCAGAAGACTGTTTAAAAGCAGCCTCTCCCCCAACCAAGCTCATGATTTTAAGCTGCACAATGGCAAGATTTTTTCAAAGAGAAGTCAAAAGTATTAATTAGGTAGCAAATAAAAAGTGAAGGGAGAGAGAGTAAAATGAAAATGCTTAATGAATCCCAAGTAAGAAAGAATATGTAGAGATATTTCTTCTAAACTTATCTGCTTACCAGTTAGTTGCTCACAATCCAAGCCATTGAATATTCTTAGTGAATCTGTAGATTTGATACCTATATAAACTGCAACCTCAGGACAAAAAGTTTATGTTTCAAACTTCTATCATTTGAGATTTGAATCCTTTTTTCTAAACCTTAGTCATTCATTCAAAGGGTATAATCCTAAAAATTATGAATATATTCAATTGATCTAATAACAATCATTCGTTCTCCATTCAATTCACAATTCGTTCAAAGGATTTTATCGAAAATATTAAGAATTCAAGTGAACGAATAATAATCACCCCAATCAATTAATGATTTCATTCAAAGGTGATTTCTCCTAAAAATTATGAATTCAAGTGAACAGACAATAACTGTATCAATCAATCATCAACTTTCATGGCTCAACAATTGCCCTTTTATCATTGCATGCTAAGAAATTTAACTGAAGAACCAAGCTTAGGATAAGCCCGTATATGATGAAGCACTTTGCTAGCTTGGCAACAACACGAGCAGCAGCACCACAGCAACGACAACCAGTGACGCTGATTGCAGACAACCAAATCCGAAATGGAATATGATATTATGAACCTTAACATTCTCAAATGCCATCTGAAAGTAAGGAATAAAAAAGGAATGCCTTGGATCTCCTTTAGTTGAAGTTCTTTTCTTTTTCCTAATCAGGGACCATGTTCAAATAGACAATAAGAACGTTTCAACATGAGCTTAGTTTGGCCAAATAGACCAAGATGTTTGAAATTCGAAATCGCACCACCAAACGTTGAACTCACCCCATATATATGTATGTACCTATTACAATCTGATCGACAAAACAGACTTGGTGCCGAAAATCACTTTAATGAATAGGGCTGTCACTTTTATTGCAGTCGTAAAAGGAAAAGGAAAAAACACAAGCAGCTACCACTTTAATACATGCTTTTAATTTAGAAATGAAAAAACTAGATTCTATGTTATGGAGTATGAATTGTGTACATACATAAAAAATAACAGTTTTCGAATGTTCGGGGAAGCCTGGGCTATTGAATTGAAGGAAGGAGGAGAACGAAGAATTTACATGTGAAAAAGAGTTAAGTTTTTTCATTTACGATCATCATTTTGAGGAGAGTCAATCTTGATAATGAGAGGCTGGTTAAGATCAACAGGCGATTCATCTACAATGGGTAGCTGCGAGGAGAGACCCAAATAATCAACACCATCTCCGTTCTCAGCCAAAGCTTTTTCCAAAGCAGCCTTTGCAACTCTGGTAACACAGTACGCCAGAACCACTGCATGTAAATCAATGTCAGAAAAGCCTTCCCGGTACGGTTCCCTCTTTTTCTATAACTTTATTTGAAATTAAAGCCAAATAATCAAATGTTTTTTTTCTTCCTTCTTCTTTTAATTATTGAACCATCTAATGTTATTTTAATTATTTTAATTGACAAAGATGCTCGAAGATTTTTCCTGGCAAGTAGCAGATGTTGCATACAAGACACAAATCATTATTTTGATAAGACTAAAAGAACATTTTCCTTTTTTTTTTTAATGTCTCACATGCTTTTCTTAGAATTATTGTCCACTTTATATCTTTGTAGAAAAAGCTGCTTGCCGGAAACAGAAC
This sequence comes from Cucumis hystrix, assembly GCA_025688845.1. Taxonomy (NCBI): domain Eukaryota; kingdom Viridiplantae; phylum Streptophyta; class Magnoliopsida; order Cucurbitales; family Cucurbitaceae; genus Cucumis; species Cucumis hystrix. Next base: position 21,080,388 of record CM046893.1, read on the forward strand.
AAGAAAATAAAACCCAGAAAAAAAGATAAGTTTTGGCAGATAATATTAACTTACCAGATACCACAAGGCCCAATATTATGAATGCCTGCATCCACAGTAAAGCAAAGAAATTGCGTCAAACAAGAAAGAACCTGTGTATATATCATATAGTGTAGAATTCGGAAGCTCTTCAAAAAACCAGTGGTATTCTATAGCATATGTTTGATATACGAGAACGCTCATATTTCGTGAAAATAGTGTGGTGCATTTTGACTGTCTGAGCGAGAAACATGCCATCATGATCTTGATTTTCTTTTTCTTCTTCTGTTTTTCTTTTTTTCTTTTTTAAATGAAAAGGCAATTTCATAAACAAATTAAATAGGGGAGCAAAAACTCCACATTATTGGTGAAGCCATCAAGATCTTGATACTCAACAGCCATAAAAGAGAGATGTTGCTCTCCCTTCCCACAGTAGAAGTTAAAGAACATTTCAATCAGGGTGTTCCTCCTCTGTCCACTTCTTAGTAGAAAAAGGCCATTTTTTTATGGTACGTTGGGGTGTGCGCTTTGTTATGGGATATTGGGATCGGATAAATAACAAAGTTTCTAGAGGTGTGGAAAGGAACCCTAGTGATATTTGTTCCTGGCTGAGAGTTCATATTTCTCTTTAGATTTCAACTTTGAAAAACTTTCGTAATTACTCTTTGGACAACATTTTACTTAGAACTCCTTTCTATAGAGGGTTTTTGTGGGCTTAGATTTTTGTACGGGGTATTCTCTTTTTTCCCCCTCGATAAAAGAGTTGTTTTATATGTACACATACAGTAGAAGTTAATGAGTACTTACCCAACGAGTCTTTGAAAATTCTCCCCAACCATGTGTAACATCCGACAGATCTTTGAGTGTGGTTCCAACATATACTAATGCAAGTGTGATGGGCTGCAACAGAGACGGTGAAAGATCAAAATTTGTAATTAAAATTAGCTCCAAAGGTTGATAGATGTAGATATTTTAAAAGAAAAGACATAATTCCTTGGTTCTATCATGGCGATTCTAAAACATGCCACACGCAGAAGAACAAAAACGAACAAAGAATAGCTAATTTGTAAAATTACCATCTTTCACCTGGATGAAGAACAATCTCTACCTAGATATTGTAGCATTCAACAATAACTTTACATTGGTAACCATTATGCTAGGCCCTCCTTAATAATAAATGTTAATCCAAGAAGACTAAAAACACAGAATATGGATGTTGGACGAGCCAGACCTATCTATCTAGAAGGACAAACAGGCCTAGGGAATAGGAATAACATTTAGTAATGACTAGGAGGATTATTGTACCAAAATTAGATAGTCATCTCAAAAGGCTATTTGAATTATACTTGGCAGATGGCACCTTCCCCTTTTTTCTTCCTAACAGACTCCCTCTTCAGCCCTCTTAAACTATCTCCAGAATCCTATATGATATTTTCCTTCGTAATCAATAAAGTTATCATCATGAACTAACAAGAGCCTAAAAGGCTGAAAACTACAATTTTTATTTAGCTGGTCGTGACAGAAAAATAAATGCAGTTAAAAGTTATCACTCTTTGCAACATAAAATTATGCCTATCTATGCACTACAAATGGACAGACAACTAAAAATTGGAGAGAAATTTAATAAGTTTTGGAACAAGGCATGAACATACAAATGAAACAGAAATAACCAACAGTTTATACTTGGCTAGATAAAACACTCTGATCAACATACAAATTATGCCAAATTTGTGATCTGAAATACACAAGGTCAGAATTGATGTTATAAAAACATGAGAAAGAAAGTACCATCATTCCCAACCATGAAGCCAACATGTACTCCCCTAGTGAAACAGGAGTCACAGATAATAGGTAATTCAACATGTTGAATGGAAGTAAAGGTACTAGCCGAAGCAGCAAAACGATCTGCAAAAGTGAAAACTTTGGGTCACTAAAAGCATCCATAACTTATTCCTAATAATTTCAAAATTCCAAGTGAGATATATACACTGGGTGAAGTGCGAATGGGTAACATGCTCAGCTCAGTCATTTCAAATACAAATACCAGAGATGTCAATCTAATGAAAGCAAAATAAAAATCTATTCCTTATCAGTCAGCATTTTCTTAGTTACCAAGACAAAATTAACTTTTCCCCCATGCACCAAGAGTAGCCTACTCACAATTTATAGCAATCCTATATTTCAGTTTAGCAAACTAAGTGCATTGGCATCCTCTCTCAACTCTAGGATTGCAGTTCAAAATTTAATTTATGTCATTTACAGCTCAATATGCTTCCATCATGCAATTGTAAGGAGAGACATTTTCATAGATAGATCGTAGATGATACACTATACGTATGACATATGCGAGAATTGGTATTCATGAAACATCAAATGGCATTCATATACATTAAATAAAAGAAAAAAATGAACTGAAATCCACACATACAACGTTGTTATTTCTCTTCCATTGGAACAGAAGAAGCAAGTGATTTCAAAGACTGAATGGCAGAAAAGGAAAGAAGCATACAAATTCGCAGATGATATTCTTCCTTTCCTCCATATAATATGCAAACACCGCTAAACAAACAAGGTGATGTACGCAAAAATGGACAAACCTTAAATCCAGACCGATTAATAGCAATTGCAACCGAATGAAACTGTGGATAATCCTTCAGCTTGGAAACAACAAATGACTTTCCAATCTGTAAGGAATGTCATAAAAGGATTATCAGACAAAATAGCAGTCATACATATTTGATCTAATAAGGACTTGACAATTATAAAATACAAACTAAAGAACGAAGTAGGCCAAGGCCCAAGAATAATTCTATAATCAAATACAAAGCTTCGCAGACCTAACATAAATAACAGACAAGCACAAGGGTTCAAACATTACAGTTCGTCCAAGAAGGAAAGCTGCCCCAGCCCCAACAGTTGCACCAATGGAATCAGCAACAAAGCCCACAGGTAACCCAAACAGATAACCACCACCAAGCTGAAAGACAGACAAATAAGTCAATTCCAGTCACCTACATCACTACACATTATATCTTTTCCAGGTATAAGAAGAATTAATTTGATGCTCACAGTAAGTATCGAGGCAGGAACTGCCAGCACTGTCAAAGGAATGTATGCAATAGACCTAAAACAATAAATCCCCAGTAGTGAGGGAAAGCGAAAGCGATGATACAGACATAATTTAAAACCAACTTGAAATGTTCTACAAGGGACTAAGCTACACCGACTTACAGCACAAGTGGACCCCAAGCGCCAAGATCTTCATGAACCCATAGTAAAAAGTCCTTCAGAATCTGCAACGGTGTTGGATTATCAAATAAATGATCGATACAAATCATATAAAATCAAAACTACATTTAGACACGAAAAATTCGTCATACACGGTATAACATTGAAACATTCACACAAACACGTAAATCAAGAAATTCCTTGAGAGCATTAATTTGATGAGAAAATCCAGACCTCAAAAATTGAAGAACAGATGAAAATGGAAATGCGAGAATTCAAGTGGGGAATGAGGAAGAAACAAGAAATTGATACCTTGTCGATTGGGAGGGTAAAACAGGCAGTTACAGCAGCAGCAAGAAGTAGGAGTAAGAGGGTAATCTTGAGGGCGGAGCGCCATGTGAAAGCCATAGAAAGACGACGACGCCAAGGCCTGCACTCCTCCTCCTCGTCGTTGTGATCAGAAATGGAATGCTTCAACGACAAGCGAGCCCTCAATCCTCCAAGGTTTGCCAGATTTCCTGGCTAGGTTTTTACCACTGGAAAGGAAAAAATATATATATTATATATATATTTAGAAAATCAGTGAAATTCTGAATATGGATTTCAAAGCTTGATCTTCATCCATCAATGGAAAATTACAACAAGAATTAACTACCAGCACCATTACCTACTCTTTTCTCTGTAACTTGCTCTGAATTCACAACGAAGATTTGCAGCTTTGATCTCCAGTTTTGGCGTCAAATTTGGGACCTTCTCAATTGGATCGTTACGTTTTCTTTTCTTTTTTCTTCCCTTCAACTCGTCTTTATGAGCCCGTTGATTTGAACCGCATTGGCCCATTTACCAAAGCCCAAAGTATTTCCCCACTTTTTTGTGGCCCATTAAATTATAGCATAGCAACCCCGACGCTATCCATCTAAGTCCCAAATAATCTTTTACTTCATTGCTGTTGCTTTTAGTTGCTTCTTTTTTTCTTTGTTCATCTCACATTTTTTCTTGTCTAGTTTGTTAAGTCGTGAATATTGTGTTTATGATTTATAGTTTTCGTTTTCCTTGAATTCTACTACATCTCTACTTAACTTTGACATTTTACCATCATTCCTACTTCTCTTTTCTTTTCAATGATCTCGATCGAAGAGATTTTATCTATGTGAAAGAGAGCTTACATGAAAGAGCGTAAACCTAGTTGGTCGGTGAATATATGAGGGAGTGATTGCAAGCTCTAGTTATTTTTGTATGCTAACACATTTTCGCAATCGTTGTATACACAAAGAAGTGCTTCAAGAAATTATGAACAAGTTGACCATAACATGCTTTTATTATTTACTAGTTGGTAACACGTGTTGTGCACGTTAATTTTTCATTTTATTTTATTAAATAAAAAAACAGTAATTAATTACACAGATAATATGAAGCTATATTTATTTACTCATGATTTTTTTAAATACATTTTCCAGCTTCATTCTTAAAAATACACTTACTCAAGACTTGTTATACACGTGTGTATAAATCAAATGAACTAAAAGATATAAAGAATTTGATAGTATGATTATGAAACAAATCCATCCAATCAAACTTTAGATCAATGATTAGGTTTTTTTATATGTGTCAATTACATGTCAAATGTTTAAATGGATTGAAATTTTAGACATCGACATTGACTTGATTATTATTTGGATATTTGTGCTAATTCTATATATTTTATGTATTTCTACGGTTCTACCCTATTCAAGAAGTATAATTATTTAACCAATTTCCCAAGAATTATAATCAGTTATTGTTTTGAAATGAATAATTAAATTTAAATGAAAATATATTATTAAAATAATACGAATAGACATGACAATTTTTTTTCCTTCGATCCCTCAATTATAAGATCCATAATATACTATAGTGGTAAGCAGATCCTACATCTTTACATCAAAAGCATGCTTGATTACAAAGCAATAGTTGAAAATTGAAAAACCTAGTTCTTTGGCATCTTCATGCCACTTTGTTATTTTTTGAAAATGACGCTTCTGACCGTTTACTCTTTAGTCTCCCACTTTTACATTCTTCATCTTTGAATCCTCAGATCTTTTTTATTAGGTTGATTGCTTGCTCCTAGGTCACAAAAATATGGTGAAAGTTCGTGAGATTTTGTAGCCTTGACTCACAAATCTTTATTTAAATGATCGATTCAATTATATAGAATGTATTGAATATGGTGCATGAACTTAAAAATGAACCTTGTGAACATGAATAGAAAAGAAAAGGAATGAAATATTTATATCCAAAGATTTGAAAATGGAAAGAATTTGAAATGTTGAAAGGAATGCAAAATAGTTAACATGAAAGAAGGGAATATGAATAGGTGTGAATGATTTTAGAGAAATTTTAATGGCATAATTAATTATAGAATAAAAGTTAAAACTATTAATACCCAAATATTTATTAGTAATTAGTTTTAAATTTTTTTAAAAAGAAAACAAACAAATTACAATCAAACTAAAGTAGAAATCTACCAACAAAAAAAATTTCTTCAATCCATATTTTTATATATACGGTAGATGTTTGACCAATTTACATGCAAACATAAATGAGTTCGAAAGAAAATCGAGAAATGTGAATATGAAATTTTATAAGATAAACTTTTTCTTAATTGTTTTCGAACCGATGAGCTTCAACCAAGTTTGTGTAGTTTTTGGTTGACTTTTATTTTTTTGGAATTTAAAGTGATAATAAAGTGCCATTGTTGATCACATGTAAAGTACGAAACAAAAATGTTAAAATATATTTCTCCAAACTTGTTTTTTGAACTCATCCATGGCCGAAAGTTCAAGAAGGATAAAGAAAAAGTGAGCTTCATCATTAATTAAACATCAAATATAACTTTTTCTGGAATCAAATAGGTTTGATTAACTTTCTTGTAGAGAAACTCGTGTTCTTCTTATCTCTATCACTTAACTTCTTTATCAAAACATAATCCAAAACTCTTAATCCATATCTTTGAATTAATGTTAAAATTGGTTTAGAAGTTTTAGAATATGATACTTAAACGTTTCTAATCTTCAGATTAATTAATTAGAGTTTTCATATAAAAAAAATACATTTTTTAAATTTCACGAACTATTGAACATAAAAAAAACTATATATTGTTTTGTTTACAAACATATCTTTCAATTTGATATAATAAGTGAGGGACAATCGTATAGGTTTGACCAAATCATAAAGATTAAAGTAAAAATGTTTTCAAATCATGGGACGATTTCTTAATTAGCTCTAACATGCATGTCCTTATTTCTCGTTCATATATTTTCACATTTTCATCGATTTGACATGAACATTTTGAAATGACTCGATATTTACATTGCAAACATAAAAACTAAGCTATAAAATGTCATATATATAAATATATGACATGAATAATAAATATTTTAACCTATCTAAAAAAGGTAAAAAAAAATAATTTATCAATAATTCATTGTATTAACTTTTTTATATCAACATTTTATTTATTTTACATTTTCATAAAAATCAAAATTTCTAAATTTGCTTTTAAATTGTTGAATAGGAAATTTTTAGACAAATTACAAATTGTCACATCATTACTAAATTAATGATGAAAGTATAAATAATTGAATTTGAAATTAATTAAAAAACTGGCATGTGTCCCAAATTAAAATTGAAAAAATAAATTGGTCAATTCTGATAATGTCACATGTTTTCATCATAATCGTTGGATAATTTTGATAATGTCACATATTTTCATCATAACATTTGGATCAAGTTAATTATTTTGGTTCAATTAAATATTATTACTTGATCTAAATTCAATTGAGCCCAACAATAAGCTTAATTGAGCTCAAAAGCTAAATATGATCCAAATTCATGTGATTGAGCTCATCAGAGAATTTTATAAATGGAGGAGTTCTCTTCATTTGTAAGGGTTGGAAATTTTTGACTCCAGAAGGTTAGAGGAAAATCTCCCCAAAGCTAGAAGACTCCCTAAAGTCAGCTTCTTTGAAGATACAAAATTTCTTCCAATACTCCAACTTCTACAAGCTTTCTTCTAAGACTCCAACTTCTCTCGAAGATTGAAGCTCATTTGAAGATACAAACTTTCTTCCAAGACTCCAACCTCAAGAACATCATGTGTTCCGCTTCTTCCAAATCAAGCGTAGACGTTCAACCGAGAGAGAATCAGATGATCAAATTCTAGAGAACGAATCAAATCACATCAAACAACAAAACCACAACATCAACTCAAGTTCAACTCCACGAACTAAATTTTTCCGAAAATCTCGTGCGAACAGACACGTTTTAAAACTTGCATAAAATTTTCGAAACCACAATCGTGTTAAATATAATTAATATATAATTTAGTAATTGAAGCGAACATAATTCAATAAATTGACTGGTACAATCTTTGATAACTATCTCCCTTATAATTTTCATATATGATTTGTGTATTAAACGAGTATATAATTAATAATACAACCTTATAGTTGGTGTTATAAATATTAGGATTTATTTTTCTTAAAGAAAAGTATTAAGAGCTAGAGGTGATATAGTTTTCTTTAATTAGCACTTGATTCCCAAATCCACTAACTTTGCTTTTATAGTTGTGGTCTCTCTTAGAATAAATACAAAATTAAAATTAAACCATATTTAGAAGTGGGGTAAATTAAATAACAAATCAACATTTTTATTTCACATTATTTATTCATCTTATACATTTCAATTATAAATAATTAGTGTATTAACACAAGATATTCTACTACTCTAAATTCATTCAATTAAATCAATTACATAATTAACAAAATGGTAATACACCACGAAAGTCAACTTGCATCTTATCCTATTTTGAGGAAGAAAAATAAAGAAATGATTATATGCTTATTCTCACATATTGTGGAGCTTAATTACTATAATGTGATTCGTTCTTTTCAATAAATCTCTCAAATGACTTCATGAATAATCTTACATTTTTATTTTTTTAAATTTAATAATTGGACCACTCCTTAGAAAATACAAATCTTAGGTTAGATAGAAATAAAAATGTTATTCCCATTGTCTAGGAAGGATGCTTAATTAAATTATTATCATTATTTACTAGAATTGCTTTCACTTTTTTTATTTATTTATAATGTGAAAGAATTAAAATAAAATATTATAAATCACATTTTTTTTTCTTTTAGTCTTTAGTAAAAAACAAAAAACTCCTCATTATCAAACATTACCATTAAACATTTAAAAGATATAAAGTGAGAAATTTAATTATTTATTTGACTCCTTAGATTTAAGGCATATACTTTAACTAAGAAATTCACAATACAAAATTATTTAATTTCATATATAAATTTTTTATTGTAGCCAGCCATAGAAGTTGATAAGTATGTTTAATATTTTAGTTAGAACATCTAGTTATATATAACTTATATATACAATAATTTCTTCTTTTAATTTGAGATAATATTTAATTTGATCGAAACCCAACCAAGTGAAAGATACTAGATAGATGAATAAATAAATAATGTGACATGAAAAGAGAATGGAAACCTTACAATATCTTTTTATAAAGTTTTAGGATGTAAACGATAATTATATAGTTGGGAATGGGTGTTTAAGTAAATGATTATTCTTTTTAGTTGAGCCATAAAGTCATCAAATGATTAATTAATAATAGTCAAATAAATAAGAAGAATCAAATGATTAAAGAATAATAACACACACACTTCAGATTAATCATAAAATAAACAGTCTCGATCACGAAGCATAAGCATGCAAATTTAGCACTTAATAAAAAAGAAAGAAAAAAAAAGAAAAGGCATGCAAATGGGTCAAAGTGCCAATATGAAACTTTACATGGTGAATATAATGGAGAATCATCATGGTAATTACAATCATATGGTTAAAATATATATTAATACCATCTAAACGTTCTAACTTCTTTAAACTTAATTTTATTAAAATCGGATAAATAATAATAACAATTTTCAATTAAGAAAATTCGGTACCGTATGAATATGGTTTCAAGAGTTATAGCGAAAAACAAAAGTTGTTTTGTTTAATTTCTCTCCCATCTTTTGTTATGTTTTTTTCCCCTAACATTTAGAGAAAATATATAACAATATTAATAATCAAATAATTGATCAGATGGTGGTTTTTTTTAAATGACAAAAAAAAAATTATTTAGTTGTAAATGGCTATCATCGTACTCATTTATAATTAATGTTTGAGTTAGAAATTAATAATAATTATTATTTAATATATTTTATAATTCTAAAATCATTATTCTTTATATATATATATATATTAAAGAAAAAGTTTTTGTAGCGTTGAGTTATCCTTCTTGCAAAAACCCTAATTTTTCTCCAAGCAATTTTTTCTTCATTTCCATTTCTACTTTCTCGAGTGCACGCTTGTGTAGAACGTTGTGCTAACCTTAAAGAGTAACCAACCAACATATGTGATTTAGCATCAAAATCGTGTCAAATTTTACTTTCAAGATAGTGGTTCGACATGGAACAAAAATAACATATACAATTTATTTACATTTTATTAATTACGGAGGACCGGTCTCTTACCATATTTATTGTACTAAAACTAATAATAATAGAATGTTGTAAAGATAATAAGCAATTTAAGACAATAATTATGACGATGGTAATCATAACTTCTTTTAATTAAATAGCTTTTTGTGTTTTTGGATTGACCAATAAAATTAAATTTGGGAAAGATTTATTAATAAATAAAGTAGAATGAGTAATTATGAAGAGTTTGGAGCATGATTGCAATATGATCAAGCGTGCATAATATTTATATATGATGTCGATGTGATATTATATACACTTTAAATGAATCAAGAGAGGTGAAATTTCAACTTTTAAGTAAAATAAGTAATTATCGATAATTGATAGACATGATAGACTTCTATTAATCTCTATATGTATCATTTTCTATCACTAATATAGATATTGTTAATTTTTTTTCAGTTTCTAACATTAATATACTTCTATCCGTATTTATCTGAGTTGTAAGAAATATATAAATTTTTTTGCTATACTTATTTTAATTTTTCTATATTTAAAATGCTTTTTAATTAAATTATTTTAAATGATGGTGGCTTTTGGTGATCGTCAAAGTCATAACTAAACTTTATCCATTTTATATATAAGATTATAAGTTCAATATATAACTTTTGGCATCTCTCGTTAATTATGAAATGCTTTTACTTCTATAGGAAATTCTTTTAATTTACTACTATATCTATAGAATTTACTTATTGTTTAATTTATTGAAGCATTCATGTATACACTAATTCTCATTCAAAATAGCAACAAATCCTAAGAGAGGTATATAAATCTATGAAACAGTCTAACCATGCGTTAAATAATAACGTTAAATGAAAAAACATGTAAATATATATGAAAGCTCGTAACGAGTCAATGAATAAAATTCATAAATTAGATAACATAAAAGAGAATTTATTTTGGGTTTGAATGAAATATATTTCGTGCATAAACGTCATTTAAGAAAGATTTTAATGGATTGAATTGATTTGTTGAAACAAATCTCCCACTTTAATCAACACTAACAAATGTACTATGTTAATGAAAATTAGCTATAAATCAAGCACTAATGAATTGTTTGGCATCTAGAATTGCAATGAAATGATGTGAGATAAAACAAAATTTCAAATCATAAAGAATGTCAAATCTTTTAAACTAAAGGGTCTCGAATTCAAAATTTGAAGATTTTATATATATTTTTTTTAGAAAAAAAAAGTAAAACAAAGCTGTGATCTAGTAGTGCGAATTAATTGCTTAAGTGCTTTCATTTTCAATCACAACAATCATTGTCAACCACCACAATCACAATCCAATAAAACTTTACTCCATACATAATTAAATTACAAGTTTTGTTTTCCAAATTTATAAAAATAGATTTTAAAAGGTGGAATGATATATTTTTATATATACCTATGTTTAGATATAGTTTTCACCTGTGATAATCTACTCTGAATAGCACACATCACATAAAATAGAGAGATTATTGATTCATATGATTCCAAAACAAACATCAACGTGACTTGTTTGTGCAAGAACACTTCTAAGAACCTTCAAATATGACATGATGACGGTAGTGGACAATTTATTCCGGAATGTGGGTGGTTTTACAGAGATCATCTTGCAAAAGTAATTAATAGCCTTTTACGAGACATATCCAAAAGCTCTTAATGTTGGGATTCTACCCCTTCGAACAACAATAGATTCATTGAACATCATTTTTTAGAAGCTACATTGACGAATAAAAGATTAATTATTTTAAATACAACTCAACAATACATTTTTTATTTTTGTAGTTAACTTTAGATGATGTATAATGTCATAAATATATAGATTATTATGTAACATACATCATAGACTATATATATGCTTTATCATAACATACAATAATGTTATGTTTACTTCTTTGTTTTCTTGAAAACAAAATATACACTTATATGAATTTAATAATTACCTATGAATTTAATCCCAAAAAATCATTACTATTATAACAATAAATATATCTAAGAATGTTTGTTTTTGGAATAGAAGCTTAAACATTATTATTATTATTATTATTATTATTATTATTATTATTATTATTATTAT